>SKCR01040148.1:0-600000 GCA_019454045.1 Zanthoxylum bungeanum | reverse complement strand
TCATGAATCTAATTGTGCCTACTCATCACAACATGCATATTAATAATTTATATCTAATATAAATTATTAAAACTTAAACTTAAAAAGAGAAAGGGTTAAGAAAACTTTTCAACCTTAAGCTCTCGATGCCAATTGTAGGAAACGACTTTCCTCAGCGCAGCGGAAGTTGCTTGTGGTGGCACCGGGTCCGGTATGGATCTTCAAAATTTTCTTTGCCTTCTCCCTTTGTTGTATTAGCCAAGATCAATCCTTTAGTGACCAACACTTAGATCAACCACTCGATCTTCCGAAGTATGACTCGAAACCAACAAACCAAAGTGTGGGCTTCACTCACAAAGATTAAACCTATAAACTATTTAGAGATTTAGGATGTCACAATGGTGTTTGGCCTTTTGGAATTTCAAATACTCTCACAACACTTGTGAATATTTGAAGTTCTTCTCTCTTTTCTCTCAAATTTTTCTCACAACAATTTTGTGAATGAATGCAAAGTGCTAACCTTAGGAAGTGAGAGAAATGGTAGAGATTATATTCTCTTACACAAGCCAACTAACCTTGTCATTAAGCATCTAATGCTTTCTTGCAATGGCCAACACAAAAATGTGAATGCCATACCAAAGCATAAGAAATGTAAAGCTAAAGACAATGGCTTTGTCATTAAGCATTCAATGCTTTCTTTCAATGGCAAACACATGAATGTGAAGGCCATACTAAAGCATAAAATGCATTAGCTAATGACAAATCTATTAGGTGTATCCAAGCCACCTAATAGACATAATTGCTTAGATGACATGGTAAGCCATATGGCTTTGTCTCCAATGGTAAATAAAAATTAATATATTAATAATGATTTATTTACCTTCAATTATGTTGTAGTAATTATCTCATAATTATTACTAACTTGATTATCTCATAATCAAGACTTGATTATCTCATAATCAAAGAATTCTAGAAAACATTAAGTTAAACTAATTTAACATAGTTTTCATTTGTGACAATAAATATTATTAATCTTATTAATAATATATAAATAAATATAATGTGAGCATATAATTAGACAATCTAGTTATATTAGGTTTGCTACAGTTAATCGAGCTAGCACGGGGACCAAATGGACCTACAGTTCCGAGCTCCAATAATTCCGAAATATTAATTAAAATCTTTAATCAAATATTACGAATTATTAACTCCGCGTTATTCCACTAAAAACTCGAAGTTGAACTCTCGTTACCGTAGATGGATTAAATAAATCGAACATTTTCGGTGTCCATCGATATAGTCATTACATATGGATTAGTCCTTCACGAATATCTCATAAATAGAGCCGGGTCATAAGTCCGTTAAAACCCCTCTAAATATTTTGTCTCTTAAGCACCATTAATTCTATAATGAACAATTACTTCATAATAATTATGAATATAAAATATTTTCTATTCGTAATAGAAAAGTTGAGCGCTCAAATTGTTCAAGTCCCGAATCAACTCTTAAAAGAGATATTCATCTGCTTCTCGTAAGAATGAGTGAATTCCATATCTATGTAAAACGCTCCCAGCTACATACCAAATCATATCCCCAAAATACGTAGTTATTGGCTGGGAATGCAACACCAACCTCACCATAGTAAATCAAAGGACATAACCTGTCATGCAGGAGTTCGTAGTACACTCAGGATTAAGATCGAATCCATATATGACCATCTATTAGATAAAATGAATTTCTTCGATTAATGGATATTAAAAGAAATTCGTATTTATCCGAGTCCAGTCCTATATGATTTTATCATACAAGGTGCCTTCATTCCCATGTCACTACATGAACGATCCCGGATCAAGATCGTCATACAAGTATTGAATGGACCGCAGCTATAGATAAACCACAAACAAAGTACCCTCCTTGTTCGCTCTCTATGGACTATTTAGATTACTAATTTTAGACTTAAATCCTCTTGTGCATCAAACATACACTAAGTCTAAAGGTACAAGAGTAATCAAGGTAAACAAGACAATTGGACAATATGCAATATAAATCAAACAACTTTGATAAAATGAATAATGTATTTATTATTAATACAATAATCAATTCCATTTACAATACATGAAGCTCTAGAACATAAATCCCAACATACGGTTCGCTCGTACTTATGTTGAGATATCGTTTTCGCCAGCGGATATGCAAGGTTGTCATCTGATGGCATCTTGACATTGCCACGATGTATGATCTTATGAATCAGATGAAACCATGGAAGTACATACTTGGATCATTGATGAGACCGTGATTCTTTAGCCTGTGCTATAGCCCAGCTCAGCTGCTAACAGAACTACTCCTAATCCAATTAGGAATTTTATAGATCCAAAATGCTTCTTTTACTGCCTCAGCCGTATCAATATATTTCGCTTTGTTGTTGAATCGGGAACAGTATCTTGCTTGGAAGATTTCCAGCTCATTGTTCCGTTGTTCAAACAAATAAGTACCCTTATTGTGACTTACAATCGTCATTATCTGTTTGGAAACTTGCATCGGTGAACCCAGTCATCTCAAGTTCTCCATATCCAAATAATAAAAGGCATCATTAGTTCTTCTAAGATACTCAAGGATGTTCTTTACATCAATCCAGTGACCATCACCTGAATCGGCCTGATTGTGACTCCACATTCTCAAAGCATATGAGACACCAGGTCGCGTACATGTCTTTCAATGTACGAGTTCTCGGAGAGTGCCAACAACTTTTAGATCTATCCCAGTAGATCTTTATTCCTAGAATAAAGGTTGCCTCTTCCAAGTTTTTTATTGGAGAATCTTAATGAAAGCCAAGCTTTCACCAATTTTAGTATGGGAATGTCATTGCTAAGAAGCAATACATCATCAATGTATAGGACAATCATTGTCAGTGCGCTCCCACTAACCTTCTTATATACACAAGAATCATCATCGTTTTGAATGAAACAATATACCATTATGATCTCATCAAAACGTTGGTTCCAAGAATGCAATGCTTGCTTCAATCCACAAATGGATCAATTTAACTTGCAAACCTAGTTTACATGTTTTGGCGTGACAAAACTGTCAGGTTGTTATATAAAACATCCTCCAAAAGGTTTCCATTAAGGAAAGTGGTTTTGACGTCCAGCTGCCATATTTCATAATTGAAATATGCAGCTTTAGCAAGCATTGTCTGAATGGATTTAAGCATGGCAACAGGTAAAAGGTTTCGTCGTAATCGACACCATGTTGATGACGATACCCTTTCGTTACAAGCCTAGCTTTGTACGTTTGTATGTTGCCATCCATGTCTTTCTTCACCATGAAGACTTATTTGCTACCAATAGGCACAATGCCTTCTGATACATCAACCAGTGTCCAAACTTGGTTGTATACATGGAATCCATTTCGGACTTCATGGAACTTTTCCATATAGTGGAGTCGATACCTTGTATCGCTACCTCATACGTAGTCAGTTCGTATTCCTCAATAAAATTAATATCTTCATGAGGTGAGATCAGAAACCCATACCTCTTAGGTTGTTTTCTGACTCTCTCCGACCTACGCGGTTCTTGTGTATGTAGAAGATTATGGAACAGTCTTATCCCTAATGAACTGTTCGTGTTCCGTGAGGGGATCGGTGCCAGGAATAATATTACTCTGATTATCATCGAGTTATACTTTCCTCCCACTTACCACTGCATTTATGAATTCCTCTAAGGAAAACCGCATGGAGAGCAATAAATATTTTCTTCTCTTATGGTTTGTGGAAACAATATCCTTTGGTTTCCCTAGGATAACCAATTACAAATAGGCACTTATCCGATTTGGGTTCTAGTTTGGTACCATCCAAACGTTTATATGCCCAGCATCCCCAAATCTTCAGGAATGAGAAACCCAATTTCTCTCATGTCCATATTTAATATGGAGTCTGTCCAACAGACTTTGTCAGAACCTTATTCAAAATAAGTATTGCATTGTTCAATGCGTATCCCGTGAAGGGAATTAGTAGCTCAGTGCGACTCATCATTAACCTTACCATGTCCAACAAAGTTCAGTTTCTTCGTTCTGACACACCACTCAATGAGGTGTTTCGGGAGGAGTCCACTGTGAAAGAATACCATACTCTTTCAAGTAATCGAGAAACTTATTGCACAAGTATTTTCCATCTGGGTCCAATCGTAATGTTTTAATACTTTTGCCGGTCTATTTTTCTCTACTTCGTGTCGAAACTCTTTGAATTTATCAAATGTTTCCAACTTGTGTTTCATAAGACACACATAACCAAAACGCGATGCAACATCCGTACAGGTTACGAAGTATTGATATTCACCTCTAGCTTGGCTAGACATGGGCCCACATACGTCACCATGAACGAGGGCTAACAGCTCGGTGGCACGTACACCCTTACCACTAAAAGGCATTTTAGGCATTTTGCCTAATAAACAAGATTCGCAGAAGTCATTTGAATTGGAATCAAATCTGTCCAAGTATCCATTCTTCCAAAGAGTGGATATACGATTCTTATTAATGTGTCCCAGACAACAATGCCATAAATAAGTCTCATTTGATTTACTCAATTTGAGCCTTTTGTTTGTCATGTAATATGTTTGAGATTTACTTATATTGCAAATATAAATAATGTTATTCACATCTAATGTGTATATCTCAATATCATCTTTATAAACAAACACCCAGTGTTCTGGAACATAAAGGTATACTCACAACGGGTTAAACTAGATATAGAGATAATGTTTCTAGTCAAACTAGGTACATTATAACAGTTTTCTAATTTAAGTACATGCCCAAAGGGCAGTTCCAAAACTTAGGTTCCCACAGCCAAAACAGTGACTCTCGTCCCATTTATGACTCGCAGGTTGATCTCATCTGAAGCCAGTCTCCTGCTAATCAGCAGATCCCGCACATCATTACATATGTTTGTACCACATCCAGTATCAAAAATCCAATTTTTAAATCCAGTAGTGGGCACGTTTATAACAAACATACCTGAAGCCAGAGCCTTGCCCGTCTTTACTTCCTCCAACTCCACCTTGTACATGCGGTAGTCACGCTTCCAGTGACCCCATTTGCCATAATGTAGGCAGACGTCTTGGGATATGTCCTTAGTCTTCGTAGAAGACTGTGATGATTTAGCCTTTGCCCTTTTTCTTTACACCCCCAGAAGCCTTCAGCCAAGCCTTGGCCTTCTGGGATGTCGAAGTAAGATGCGTCTTGCGCTTCTTGCCCTTTTGGAAGCTCTGGCTCTGCCTCCTTGAGTATAACCATTAACTCTCCAAGACTTTTCTCTTGGTTCATTATGAACCCGCTCCCAGCATTCGGGCAGAGACTGTAAGATCAAATCTATGGAAGTCTCGGCCTCATAGGTAATGCCCAGCTAACCTAGCTGTTCGATGTCAGCAATCATCTGTGACATCTAGCACTCGACAGATGTACCCTCTGACTATCCAATAAATTAATTTCACAGCTCCCAATACTATCCTGAGATTGATTTCCCAATCTGAAAATTTACGCCGTTAAAGACATTTTCACCCAGGATTATGTCCCTTAACGCTAATCTTTCAGGCCATCTCGATTGCAATAGTCCAACTATCCAATCAACGATTTCGGGTACACTTAAAATGTAATGGTTACTATAGTCCAACTATATGACCAACTACAAGTGGAGTAATGTCTTGTACAGTCTAATTGTTCAAAGAAAGCAATATTAAATATTAGTCCAACTAATATATATTTATTACGACGATAAATAAAATAAAAGAGCGCGTATTGGCAAGTATTAAACGAAATTGCAAATTTAATACTGGCCTCCCACTAATTTTCAGCGAGCCTCTAACCCTCTGTGGAGTACTCGGGAAACCTAGTTTCCTAGTCGGCTAGGATCCCGTTAAATAACACACAACCTTGACTTTGGCCAACAAGCTGTATGAAACTTAACTAGGTAGATCTCTAAGATCAATTGGATCCCATCTAATTCCTAGATCCGGTAGGTGGACCTCCAAGTCCGAGATTTATATCCAATATATATTTTCTAACCTTTTCCTCTGAATCAACTAAGCCTTGGCTTTGGCTCAACAAACTTAATGATTCCAGTTAAATGTGACCCATGGACAGTGGGAAAGCTTCATAATCCACATCGATGTACAAAAGTGACCTTGACTTTGGCCAACAAATCACAACTTCCCAAGACATGCAATATGTAACAAAGCTTTCGTGGTTCAAACACATCCGCTATGAACATTGATCTTGACTTTGGCCAACAAACCAATGCCAATCTTGGATCTTGAGAGAGAACCACTCAATGGAAGGAAAAACGCTTAATATTTGAGTGAGGGTTTTTCGCGTAAATTGGCAACCAATTTATTATCTTTGATTAGGTCTCAATATACACCCTTAAGCATGCATTCTAAAAGCATAATAAGGCGCGAAATAAATTAATAATGATATGCGGATGGATATATAAAACAATTTGTTCCTAGAACATATATCTCCATTTCCTCTCTCCTGCTAACACATACTTCTTCTACCCTATTACATAACACTAAAAGAACCTCATGTACATTGTGGGGAATTGGTGACAAGAGAAATACAAAGAGAATACAGGTGAAAGGCTGGACACGCAGGTCCAATTTCAAATAAGTACCATACTTACAACAATTTCCAAAATTGCCTCACCCATCTAATATCCATCCAATATACATTATTCATACAATACATCCAAGTATTCACACAAAGCATGTTATTCAATCAATCTAATCCAATTAATTAATCTTTGAATTAATGATCATCTAATGTTCAAACAACGATTTGATTTGCGCGAGTCCAATTCGTTTAAGAATAAATACTCAAAGTACGTATTCTTGAATTATATCGAACTACAATTTTAAATCCAATTTAATTTGTATTCAATACTAATTCGAATTTAATTCCAAATTAAATAATTACACTTATTTTAGTGCCTTTTAGACTTAGATTCTAAATCTAATCTTAATGGGTCTCAAAGGCCCAATTAGTATCCAATACCTTTTAATTAAAGTCCAATGGGCTTTTAATTAATTCTTAAGGCATGGGCTTTGGCCAATACGGATCCAATCCAAGATGCCAAGGCCCAATTAGGAATCACCATTTGCCATAAAATCAATTTTGGCCCATTAGGCCCAATTAAATATTAAAGGGCCCAAAAGTTATATTTGGACTTTATGGAAATGGTTTTGGGCCCATTTTGGATCCAATCCAATTGTCCAAAACCAAGCTTGGCCCAACCAAGCCCATTAAGCCCAAATACAACAAAATTAGCCCAATCTAATTTTAAAAACTAATTTAATTAATATAACATTCCAAATATCACGATAATTTTAATTAAAGTGCAATTACCACAATCAATCAATTAATCTAATGTTTCCAAAACACTAATTAATCCACTTAATCATGCTTAATTATTCAATTCATGTCCAACATAAATTAAAGCAAAATCAATTCTATAACATGCTATATACTCACGGCAAAGGCATAGAAATAACACTCAATTTTGATTTCATTCCAATTAAATCAACAATCAATATTCATTTCATGCCAATTAACATATCTAATTGTCAAATTTCAAAAATTAACCATGAGCAACCTAGGGTAATTTTCGGCCATGTCATAGGAATTGGGGATTTTTGATCTAATCAATTTTTCTCAATTCCAAAGATGCACAAATCCAATTCAACATCATATAATCACAACCACACAATCAATTTAGGCAAATCAAGCTCCAAGCATAAAATCCCAAATTAAAGTTTACAACCCTAGAATCCAAATCAAGCTTAGATTTCGCTCTGATACCATTGTTAGTGTCCTACACATGCCACAAGATCACTAAGATTGATTTGTGTGTGAATAAATCAAAGGGGGTTGCGGAAATACTCACATTGATCGGATTTATGATTTCAAAATGTTGGACAATTATGACCCATAGCATCACTATTTGTACAGATCATTGTGTTGTTGTACAAATTAACTATGTGACAAAGGGGATTGCGCTCTTATCATTTGTGATTAGATCACCTAGATATATAAATGATAGGAGGTCCCTATGATTTGTTCCTGGATTGAGAATGATATGAGACAGTATCAATCCACGAAGGATAAATAATTAAATATCCCTAGTCAGAGTATTATCGAGATTGGACATCGATAAATATGTAAAAGACTAGTATTACACTTGTGCGTGTTGTGAGGGCACAATGGTATAGTTCTCATATATTTGGGTATAGGATACTCATGCAAGTGTAATAGGAGGTTGTTTTTACCGATGGTACGGGAAACAGCTTCGTTCTGGATAGACCCCCTCGAAATTCCATTGGTAGTATGACTATGTGTCTATGGAAGTCCGAAATCAGGGTAGGTGTATTTGGTCTTAACCTGAGACTTGCACCGCTAATGCTTGCGACAATCAATATACTTTGGTTGTGGTCGTCCAGGGCTTTAACCGGTTTCTATGTACGCCTCTTCTGGGTATATCGAGAATCGTAGTGTGTTGGGTGTGATGTCAAGACGGAAGTGTCACTCCAGTCATATGGAGATGATGATCGCGTAGGGATACAGAACTGGTTCTCTAAAAAGGTTGCAACCGTCGGGATAATATGACTTGGTCATGATTATCCGATATTAAAGAGACTAGTTGCTCGTAATCCGATATATGCTTCATACGGGGCAGACACTGTACCAGCTCCAAATAGTCGAGCATAATCTTTGGAAGATTTATGTGATGATAACTTTAGTGCTTAATCCATTAAGCTTGTCGCAGTAGACTCCTTAATTTCTGAATCAGAACAAAGGATTAGATCCTTAAAGTATGATACTGAAATTGAAGGATCTTCATAAATCTATATTTAGATTTTAGAAGTACTAGATATTGCAATAGTTAACTCTTGGAGAGTTAATGACTATTCTCAAGGAGACAAAGTCAAAGTTTGCAATGAGGCAAGTAGCGCAAGGCGCACCTTACTTCGACATTCCAGAATGCCTAGGCTAGGCCGAACGCTTCTGAGTGTTGAAAAGGGCAAAGGCAATATCATTATAATCTTTTAGGAAGATAAAAGGACATATCCCAAAATGTCTGCCCGATTGTGGCAAACGGGATCGCGGAAGCGTGACTGCCATTTGTACAAGGCGGACATGAAGGAATTGAAGACGAGCAAGGCTCTGACTTCAAATATGTTTGTCATAATTATGTTCACTACTAGTATTAAAATTGGATTTTAAATACTTAGTGTGATACATAAATATATATTGATGTTCAGAATCTGCTATGAGCAGGATACTGACTTCAATAGAGATTTATTTGCGCCTCAGAAACGGGACGAAAGTCGATGTTTCAACCGTAGATACCTAATTTTAGGAACTACCTTTCGGGTGTGTACCTAAAATTGGAAACTATTATAATGGAACTAGTTTGACTAAGAACATTATCTCCATATCAGTGTTTAACCCGCTGCGGGTGAACCTTTATATTTTAGAACACTAAAGTGTTTTATTATATAAAGATGATATTGAGATAAACACATTAGATGTGAATAATAGCATTTATATTTTGAATATAAATAAATCTCATAAATATAATATGACAAACAAATAGCTCAAACTGATTTGATCAGAAGAAAATTAAACGTGGCATTGTTGTCTGGGACACAATTAAACAAGAATCGTATATCCATTCTTTCGGAGAGTGGTTACTATGACACATTTGATTCCAATCAAATAAAGTCTACGAATCTAGTTTATTGGGCAAATTTCCTAAAACACTATTTACGTGGTAAAAGTGTAAATGCCACTAATCTGTTAGCCCTAGTTCATAGTGAAGCAAGTGGGCCCATGTCTAGCTAGGCTAGAGGTGGATATGAATATTTCGTGACCTTTACGGATGTGGCATCGTGTTATGGTTATGTGTTTCTTTTGAAGAACACAAATCGGAAACTTTTAAAGTTTCGACACCAAAATAGACAAACAGATCGGCTATAGTATTAAATCGTCACGGTTAGACCATGATGAAAATACTTAAGCAATAAGTTTCTAATATACTTGAAAGAGTATAGTATTCTTTCAATGAGGACTCCTCCCGGAACACGTCAAATTGACGGTGTCTGAACCGAGTAACATAATTTTGTTGGACATGATAAGGTTAATCATGAGTCGTTCTGAGCTACCATTTCCTTCAACGGATACGCAAAAACAGTGCAGAACTTATTTAGAATAAGGTTCCATAATAATCTGTTTGACAGATATCATATTAGATATGAACAGGAAAGAAACCGGATTTCACATTCCTAAAAATTTGGGAGTGCTAAGCATATGTCTAGATGATACCAAACTAAAACCCAAATTGGATAAGTGCCAATTGTAGGTTATCCTAGAGATACCAAAGTATTGTACTTATACAACTCACTAGAGAACAATGTAATTGTTGCTCGCCATGCGGTTTTCCTAAGAGGAATACCGATATGCAGTGGTAAGTGGGAGGATAGTAAAACTCGATGAAAATCAGAGTAATATTGTTCCTGGCACCGATTCCTAATGGAACACAAATAGTTCATCAAGGATGAAACTATACTATTAATCTTCGAATACACAAGAACCGCATATGTCGGAGAGATTTAGAAAACAACCTGGGGTATGGGTTTCTGATCTCACCTCATAAAGATGTCAATCTTATTGAGGAACACCAACTGACTACGTATGAGGAAGTGATACGAGGTATCGACTCCCTATTATGGAAAAGTGCCATGAACATCCGAAATGGATCCATGTAAACCAACTATGTTTGGACACTAGTTGATGTACCACAAGGCATTGTGCCTATTGGTACTATATTAGTCTTCAAGAAAGACATACATGGATGGCAACATACCAACGTATAAAGCTAGGCTTTTAGCGGAAAGGTATCGTTATCAATATTGTGTTGATTACGATTCAACCTTTTACATGTTGCCACGATATATCCATTTGGATAATGCTTGCTAAAGCTGCATGTTTCATTTATGAAATATGTCAGCTGAACGGGAAAATCGCTTTCCTGAAAATGAAACCTTTCAGAGGATGTTTATAACATCTTGTCGGTTTTGTCATACCATAACTAGCAAACAAGGTTTGCGGGTTATTCGATCCATGTTTGTATTGAAGCAAGCATTAGGTTCTTGGAATTATCGTTTTGATGTAATCATAATGGTTTATGATTTAATTCGAAACGAAATGATTCTTGTGTATATAAAGAGGTTAGTGGGAGCATACTGACAGTGGTTGTCCTATATAAATAATGATAATATGTCATTTCTTGGAAATGATATTCCCATATAAACAATCGGTGAAAGCTTGGCTTTCAAGAAAAACTCTCTGAGAATTCGTACATTGAAAAATGTACGTGACCTGGTGTCTCATACGCTTTGAGCATATGGATTCACAAACAGGCCAATCCAAGTGATAGTCACTGGATTGATATTAAGAACATTCGTTAGTATCTTAGAGAACTAAGGATGCTGTAATCGGTAGAGAATGAGAACTTGAAGTGATCGGGATCACTACTGCAAGTTTCCTAAACCGATAAGACGACTAAAAGTCGCAAGCGGTACTACAAAGTTTGAATAACGATACAGTGAGCTGGAAATCTTCCAAGCAAGATACTGTTACCGAATAAACAACAAATGCGGGTTATTGCTGCAGCTGAGGCGGCAATAGAAGCCTTCTGGGTCGATAATAAATCTAATTAGATTAGATATAATTATGTTAGCAGCTGAGCTAGGCGTCAGCACAGGCTAAAGAATTAATGGTCTCATCAACGATCCAGTTACATACTTCGACTATTCATCTGATTCGTTCAAATCATACATCATGGCGATGTGATGATTGAATAAATCGTATCAGACGACAATCATACAAATCCACTGACGAAAGCTTTTCTCAGTAGTTTGAACCAACCGTACATAGTTCGGGTATAAGACACTCGAGTGACTGGCTATAGGCCAAATGGGAGATTGTTGGACAATTATGACCCATAGCGTCACTATTTGTATAGATCATGGTGTTGTTGTACAAATTAACTATGTGACAAAGGAGATTGCGCTCATATCATTTGTGATTAGATCACCTAGATATATAAATGATAGGAGGTCCCTATGATTTGTTCCTGGATTGAGAATGATATGAGACAATATCAATCCACGAAGGATAAAGCATTAAATATCCCTAGTCAGAGTATTATCGAGATTGGACATCGATAAATACGTAAAAGACTAGTATTACACTTGTGCGTGTTGTGAGGGCACAACGGCATAGTTCTCATATATTTGGGCATAGGATACTCATGCAAGTGTAATAGGAGGTTGTGTTTTACCGATGGTACGGGAAACAGCTTCGCTCTGGATAACCCCCTCGGAATTCCATTGGTAGTATGACTATGTGTCTATAGAAGTCCGAAATTAGGGTAGGTGTATTTGGTCTTAACCTGAGACTTGCACCGCTAATGCTTGCGACAATCAATATACTTTGGTTTTGGTCGTCCAGGGCTTTAACTGGTTTCTATGTACGCCTCTTCTGGGTATATCGAGAATCGTAGTGTGTTGGGTGTGATGTCAAGACAGAAGTGTCACTCCAGTCATATGGAGATGATGATCGCTTACGGATACAGAACTGGTTCTCTAAAAAGGTTGCAACTGTCGGGATAATATGACTTGGTCATGATTATCCGATATTAAAAAGACTAGTTTCTCGTAATCCGATATATGTTTCGTACGGGGAAGACACTGTACCAGCCCCAGGCCTTGCATGTGATCATCCGATACTGGATCGAAATACGCAATACTACGTATATTACGCCTGATATAGATCCTTTATTCCTGTAAGGATATTTCTGGAGAATTGGGTAGGCATGGCGCTTTGCTAGAAGCCAACCTTGTCTTGTAAATCGGTATAAACGTAGTACGAGGTACTTACGTGTTCGAATAGTCCGACGACCGAATTTACTACCAACATATCCGGGGATCTCATGGGTCGCTTCCCAAACATTCACCGATGACGTATGACTCGCACTTTTAATTAATCTGGGATTAATTAGATGAGAGAGAAAATTAATCTGGGATTAATTGCGGAGATATTTTATCTGGGATAAAATATCAATTAAAGAGAGATAACGATTAATTTGGAATTAATCGGTTAAATTAATATATTCGATATATTAAACGAAATTAGATTTCGACGCGGAATTAAAATTAGATTTTAATTCGGGCGAACGAATTAATTTAGAATTAATTCGTTAGCGACGTGAATACTAATTATGGTAGGCATGATTATTTAATTAAATTAGATTTAATTACGTCGCAACGAAAAATTCGTTAATTTGGAATTAGCGAACCCGAGCCCGGGATTATTTGCGATCGCATTCGCATTTCGAATTCGAGTGCGGCACGCAAGTCATATCAAGTGTCAAATCACTAGTCGCATCTAGCGTCACATCAAGCGTCAAATCAAGTCACTTTGAGTGATGTGACAACTTGTCACTTGATTTGATTGGTTGATGGATTGATGTAAGTTGATGGAAGTGGTTGGCATAAATCATTTGACTTTTTGAAAGCAAATAAATGAAAATTAATTTTTGAAATTGGTTAAGTGTATTAGATACACTTTTGGCTACCGACAAAGACATCTTCTTCTCTCCTCTCTTATCTCATCTCACGCCTAAGGGGCTACTGCATTTCTTCTTCTGGTTCAGTTACTGCCTAGTGACAAGGAAGAAAAATGGGAAGCAAAGTCGCGATTTTGTGGCAAAATCGGGAGTGCTAGCACACTACGAAGTCATGCGAATGTGATAGGGAAGTCCACCCATGAGCCGGGAATCGTTTGACGAAGCTTGGAGCTTGATTCTTGAAGCTTGAAACCGAAATGGAGGAGGTCAAAAACTGCAGTTTTCCATGAGCAGTAAGGAGGGCAGTGAAGATTTTTGTTGCCTCGCGCGTCGCTCAACCGATCGATGTGAGTATTCCGCAACTCCCTCGTTGTATTCGCACTTGTTTCATGCTTGTTTATTGATCCTTGGGACCTTAGCAAACTCCAACACAAAATTCCTTCTTTGTTGGAAGCTCCAAGCCTTTGATTGGAATTCCAAACTCAATGGTGAGTTTCCCTATCACCTTCACTTGACTCCTTATGTGCTAGCAAGAACAAATTTTGAAAGAAAAATTTTATCCTCCAAGGGAGCAAACTTTCGGCCCAGAGAGAAAGTTGGGAGAAGATGAATAGTTCCAACTTAATTCATTTGTTGACTTTTTAAAAGTGTGTGTTGTGTGTAAAAGTTGTAATAAATACTTTCAACAACTTCCATCACACTTATGACAAGTTGATGTGAGTTAGTGGGTCCCACCACTTTGAATTCAAAATTCAAGTTGGTTCGCACAACACACTTTGGGCCTGGTTTCGTTTAATCTGATTAAACGAATTTTCCGTCGCGACGTTATTAAATCTAATTTAATTAAATAATAATACCTTGCAAAATTATTACGGAAGTCACTTACGAATTAATTCCAAATTAATTCGTTCGCTTGAATTAAAATCTGATTTTAATTCCGCATTGAAATCCAATTTCAATTAATATATCCAATATATTATTTTAAACCAAATATATAAATTAAACAGAAAAATTCAATTTAACTATTAAATTTATTTTACCGATTAATTCCAAATTAATCGCGTTCTCTCTTCTTCACGAATTAATCCCAGATTAATTCATGACGCAATTAATCCCAGATTAGTTTTCTTTCTGTTAATTAATCCCAGATTAATTATTACTGTAATTAATCCCAGATTAGTTTTCTGTTCGAGTCAAATCTCATCGGTGAATCTTTGGGAAGTGACCCAAGAGATCCCTGGATATGTTGGCAGTAAATCTGGTTGTCGGACTATCCGAACACGAGCGTACCCTGAACCACATTCTTACCGATTTACAAGACATGGTTGGCTTCTAGCAAAGCACCGTGCCTACCCAATTCTCCAGAAATATTCAACGAAGAATATACAATCTTTATTAGGCGTAGTATACGAAGTATTACGTATAGCGATCCAGTATCGGATGTCACAGGCTAGGCCTGGGGCTGGAACTGTGTCTGCCCCGTACGAAGCACATATCAGATCACTAGCAACTAGTCTCTGTAATCGGATAATCATGACCTAGTCATACTATCCTGATAGCTGCAACATTTAAGAGTACCAGTTCTGTATCCCTGCGTGATCATCATCTCCATATGACTGAAGTGATACTTCTATCTTGACATCACACCCAACACACTACTATTCTCAGTATACCCATAAGAGGCGTACACAGAACCTGTTAAAGCTCTGGTTGACCAAAACCAATGTATACTGATTGTCGCAAGTATTAGAGATGCAAGTCTCAGGTTAAGACCAAATACACCTACCCTGATTCAGATTCCCATAGACACATAGTCATACTACCAATGGGATTCCGAGGGGTCTATCTAGAGTGAAGCTGTTCCCGGTCCAACAACTAACAGAACCTCATATCACACTTGCATAAGTATCCAATACTTAAATATATGATAACTATGTCGTTAAGCTTCCATAACGCGCACAAGTGTAATACTAGTCTATTCCCCATTATCGATGTCCAGTCTCGATAATACTATGACTAGGGATATTTAATGATTAAACCTTTCTTTGATTAATATTGTCTCATATCTTATTAATCTGGAATTAATCATAAAGATTTTTATCATTTATATATCCAGGTAATCCAATTACAAAATGATAAAAGAGTAATTTCCTTTGTCACATAGTTAATTTTGTACAAGAACACTATGTCCTTTACAATATAGTGATGCTATGGGTCATAATTGTCCAACACGTAATACGGAATTAGGCTAAATTTACTTATTAAAGTGGTTGTTATCACTTCGATAGGTATCATACTTATATCAAGATGTAATAAATGTATACGAGCTAATACGAGACCCTTATGGTGGTCTCTAACATGCTAAGGTGAGACCAGAATGGTTTAAAACTGATTTGGGGAAGTTCTGGTATTCGCGTCAGTGACGCAAGGCATTGTGCGTCATAACGTTCTTAATTCCATAAACGAATTACCTGAAATTTTCCAGTGCACGTCGCGACGCAAGTCCTTACGCATGTGTTCAATCCAGAAGCAATTCTGTACAAAATCTCTAGTACGCATCGTGACACGCGGTGCTTAGCTTCGCGACACAAGGCCAAAATTCATGCCTAATATCATCTTTTTCATGTCTATATGCCCGAATACACTTCCATACTTCCATATTTCAACTTTTCCTCATCAATTCCATAAACTTCAATGTAAATACACACTAAACCAACACTCCTCAAACTAACTCAACTCTTTAATCTCATGATCTTCAAAGCTCAATATCTAAGTTTCCAAGTACTCAATCCTTACTTAATTCCATCAATTACAATGCCTAGTATGATTCTATCATAATTATAACATCTCAACAACCAAAAATTTTGAATAAAAAATTTGGGTCAAATGACCTTACCTCATCTTTATTGAATTTTTCCTCATCCTACAAGTCTCATGGATGCCAAGCCTCTTCTTTGCCTCTTCCCTCTTCTCTCTTTCTTCTTTTCTTCTCTTCTTCTTCTTCCTTTTCTTCTCTTCTTCTTCTTCCTCTTCCTTCATTACATTTTTCTTCTTCTTTCTCTTTTCTAAATTTTTGTGAAATGTTAATACTAACCCTTTTTTATACTGGGGCTTGTTTGAAATTGGTAAAAGTAGAGAAAAATTTAGAGATTTGTAGAAACTTTGAGAATTCTCTAGAATGACCCTCGGGTACTATTAATCTGACTTTTTATTCTGTATTTTCAACCTATTTTGTATGAGAAAGTTATGTCCCAAATACCATGGGCTGTCCGGAGTAGAACATTATACAGTTTCGTATTGTAATTTTGAGGAATTCACCGATTATCCCCAAATTCATTACATGAATGTATATGTGCTCAAACATAACTTATATTATGTAACACTCGTCTCATGATGTAATAGTAGTCGGGATTCCAGGTCATTACACAAACTTCCACCTAACATGCTTGCATGTTTAGTGGAGGATTTGGTGGAGTGTTTGGTGCCATGTTTGGTGGAGAAATTGGTGGAGGCAAAATTTTGCCTATAAATAGAGCTTGATTTCATTTGTAAATTTCATACTTTCCTTCAGGTTTCTCTTAAGGAACTTGAGGATTGTATCTTGTGTGTTTATTTTCTGTATTTTAATTATGTATTTTTATTTTTAGTAATAATAGTTTTTGTGTTCTTACTTTCTTTTATGTTTAGTAATTAATTTCCGCCGGGGGAAGGGTGAAACCTTTAATATGATAAGGTAAATTAATCTCACTTAATTTATAATATAGAAATTTTAATTTAATAATATGGATTATAGTTGATACTGCCTTAATGGCTGGTTTTATTTATTTGACATAATGTGACATCGCCTATATGGTCGGTCTTTAGGTGATAGATGATTACCACCTATATGGCTAGTTTATGGACAAATAATAACACCGCCTTTATGTCTGGTTTGACTTAATTGGGTAACACTGACAATTTCTATATTATAATAAAGTGAGATTTCTACATTTGAAATATTAAAGGTGATCCCCTAACCCCTAGCATTCTATTTTTATTCTAGGGAAGCGATGAAGCATAATATTCACAAGTTTAATAATTGATTTTCTTTATATAATGTGTGATGTTTTGGCTTGTTTATTGAATCTTAAGCTAAATGCTTCTTGTTGCATGATCAACAATAAGATTGATGTGGTAAACTTAAAATGAACTTGGAAAATGGATTTTAGGTTTCAGCCTTAGATTTAATAGCTCACAGTCTCATCTTAGAGATTTCCTTCCAGGATAGTAATATACATGTTGGGTAGCCATAGTTGGAACTTGAACTTAATGAATTCAGATTTTCTTAATTTCGGAGTTTATTAATTAACATAGGAATATAATTAATTACGTTACTTTGAGTGTTTGCATCTGACCATCGGAAGAGGCTTTTGCATATCTTCGTGTTCCAGGTTAACAACTAATTTATTACATATGTATAGGAGAATCAATTCATCATTAGAGTAATATTAGGTGGATTCATAACCTCAGATGTTTTCTTTATTATTAATTTACTTTGTTTGTATTTTTATTTATTTATTTAGTTAAATCCAACTTGAACCAAATAGTCAATCATTTCCTACCTCAATTAGATACTTGTAAATAAATAACTTCAATTATTAACAACATAGAATTTAAGTCCTCGTGGGATCGATATTTTTATACTACTTGAGCGATACGTGCGCTTGCGTTACGTTTGTGATTTCACCCGATCAATGTATAACACCAAGAAATAGAGCCTATGACATTTTCCTTAGGAAACATGACTCATAAATCAGATAAGGATCTAAGATAAGATTTTCAATCAAACCATCCTTTACCAATTTTATAGACGTCTAACACCTACATAGCCCAATTTCATATGTCTTAATTTAGTATTATTTAATTCAGATCTATTACTTGTATTTTCCTCTACATTAAAGACATCTTTATATGTTTCCAAAATATAGTGACCGTTAGATGAAGAACATTGTCTTTATAATATAAACATAAAGCACCATCTTTAATGTTTATTTTATATTCTTCTTTATCTAATATCAGTTAAGATATTATTTATCTGATAAGAGGGAGCATATAAAAATAGTCATGTAAATCTAATTTACATTCATTATGGAGATCTAGAACATCTGTTCCTATGGCTCTGACATCCAATGTCTCGCCATTGCCAACTCTAAGCTGGATCTCTCATATGTTTAGCCTTCTATTAACTCTTATGGAGTTGCAAATATGAGTAAGACTACATGTGTCTAACACCTAACCACTATTTGCATTTAAGGCTAATGAGATGTCAATAATAGGAAAAATAAAAAGCGTACCTAGGGTTCCTGCTTTTCTTTTCAGCTCTAGACAATCTTTCTACTAGTGTCCAGACTTCTTGCAGTATAGACATGCATGCGGGCTACGAGCGATCTTGCAGTTTATTTCTTGAAATCTTTCTTCTTATATCCCATTGTAATCTTCTTAGACTTCCTAGAAATCTTTGAAGAGCTTGCTTCACCATGGAGGTACAAAGTAAGATTCCCTTTCTTCAAATCATGTTATGCCTAGCGTAACATATTATAAAGCTCCTCATATATGGCCTGCATCGAATGCATCACAAAGCCAACATAAGTACTGGGTAAAGAAGATAAGATTAGATATTAGCATAGCCAATCATCTATCTAAATGTCATGTCATTCCATATATCGGATCTGGTCAATCATGTTCCAAATATGAATGTTAACCACTCCTTTATACTTGAGCGAAGCATGGAAAAAATTCTTAGGCCTCCGAAATATCTCAATTTCGTGATTTGCTTTGAACAGTTCCTTGAGTGCTCTTATAATGCTCCAAGCATTTGGTACTTCTACGTACAATCTAAGCAAATTAGAATTAAATTCGATAGACATTGGATTGAGCGTAGTATACCTCAATCTTTTTTATTCCAAGTCGCGGATGTTCATCTCATACTCTAAGTAGTTCAAGACTCCTTATCCAAAAGTTGTGCTAATGGATTTGCGGCAGCCATCTAAAAGATAATATTTAAAAACTAGCAGTACATGTTTCATTTCAATAAAAAAAACTAATTGATTATGAAATTTTAAATCTGTTAGTTCCCTCCCAATACTTTACATAATTCTATAATCTCCCTTAACGGAAAATATAAATTTGACTATCAAAATTTCATAGCATGAAGTGGATCCCATGACATTTACTCCAATCTCACACTACCAACGGTCTTGGTCTTTATAAATTCATTAGGTAGACCTATAAGGTCATTCACATTCATGTGACTCCTAGTTTGGTCTTAAACCGTTTCTTATCCTCACATTATCGACAGTCTTGGATTAAGACGTATTCCAGGTGTGTACTTGTCAATGTGCACTAATGAGCTTCAAATGTAAACCCTCACAATAATGACGGTATTGGGTGACTACGTTAACTCATCATGCTACATCTAATGTTTTACCGGAGCGACCTAAGTTTCGAGCACTTATACCCTCACAATAATGACGGTCTTGGATATAAGTATTAAGAACTCATTCATCTCCGTATTAACAAGATGAACCATCTAATAATGCTCCAACATTATTAATACCTTATTACTTAATTAAAGTAATCACCTAATCATGCGAGATTTATGACGATCAAGTCATTAACATGCTTGGGTCAAAATAAAAATTTTAATTTAAAACATGCAATGCATATCCAATATGACTTATTCATAATTAAATTAAAATACAAAAGGCGTAGATTCAAATACATGTATAACATGTAACATGTGTTGCGTGGTTAAGTCTTGCTACTGATACTATTCTGTTGGGGCAATTGTGGAACCCCTATGGTCGGATCGGTGCCCCGCGCAGCGGAAGTGGGTCTAACCGTAGATATCTAGCATGTGTGAATTTTAAAAATTTAATAAAATATAATATTCTATTTTTCAAGTGTTTAGGGAAAAACCATAATTAAATCTGGATCCGAAAAAATTAATCGGGATAAAAACCGAAAAAGGGATACAATTACCTGAGCCTAGGCATGCGTGCATTGCAGCGCTACTTAATAACGCTGCAACTCCTTGCTCTCGACCAAATTGGCAGAGAGCAAAGGAAATTTTTTATTTTTTTATTTAAAAAAAACACTAAATATTTTTAAAATCACCCAAAATAATTTTAATTTCAAAATCAACCACAACACATATTATGAAATAAACATATATAAATTCTAAATATATATATACACACACACACATTTCTTTGTATCAAAATATAACACAAACTAGAATCCCACAATGAAATGACTCATGAACAATTGTAGGTCACCCAAAGGTGGTCAAGTGATTATAGAATGGTAACCATAGCTCAAGCTTTAATCTAGAGTTCCAAACTCTTATTTTTATGTCTATGTCTAACATAAATATTTTGACTCAATTACCAAGCATATTGCGTTTATACTTCTAAAGCATCATAACACAATTTATTAACCTTATTTCAACATTATGTATCTAATACATAATGCAACATTATATGTCTCATTTATGAAAATATAGCTTTTGGAGAAGATCAAACTTACCTAGTAAGGTTGATTCAAAGATCCAATTTACTTATCCTTGTTGAAATATTTGGAGAACTTCCAAAGATTAGCAAGCTTGACTCCAAGATCCAATCTTGATTTCAATGCAAGCAAGCTTCACCCCCAAGATCCAATCTAATTTCTCGTAGACGAAATATTGTAAAGACCTCACAAAGCTTCTCTAAACACTTCTCTAACTTAGGCTAATTTCTCTAATTCTTGCTTGTATTTAGCTTTCTCAAGTTTTTGCTTTGCTTAAATAAAACCTTCCTAAAACTTGCTATTTATAGCAAAACTTAGGTAATTTTTAATTAATAAAAGTTGTAATAAAATTTTATGTGCCCTTAATCTAATTTGTCCAAATATGTATAATTAGGTATGACTAATCTACATTGTCTACCACTTTGATTTAATCCAATTAAATCAAGACAAGGATTAGGAAATGGATTAGTTCAATGTTTGCCACTTTGATTTAATCTAATTAAATCAAGCCAAAACCACCTATTATTACATACTTTCAATTACCATAATATCCTCAAATGGTAGGAATAATTATGATTTTACAATTAAGCCATTGTCTAATTATTGAATTAATCCAATTAGGTCAAAGTAAATAATCAATGTTATCCAATAACAATTGATTATCTTAGTTGATAATTATAATATCGAATATGATCTTTTATCAAAACTAATCGGCTACCCAAGTGCTCAACAAGTACACTTCATATTGAGACTCTCTAAGTTCAGACACGTTCTTCATATAAGCATAGCTAATATGTACGCAATCCGGCCACCATCAAATTCGCGAAGAACATGAATGACCTTTCTGAACTATACAAGTCAAGGTCATCACATATGTTTAACAATCCTTCCGTTGTAGGCTATCCGAGTTGTGCTTAAAAAACATAGAATAAACTGTCAAGTTTCCAAAGTCACACATCTCATGTCGACATATCCATAATTCTTTACAACTAATGCGATCCACCCTAAGTGATCGGCTTTGGCCAAAGTCTTAAGAATCGTGACTTACTCACATGGATACCTAAATCCCTTCTGGTACACATACGAGCCGACGGATCCTATCTTTACTCGCACTTGATCACTGAGTGCATCGGTCCACACCCAACGAACATCTAGAGGCCAGACCATGAAAGATTTCTGACATATATGACATCAAAGTGTGGAGGATCTCACAAAATCAATGTTATCATATAGTCAAAGGATCACATATGCTACTCGACTTGAGGAGATTCATATTGACGGTGGTGTGTACTTCCAACTATTAGGAATCACATGTGAGTCATTCAGTATTCGGTCCAACCAATACCCACATGTCTATACGAGCTTCCAAAACTCATGGTACATCGGGTTAAACCATTGGAACTCCAATTCTAATATACGACATGTGCTAGTCTGTATTCCAAAACCAATGACTAGGAATATATATATATATATATATATATATATGCACTTTAAGAATAGTTTCTTATCCCAATATTGGACCACCTAGTGTCCAATATTACTACATGACTATTTTAAGGTAGATTTCATTTTTAGCATATTTATACATCAATCTAATATGCATAATGACAATACCATTAATAAGGTTTGAAATGAAAAGTAGTTATTTTATTAATAAATAATAAAATACAATGTACTAAATATTATCCGGATTGGTGCTCCAAGCACCAACTCCAACATTTATAACTTCCTAATTTCATAGGGTGTCCCCATAAGAGACTCGTCATCGGACTATGCATTAAAATACAGTGTCTACAGTCACCCCTACTTTGGTAGGCTTGTGCAGTATGTGACAGTGACATGCCTATCAAAGTTATACATGTATTTTGAAATATTAAACCATAGTATAAAAGGATAAGGATGTTATCCGTTTACCATAATTCATTCTTGAATAAACCTAGCCACCCTTATTCTTGTTTTTCTCAAGTGCTGAAAGAAAAAGTATAAGAACAAAAGAGAAAATAAAAATTCTTGTGTGACAAAACCTTATTTCAATCTCTAAAGAGTTTAGAGATTTTTTATTTGTGAGTGAAGCCCACACTTCTTTTTGTTGGTAACGAGCCATAGCACGGAAGACCATTCGGATTTGCTTTTATCAAGAAAAATTGGGGAATATAAAGGGATATTTCAAGAGTGTTGTGGGGTTGTTTTTGTGAGAAAAATCAGACCTGAAATACTGCTACATCATATGCAAATTAGAGGCTGATTTGGGTGAGCTGTGCGCGTTTTGGGTGCAAAATGGATCATATCTAAGCTGTTGTTCGAGGGCTGCTCCAAGACTAAAATATCGTTAAAAATATAAGTAAAACATCAGACCAGAGGCTGGTCAGATTCATTCATAAAAAAAAAAGGGCAGGAAATTTTTCTAGGTCGATCCCGATGTCTAAACTACTTCCTCTGCGTGAGGGAAAATGTTTCCTACATTAGGAATAAGCTAAGATGTCCTTCAAAAAACTCACATTTTTAACTCATTAATTTAATGCTATCTATTTTTTAAAATAAATTTGAAATGAAACTGTAATAGATATATAATATTTTATAATAGACAAGTAGGAGAATTGCTGGAACAAAACTTTCTACATACCTCCCTAAATTAGAAGTGATCATTTTCTGATAAATGTATGGAGATTTATTGGTGTTGTTCTCAAGGTATTTGTCTAATATATGTGTTTGTTGTTGATTATTGTATTAATGTTATTTCATTTGCCGTATAGGCCGAGAAGATTGGTTTGGACTACATGGATGTTGAAGGATTGAAGAAGTTGAACAAAAATAAAATGATAATGGATTTGTCTTCTTTGAAACTAAAATAAGTGGTGTACTCTTTCAAGTAAATTTACTTTGAAACTTGCTATTCATACTGAAATTATAGTTTCGACTAAGGTTTTCTATATTTATACTGAAATTATAGTTTTGACTAAGGTTTTCTATACAAATCTCTCATAAGGAAATATCTAGCTTGGGTATCTTTGTTAAGGTTGGTGCTCGGAGCGCCAATTTTCTTATGTATTTCCATGTAAATACTTATATAATATTTTATTATGAATAAAATAAATAGTTTCTATTATATAACATCTCTTTATATATGATAAAGACGTAACAGACCTTAGAATGATTAGTTATGATACTGTTGCAAAAGCGTCGTAACTGACATTGAGTTGTATCATGACGTTGTCATTCTTAGACAGTTCCTGGTCAAGGTTTACACTACTTGGTCAGTAATGTAAACCTATTGAGACTGGTACATGTCGTATATTGGAATATTGGATTCCAATGGTTTCTGAATGAACCATGAGTCTTGGAGACACATATAGATGTTTAGGTGTTTATAGCGGATAAACACTGAACGACTCACTGAATGCTCTTAATGGATGGTACACCAACGTCAATAAGAATCTTCTGGGGTTGAGTGAGCATAGTGATTCTTTGACTTGAGATACCACTGTGGATATATGAGTTATCCTTCACACTTTGATGGCAGTCACATCACCAATCTATTTAGATCACACCTCCGCCTGTTCGTTGGGTGTAGACTGATGCTCAGAATATCCTGTGTGTATCAAGAAAGGATTCGTCAGTTCTGTGTACAGAGCATAGGTATTCAATATGGAATTAGCAATTTGTTAAATCCATGGGCTCGTGGTATACTGTAGAAATTAGTTCTAAGTGTTATTAAGAGATTGCTAATAGAAACGTCGATGTGATAATATCTATAGAGATTTGACATTTATATCTGTATCTCTGGAATAATCCGGATACCTGTGACGGAGGGATTATACGTATGCAGTGACCTCGATATGTATGGTTCAGTGAGTTTATATGTGTTCGTCATAATTTATGGTTGGGTAGATTATGGACACGAAATTTGATTTCGTGACGGATATGCATGAACCTTGAGAGTCTCACTAATGAAATATACTCGTAGAGCACTAGGGCAACTTTTGTGAATAATATTGATTATTTATAAATCGTTTAACGGTTAAATGAAAGATACACGTAAAGGGACCTAATTGTCATTTCTTTATTAATGTGTATTTGTATTTAATGAATGATTTTATTAAATACACATTAATTAAATATTAAATTGAGATATTTGACATATATCATTAATATATATGTATTTGAATATTTAAAGTAAATATAATACATATATTTAAAATATTTGTATTTAAATAATTATTTAATTATTTAATTATTAAATAATTAAAGTAATTAAAAATAAAAATATCTTTAGTTATGATTAAACTAGGAAATGGCTTTATTTGATTGGTTTGACTTGTTGTAATACATTAAATGTTGTAGTGATCAATTACAACAAGTAAACTAAGCTTATTAAATTGAAACAAAAAAATATCTAGATATTTTAATTGCTTCCAAAATTTGGCCAAGGCTGAAGTATATATTATTTTGTTTCATTTTCTTTCATTAGTTTAAGCCACCATAACATATTACAAAGAAAGTTTGAGAGAAAAAAGTTGAAGAACAAAAGAGAAAACCTTAAGCAAAACTTGGAATTTTGTATGTTTTTCTTACTTTATTCAACTAAAAAATTATTTCTATGATTCTTGGCTTCAATATGTGTTGTTTGGAATTTTCTCTACTTTTTAAGCATGTAATAAAATGGTTGGAAACTTGAATAAAGGATGTTAACATGTATATTAATTAAAGTGAGCTTATAATTGGTTATTCAGTTTTTTTTTGGTCATTTGATGATCATGTTGTCATTCTAGAGTTTTTAGGCCACTCATTGATGACCTAGAAATGTTCTTGTGTTGTTTCAAAGTGGTGAGACTTGTTTGGTGTTGTGAAGATTGAATGAAAGTGTTGAATTTGTTTAATTTTGGTTAATTTGTTCAATTTGAAGACTTTATAAAATTAGGGTTCTTAACCCTTTCCAAATTTGGGGCTTTTCATATATGTGATGTATAATGATGTATATATGATGTATATTAAATTTGGTGATGATTGGATTTCATCTTGACTTGTTTTGAACAAGATTGGACCAAATTACAAAACCCTGGAAAATTCAAGGACCTCTCGGCAATTTAAAGTTTTTGTGGTTTTGTGGTTTTGTATTGTAATTTGTATTTTGATGTATTAGACTTGTATAAATCATTTTGGGATTGATTTGGAATCACTTAAAATTGTATTTGACAATTTGAAGATCAAAATGAACAAAATACAAACTTTGAGGGGTCATTCGGCAATGAAGAAATCTGACTTTTGGGTAAAAAATTCAGTTTTTGAGTATTGAGTAATTAGAATAAATATGTTTATTTTAATTACCTGAGAAAAATTATTGAAATCGGAAAATTTTGATTTTCCGCGTTCCGCTGCGTTTACCCGGATTTGCCCCTAAAAACCCCCAACAAAATGATATCAGAGCGAGTCTGATTCTGAACACTCGATATGAATATGCCTTTAAATTCAATGTTTAATTTAATCTTTACTATATGCATGCATGTGTTTATTTAATTTGATTAAATAAAGTAAAAATATCTTTTGCGGAAAATCTCTATTTGAAAATAAGGTTTTATATTTAATATGTATTTGATGCATGTTACTTGGTCCGTCTTGTCAATACCGCTTATGGATAAATAATCTATGGCTATATCTGAGAACGTGCCAAAGCTGTGAGGATATAACTGGTAGGAATTTATATGTACCAGATATATTTTGATATTAGATGAATTCAAGCGAAAGTGGAATCCTGAACGTGCCAAAACTGTCTGGGTTACGCAAGTATCTTGAATTTATCATTGACAATTTTAACCTTGGTACGCCTCCTTGTGAACGTGCCAAAGCTGTCACAACGAGAAACGATCAAGACCGAAACCCCCGGAATCACTATTGAGTGATCGACAATGAGTTGTCTACCTAATGAATATACGTAGGCGAGAACGTGCCAAAGTTGTGAGTTGAAATATATTCATGGGGTCCACCTTTCACTATTGTGTTATGATTTGATTATCGCATGTTTTGTATTCTGTCTGAGGATTACTTTTTTGCATGAAGTAGTGAGAGAGGCATTTTTAGATTAAAAATCCATGATCTATTTAATGCTTTTGATATTATATGAAATTGTTTTGTCTGTTATCTGTTGATTCGCTATCTATTTGATAGATATGCGATGACAGGACCTTCTACCAATCTTTTTGCTCGTATGCTAGATACGAATAAGCTTAAGGGCACTGGGAACTTTGCAGACTGGGATATGGATTTGAGGATTTTCCTCAGATCCGAAAAGCTAGGATATATTTTGGATGGTCCATTACCCCTTGCTATATCTGAAGATGCATCGCTTGAAAAGATTGAGACTTTCTGTAGGGTTAAATCATTCATTCTCAGTTCTCTTTCTTCTGAACTGAAGAGGCAATACTTTGAGATGCATGATGCTTATAGCATGATGACACAACTTCGTGAATCGTTAATGAACCAGGAATAGGTCATGGTTTATAGAGTTGCAATGGAATTGTTTCATTCTAAACTTGATGAGGGACAAGTTGTGAGCACACATGTACTTCATTTGATCGATTTGATCGAGCAATTGAGGCGTAGTGATTTCTCTCTCAATGATACTGTAGGACGGAGTGTCATACTTTTTTTTCTCCCGGCGTCATATCGCTAGTTTGTCATGTACTTCAACTTGAATGGGATTCACTGCACTTACCGTAAATTGCATAGGATGCTTCTCACAATGGAAGAGGATTTAAAGAAGGGAGTGCCAACTCGCCTTCCGAAACACTTCACTTTCCGCTTCTTCCCACTCTAAGTCGAATGGGAAGAAGATGAAAGGAAGGAAGAACAAAGGTTTCAATGTTCCTTTTGTTGGGGTTTCGGGGGATGGGCACAGCGGAAGCGCGGTTCGAGCGAAATCGTAATTTAAAACTTTTTCAAATTACAGAATAAATTATTCAATATCTAATATGAATAATTTATTCATATTTCACCTAAACCTATTTATTCAATATCAAATATTGAAATATAAGGTTGAAACTTCGCGAAACTTTTACGAAAAACTGTTTTTCCGCAAAATGACGCAAATGCGTTTTTTACCGAACCGACCACCCAACACTTATGGGGACTACCTAGGTCAGCCCTAATAGTTTCAGGGCAGTTCATGGGCTGCCCGAACAGTGACGGATTCACTGTTTGGGCAGATGTCACCCGGTTGGCTCAAAATCCACCCGGTAACGCCGTTTTTGGCCGTTTTTGCTTATTTCAATTATGAAACACTTTCCAGAAACTGTTCCAACTCCCAAAACAAATCTAATACATTCATATGACATCAAAAATATCACAGAAGTTTGCACAGATCTGATCCAAAAGCCAAAAATTCCAATTTGCATGCTTTAAATCCAAAATTTCAAGATTAATCAAATTAATCAAGACACCAACCAAAGTCACCAAATATGAACAACCCAAGAAAAATTATAGGTTCCACAAGAGTGTTCATAACACTCTAGAATAGCAACTCATCATCTAATGATCAAATTGGAAACTAATTACAATAATTCCTTCCAATACTACTTCACAAATGCCAAGAAGCTTCTAATTCAACCACCACAACCAAAAGCCCTAAATTTAACAAGTAAAGAAAAACCCTAGAACTATTCTAGGAATCACAAGAACAAGGAACTAAGTTTCTAAGCTCAATAGTATAAAGAATTACCTTTAATTCTCATTTTCCTAAGCTTTATTTCTTGTTTTTTCTTCACTTTGAAACATGAATCATCAAGCCATATGAAACCCATTTCTTCCTTAGGACTCTCGGCCATGGCAGCAAAATTAGTGGATGAAGAAAATAATTTCCTTTTTAAATGCTTGATGACCGACTATTGGGTAAAGAGGGGCAATTTTGTGATTTGCTATAATTTAATCTAATTAAATACATCATATTTTATGTTATCCAATAAAATTAGAACACACATAAAGAATAATTAAAGCAAGCCAAATGTTACAATAATAATTAAACAAATTCCATAACATTTATGGAAAAGTTTATTAATTAATAATTCAAATATTTAACAATTAAATATCCAAATAATTAATTAATGTAATTATTTTTATATATGTATTTTATTTACAATAAATAACAAATACATATATTTATGGCATGTGTCAAAATCTCATTTGACAAATAATTAATGTGTATCTAATCGTATTATGTATCAAATACAAATACACAATAATTATTATCGGATAAAATCTCCTAAAGCATGTGTTATCATTTAACCGATTAAACTATCTGAATTAACTCATTTAATTCGATGAAGTATTATGAATAATCCGTATTATTCATATCGATTTGCCCAAGTGCTCAACGAGTACACTTCATACTGTGGGACTCTCTAAGTTTAGGTTTATCCATCACGAACATTTCGTGTCTATAATCCACCAACTCATGGATTATGACGACCACAAATAATCTTTCTAAACTATGAAAGCCGAGGTCATTGCATACGTATAATCCCTCTATCACAGGCTATTCATATTATACCTGGGATATAGATGAAAATGTCAAATCTGTTAGATATAATACAGTCGACTTTCAATTTACGTTCTCTAAATAACACTCGGAACTGATTTCCGAAGTTATACCATGGCCATGGATTTACTGGACCGTAAACACGTGAGGATGCATATGCCCTGTACACATGACTGACAGGTCCTATCTTGATACGCACTGGATATCATGAGCATCAGTCCACACCCAACGAACAGGCGGAGGTCTGATCATGAATAGATCGTTGACATGACTGCCATCAAAGTGTGGAGGATAACTCATATATCCCATTGTGGTATCTCAAGTCAAAGGACCATTATGCTCGCTCAACTCGTGAAGATTCCTATTGATGTTGGTGTACCATCTATTAGGAAATATTTAGTGAGTCGTTCAGTGTCTTATCAAATAAACACCTACATGTCTATACGAGTCTCCCGAGACTCATGTTTCACTGGGATAGACCATCAGAGCAAGTCACGATATACGACATGTACTGGTCTCAGCAGATTTTACTAACCGACCCGTGTTAGTAAATCTTGACCAGGAACTTTATTTAAGGATATACATCTAATAGTGTTCTTCCCAATGTCAATTACAAACTACGTTGTAACTGCACACTATATTATAAATCCTAGGGTCTTTATCTAATATACACGTATCACTAAACCAAATTTAGTTTCGATCTAATCGTAATTAGATCGAATAAGTGTATAAAAGACAAGGGTGCAACCATTAAATTAAGTAATATTATGGAAAATAGAATTGCTCGTATTCATGAATCGGACATAAATACGATCCGGATTGCCACTCCGAGTACCAACCCTAACACCTTCGTAGGCTAAGTTAGAGAAGCCCAAGAGAGCTTCTGAAGATAAATGTCATCACTGCCAGAAGGTCGGGCACTGGAAGAGGAACTGTCCTGACTACCTTGCCCATATCATGAGGGAAAGAGCATCGACATCAGGTACTTTTTATTTTTCAAATTATTGATATCTCATTAGCTTGTGAACCTGTCACAACTTATTGGATTTTAAATTCTGCTTGTCTTATTCACATTTGCAATTCGTTGTAGGTGCTGATGGAAAGTAGATAGCTGAAATCTGGGAAGATGCAGTTGCGATTCGAGAGTGGCGACTCTCTGGATGCAGTTGCAGTGGGCTTATGCGAGATTCCCCTTCCCAGTGGGAGACTTTTGTTGCATGATTGCTATTTTGTGCCAAGATGTGTGACGAATATTATGTCATTTTTTGTATTAGATACTGAAGGATATAATGTAAATATTAAGAACCGTTCTTTATATTTATATGATAGAAATAATATTCAGATCATTTGTTTTCCAAATGAGCATGGTCATTTGTGTACTTCACAAGATATCTTTAATACTAGAATTAATAAACGTAAATAATCTGATATAAATAATATTGAACTGTGGCACATGAGGTTAGGTCATATAGGCGTGAAATGCCTAACCCAGTTGGCTATGAATGGTTTGATTCATGATCTCACCATTGAACCTTATCCAACTTGTGAATCTTACATTCGGGGTAAAATGACCAAAGCCTCATTTCAGGTGTAGGACACCGTACCACTGACCTTTTGGAACTCATACATTCTGATGTATGTGGTCTCATGAGTCAAACTACTCATAGTGGTTTTTCTTACTTCGTTACCTTTACCAATGATGTGTCATGGTACGGTTATTTTTATTTGATGAAACATAAATCGGAAACCTTCGAAAAGTTCAAAGAATTCTGGAATGAAGTAGAAAAACAGATTGGTCAATATATTAAATGCCTTTGATCTGATCGAGGCGGTGAATATATGAGTGGAGAGTTCACTGATTATTTAAAGGGGAATGGGATTCTCGCTCAATATACTCATCCGGGTACTCCATAACACAATGGAGTGTCAGAGAGGAGAAATCAGACATTATTGGATATGGTTCGATCGATGTTGAGTTATACAGATTTTCCCTATTACTTATGAGGTTATGCTCTTTTAACTGCCGCTCATCTTCTGAATAAGATTCCTTCCAAAGTTTTTCCTATGACTCCGTATGAGATATGAATTGGTAGGAAACCAAATCTTAGTTATGTTAATATTTGGGGTTGTCCTGCATACATCAGGATGGCTCATCATAATAAGCTTTTTCCTCGATGGAAAAAGTTTAGGTTTGTTGGATATCCTTCAAATACGAAAGGATATTTGTTCTATAATACCGAGTATCGAAATGTGTTCGTAGCTCGCTTCGCAAAATTTCTAGAGATTGAATTTTTATCTGAAGATGGTGATCATAGACGTGTTGAACTTGATAAAGGACAACTTGAGACCAACAGACCAACAGAGGAACCTGAAGTTCAAGAAGATGAAGAACCTTCAACACACACACTCAGTAGGTCATAAAATGAATCTAGACCTCCTGAACACTTGTATTTGATACAAGAAAATAGTCTCAATGTTCTCTTAGTTGAGGAGACTGACCCTTTTACCTATAGAGAATCGATGTTGGACATCGAATTTGTGAAGTGGCAAGACGCCATGAAATCCGAGTTAGACTCAATGCATGAGAATCAAGTTTGGAACTTGGTTCCGCTTCCTGAAGGAATTGTTCCTATCGGTTGTAAATGGATTTACAAAAGGAAGTGCGGGCCTGACGGAAAGGTTGAAACCTTTAAGGCCCGACTGGTAGCTAAAGGTTACTCGCATCGATCTGATGTCGACTACGGTGAAACTTTTTTGCCAGTTGCGATGTTAAAGTCTATAAGAATTTTATTGTCTATTGTCGCTTACCATGATTACGAGATTTGGTAAATGGATGTCAAAACGGATTTTCTAAATGGATTTCTTGATGAAGAAATCTATATGGAACAACGGAAGGATTTTGCATCCAGCGAGAACTCGGGCATGGTATGCAAGCTTAAGAAGTTCATTGATGGACTTAAACAGACTTCACGAAGTTGGAATCTTCAATTCGACAAGATAATCAAATTGTCTGGTTTTCTCAAGAATTCGAAGAATCTTGTGTGTATAAGAAGGCCAGTGGGAGTATGGTGGTATTTTTAATTCTCTATGTTGACGACATCCTGATCATTGGGAATGATATCGGGATGATGCAAGGCGTCAAAGCTTACCTCTGTAAGAATTTCTCCATGAAGGACCTGGGTGAAGCTTCTTATGTCTTAGGCATAAAACTCTATAGAGATAGAGAAATTAAGCTTATTGGGTTATCCCAATCAACGTACATAGATAAGATCTTAGAACGATATAATTTTGGTAACTATAAGATAGCAAACATACCGTTCAGACATGGCTTACATCTTTCGAAGAAGATGTGTCGACAAATAGAAGATGAGAAGATTAGAATGTCTAATCAGCCTTATACTTCGTGTTTGGGCAGCACCGTGTATGTTATGTTATGTACAAGGCCTGATATCAGCTTCGCAGTTAGTGTGACCAGCAGGTATCAGTCCAATCCAGGTAATGACCATTTGATGACCATTAAACATATCCTTAAGTATCTTAAAGGACCATTTGTAAACTCATTATATTTGACAATTTGAGGACCAAAATGAATAAAATGTAAACTTTGAGGGGCCATTCGGCAATTATGAAGAAATCTGATTTTTGGGTAAAAAATTCAGTTTTTGAGTATTGAGTAATTAGAATAAATATGTTTATTTTAATTACCCGAGAAAAATTATTGAAATCGGAAAATTTTGATTTTCCGCATTCCGCTGCGTTTACCCGGATTTGCCCTTAAAACCCCCAACAAGCTTTACCATCACTTTGTGATGTTTCTACTTGTTTTTTTGAACGAGTTTACAAAATGACTACCAGTTAAAACTCAAAGAAGATACTTTTTCTGATCAAACATGTTAGTCCTGAACAAAATGTGCTGCAAAAATTCGTATTATTTAATCGTTGCAACTCTTCCTCCAAGCCTGAAATTCCTCTCTATCACGGGGTGATTGAACTGAAGGTGGAATATTGACAGCATCATATGGCTACATAGGTGGCCATGAAGGAAAAAATATATACAACTGGTAGCTCCATGAGGTATATAGATTTTTGGTCTATGCAGTGCTGCCTGTATTGAAATATCAAGAATATAAATGAACTTTTATGATAATTTACATCTTTTCCGGGAATCCTCAGGTTGAAACGGACTTGGCAAATCCAATACCTGAGGTTTCTTGAGTTTTTCAGTATTGGGTAACTAAAGATGCAATTAGTAAATTCATTTCATTTCAATGTACTCCAGTCCGTGATTTAGGGAGCCAAGAACTTGCCTAGGGAATGAACATGTTCGTCCTGATAATTTATCATCTTATGCTTCAATATGTCTTTGCAAGTAACAAAATGTATTGAAAAATGAATGTTTTCTTTTTAAAAATAATAATGCATTAAGGAAACTTCCCCATTCTGTTCTTTTGTTTTCCTTGGTAGTTATTGGCTTCAAGACATCATCTAACAAAATAATGGAGGTATATATCGCTTATACTATTTTCCCAACCTAAGTTTAATTAAATTGATATTGGATATTGGATTGCCTACATAGATTCCAAGAGTGGAGATACTTGCTCTCACTAGAAAGACGATAGAAGGTGAAGTACTCACTACTGTTGAAGTCATCCCAAAGAGTTACATTCAACAATATGTTTGGATCCAAAAGTATTCTTATTGGTAGTATAATGTCATCTAATAATTTAACAATCAATGATTTTTATTTTTTATGAAATTAGAAATGTTGGCTATTTGCAATTATTGGTTGTTAATGTATTTTATTTTATTTTATTTTTTTGCAAAAATGAAGTTGCTCGAAAGGCGGATGGTGTATGTTAGAAGTGAGATTTTAGATCAGTGGTGGTAGTTACTTTTGTATTAATTGAATACTTATCTACTATTTTTGTTGGAATTGTTGGCTAATGGCCACATAACTAAGAATCTTATGTTTATTTTAGAATCAAAGCATTATTTTATCTGACTTTTGTAAGAATGTTGAATTTATGAGATGCTTATATGGATTTTGGTATCAGTACTTAGGGGTGGCAATTTGGGTTATGATTCGTTTATTCGTTCGATTCGATTCATTTATTAAACGAATCGAATACGAATTTAAGCTCATTGATTCGTTTATTCGTTTATGATTCGTTTTATTATTTTCTTTTACTAGTTATTGTTATTTTTCAATTAAGATTCGAGAAATTATTAATAATTACCATAGAAAAAATAATATTATCGATGTTTGGTGAGATATTTTTAGTAAATATATTAATTAATATTTTATATGTATATTGTTGACGGCTGATTTTGGTTTCAGGGCAATATGGGAATATCACTCCCGAGACGATCCTCCCTCAATAGTGAATTTGTTCGGTTAAGGGGGAACCAAAAGCAAATTTAGCAAAAGACAGATAAATACACCAATCAACAAGGAGATTTAACGTGGTTGGCGGATCAGATCCCACCTACGTCCACGGGCACAAAACGAACGATACTTTTATTACCGAGATATACTTCTATGATATCTCTTGTGTTTACAAGTCTGATCGTAATGATCTTGACCTTGATTTTGATGCCTCTTACGCACACTCTACCCTCCTATTTATAATAGTGTAGAAATCAGATTCCTTCTCCTACAAGAATTTCCTAGTTGAAACAATTTTCCTTTTCCATAAGGATTCCTAGTCAAAAACTACTTTCACTTCCTTTATCCTACTAGGATACTGACTTACTAGTTTACCCCATGAAAGTAGGACAACTTATTATCTTGTGCGTAAAAATAGGATGCCTTATCTTCTGGAGCACGTCTCGCCATATGCTCGGTCTTCATGAGGTCGGTCATGATGGTCATTTGAGCTGAGAATGCTGCTACCGATCTGATAATGCTCGGTCATCCGAACCAAAGTGGTCGGTCACCCATCATCAAATGCTCGGTCTATACCTGTTGGCTTTATAACACTCATGTGGTCGGGTCGGCATTAAATGATCTCGATTAAGAAGGGAATTACCCTTTTTGCCCCCGCTGTGCTCCTTAAATAACATATGACCTGAAAACACCATCAACATCTATCCCCTAGTTCTCGGTTCCAACGAGTCTTACAAGTTGGTGCCGGGAACTATATAAGAGTGGTACGGTTGATGAACTGATAGCTGATCTTCTGAAGGAGAAATTTCATCCGCCCACACTTACATCCTGATCGGTCTGACTAAGGTGTTCGGTCTGACTTTTCTTCCTACCGAGGTGAAATCCCATTATTGTCCTTCTGTAATTTTGCCCTTCGAGACGCGCAACTGTCACATCCTCTTAAATGCCCATCGGATCACTTCTAGGGTTTGACGGGAGCCTGCCACTTGTCAACCATCTGTCATGCTCCCGCCAAAAGTAAAACAATCTGACCGTTATGGTCAGTTAAAAAGACGTCTAATCTCAGCCGTCCATCAAATTCTGAAAGATCATTCTAAAAGCGACACGTGGTGTAAATCTGACGCTTTCGTTCAATCCAACGGCCACAAGTGCACCGATCAGACTATAATAAAACGGAGTAAACACTGTTGCCTTCTTTCACGAACTCTTCGATCTCCCCAATCCACGAGAACTCTTCTCTTTTAGCTGTGACCAGTGAATCCTCAGAACGACCAGACCGCTCCGAGCAATCTGCAACCCTTCTAAAAGAAACAAGTAAGTCTTTTGAACGACCTTTTTGCTTTTGCTTTCCATGTGTAGCGAATCCTGCTCCCTTTTGTTCCTTTCTTTTCCTTTTTTTGTGTTTTGGTTTTGTGCTGCTAGGGAGAGATTTATGGCTTGATCGATGTTATTAGGGCATTTAGAACTCACAAGCTTAGCTTCAGAAATTGGCTATAGACTGACTTCCCCCCTCTTTCTTTTATTTCTCGGATGTCAGGGATGTCTAACACTAGGTCTTCCTCTGAAAACCCTGCTAAACCTCCGACTCCCCCTGTTGAAGAGCTCTCCTCGAGCTCGGGGGCACCAAGCATAGAGGACCTCGACACTACCCCCACCCTTTCTGAAATTGAACAAGATACTTATCATCAGAGGATCCCTCGGAAGGACCCAGAGCCCGGTGATCTTAACTCCTCGGCTCTGGACATGGACCGTCCTTCCAAGATAACTGAAGACGACCTCGCACTGCTCCGGCAACGATATGACATTCCGATAGATATCGCCCTTGAAGTCCCCGGGCCAATGGATCGTGCTAGCCAACTTGATGAGGGTTCAGTGGCCCTTCTTCCAGCTTTCTTTGAGTGTGGTCTTCGGCTACCACTTCAACGTTATTTTGCCTGGATGCTGGCCGAGATGGAGATCGCCCCCTGTCAACTGAGCCTGAACAGCTGGAGGATATTGGTCGGGCTTCATGTGATTTGTAGTCGGGCGGGACTCGGTGAACCTTCTCTTGAAGAAGTGAAGAGGCTATATCGATTGAAGGCCAACCCAAAAACGCACCATGGTTGGTATTACATTTCTACTTATGCTGATTCGCCAAACGTTGTCGGCAAGCTCCCCGACTCCAACAAGAACTTCAAAGACTTATGGTTTTGGGCCACAGGAGATTGGGGACGAGTTCTGAGATCGTATGAAGAGGAGGTCTCTGTCCCGGATATCTTTAGAGCGGGAGGTTAGATTTTAACCCCTAGCGTTCTTACTTGGGGGGACGCTCCCAAGGTTTCTCATCAGGTCCGGGAGTGGGTATGCTGGGCTCAACGCTATGCCGATCATTGGAAGAAATTGGTTAATGATGCGGCCTTTCTCGAGTCGGGTCTGATTTGGACTGCTCCTCCGAAGGTCCCGGGGCGGATAGGTGGGTTTTACTAACCTTCTAACCAGTCTCCTTGTTTGCTTAGTATGATGATGATTTGGATTTTCTTGCTCAGATTCTGGACTGACCACTCTTCTTGCTCTCGCTTCCTTCTCTCTCTTTTTTTTTTTTTGTGTAGTCATGTCAAGAAGGCCAAAATACTTTGATCAACTAGCTGGCGCGACAAAGAAAACCGGCCAGGTTGGGACCGGGCCCTCTCGGAGACGGCCAGCGACTGCTGAGGCCAGAGGAGTGACTGAGGAGGCGGCCCCGTTGGCTATCCAAAGCTTATCTTCACCTTCCAGGGTATCGCCAACAGTCTCCTCCCGTCCTGCTAGCCCATCAAAACCTACCAGAAAAAAGAAGCGTCCATTCGGGGCGGAGGAAGCCGAGCAGGTCCGGGAGGTGGAGGAGGAACGGGTCCTGAGTAAGAGGCAGCCCGTTCGGAAAGAGAAGAGAGTGTCGGAGGGTTCCTCCAAAAAACTGAAAGGCGTCGTGATTCTTGGCGTAGACGACCTCGGTCAGGACATTCGGGAGGCCACTTCTCATCTGGTGCCGGCAATCAATGAACTGGCCAATGCGGTCCCTCTGGCCAAAATTCTGAGATACGAAGATCTCTCTCCCGAGGATGTGGTTACCTTGTTGTGTTCTCAGATGGCAAAGGTAGTTATTCTTCCCTTATTCCCGTCGTGAGTTCATAACTTAGTTTGATTTCTGATTTTCTGTTTCTTTTTGGCAGGCGACCTATCTTGCGGCCAAGAATAAGGATCTTCTTCTGAGCCTTTTTTCCGAGGGCGGCCAAGCCTAGAGGCTCCGGAACCGGCTTAGTGAAATGGAGGCCGAGCTGGCCCTTAAAGATGAGAACATAAAGAATCTGGAGCTGGCTGATGTTGAGGCCCATACCACAAATAAAGCTCTCAGGGCCGCCGCCTCTCTAGAGAGGAAGAATGCTGATGCAGCCAAGAAGGACTTGGAGGCTGCCCAGGCCGACAACAGGATCCTACAGGTGGAAGTGCGCAGCGTTGAGTCCAAGCTGAGGGCCAAAGATGAAGAGCTGGTACGGGCCCGGGACGAGCTTAATAAGAGGGAAGCTGAGCTGGAGGCTGAGAGAGACGTAATCCACCTTGAGGGGGTCAGGGACTGCACCGAGATCATCCTGATGGTACTGCCCAACCTGGATATGGGGCCTATCCACGCGGTCATCCGCTTCTGTAAAGGAGAAATTTCACGTGAGGAGTTTCAAAGGTGGTTACCCCTTTCTCCCGAAGAGGTGATTAATCCTGATCCTATCTCGATTGCCCCGGCTCCTGAGGTGGACCGACCTGAGGCCCCTGTTCTTGAAGAGATTCGGTCTGAGGTTCCTGCCCCTGCTCCTGAAGCCCTAATTTTTGGGGCCTCACAAGCCGTCCCTGTGGTATCCATTGTCCCCTCTCCCGAGGCCGAGCCCTGCCAGTTTCCACTCGTACCTGTTGAGGAAGAAATAATTGCCCCTGCGCGGGCTGAACTGTAGGGGATAACCCGAATGGGGCCCCGTGTAATCCCGAACACACTTTGTTTTTTCTTGTAATAACTCTTTTTCACGACCCTATTTATGTGAATATCTTGTATGCTTCCATTCCACTTTTCTCTTTTGATTCTTCATGACTTGCTCCGGTTGCTCTCCCAAAAACATCCACTTGAGGACCGACTCCAAGCTAGGAGAAACACTTAGCTCTGGGGGGATGTTACGTCCCCAGACCAAAAGGATGGATTCGGTGGGACGTAACCCAACCCCGAGCTGAGAGAAATACTTGGCTCTGGGGGAATGTTGAGTCCCCAGACCAAAAGGATGGATTCGGTGGGACGTAACCCGACCCCGAGCTGAGAGAAATACTTGGCTCTGGGGGAATGTTGTGTCCCCAGACCAAAAGGATGGACTCGGTGGGACGTAACCCGACCCTGAGCTGAGATAAATACTTGGCTCTAGGGAAATGTTGCGTCCCCAGACCAAAAGGATGGACTCGGTGGGACATAACCCGACCCCGAGCTGAGAGAATCAAAGTGGTCTCGGCGGAACGGAATCCAGTCTCGAGCTGAATAACCAAGTGGCCTCGGCGGAACGAATCCAGCCTCGAGCCGATTAACTAAGTGGCCTCGGCGGAACGAATCCAGCCCCGAGCCAATTAACCAAGTGGCCTCGGCGGAACGAATCTAGCCCCGAGCCGATTAATCAAGTGACCTCGACGGAACGAATCCAGCCCCGAGCCGATTAATCATTGGGACTTATTCAGAAGGGAAGTGAATCAACCTTTTGAAGCCCTACCGAATCTGGCACGGGCGTCCCCTTGCCAGACCGGCGAAAAAACAAAAACAAAACTCTGGAAAATAAAATTAAAAGTGTAAACAACAGCACGGATTCCTTAAGACATCGTCATGCCCGAGGTTTCCAAAACACAATCCTGAATCTTTCAATTCAGAGTCCCGGCGAACCAGGATTTGGATCAAAGAGAGTTTAAAATGGTAAGGGCACATCCTCCATACTTCAGGTCTCCATGGAGCCTGTGTACTGTTCGAGGGCTCCTCCTTACAACGCTGGAGCAAGTATATGCTACGAGGGCACAATCCCTTCCCGTGCTACACTTCTCTTGGATCCAAATGATCAAAGAAATAAGGATCAAATAGTGTCCGAGACATTAAGGGCATATTCCTCCTTATGTTCGGTAACACTAGAGCAAGCAATCGCCATGGGGGTATCGTCCCTCCCCGTGCTATGCTTCCCATGGATCTGAATGATCAAGGTAATGGGGATCAAAGAGTGTTCGAGACATTAAGGGCATTCTCCTCCTTATGTTCGGTAACACTGGAGTAAGCAATCGCCACGGGGGTATCATCCATCCCCGTGCTATGCTTCTCACAGATCCATTAATCAGGTAGGTGAGGATCATAGAGTGTTTGAAACATTAAGGGCATATTCCTCCTTATGTTCGGTAACACTGGAGCAAGCAATCGCCACGGGGGTATCGTCCATCCCCGTGCTATGCTTCCCACGGATCCGAATGATCAAGGTAATGTGGATCAAAGAGTGTTCGAGACATTAATGGCATTCTCCTCCTTATGTTCGGTAACACTGGAGTAAGCAATCGCCACAAGGGTATCATCCCTCCCCGTGCTATGCTTCTCACGGATCCATTAATCAGTTAGGTGAGGATCAGAGAGTGTTTGAAACATTAAGAGCATTTTCCTCCTTCTTCATTTTCCTGCCTTTTTCTAGTACCTACTTCAATGAATAGGGTTTCTCGTGAGAGAGTGGCAAAACAGCTGCGGGCCATTTTCTGACTCCCGCATACGATTCCGATTCCTTCCCGGGTGGGGAATTTCAGCTTTAGGTAATAGCGGGACATTGCGGCCTTTGTCTTCATCATGTAAGGCCGTTTAACAATGACTTGGTAACTGCTCATGCAGTCTACTACTGTGAAATTTATCATGATCGTCCGGGTTTTGGGGTGAGTCCCGATCGTCAGGGCCAGCTGTATCATTCCCAGTGGGACGACCGTTGAGCCCCCGAAATCATACAGGGGATGTCGTCGTTGGTCAGAGTTGCATACTCCACTCCCAGACCCTCTAAAGCTTCTTTGGAGATTATGTCTACTGCACTTCCGGGATCTACCAAGATTCTGTCCACCTCTGAGCCGCCGATTGTTGCCTTAATTATTAATGCATCGTCATGGGGGAAACTCACCCCTCGAGCATCCTCTTCGGTGAACATTATGGGTACCGACCGACCTCCTCGTAGTACCGATGATCGTTATGTTTCCAGCACCTCTGTCCCTCAAGCTCGGCTATAGTTTTTTCTTGACCGGTTAGAGTCTCCGGCCAGTGTCTTCCCATCGGCGATGATGTTCACCTCTCGGCTTTGTGCCCTCTGTCTGGCTGCCATAGTTTCATGGTTAATATATTTATTTAAGTACCCATTCTGTGCTAGGTCTTCCATCTGTTCCCGTAAATCCTTGCACTCGTCCGCTGTATGTCCCCTCAGATTATGATGTATGCAATAAGATTTCTTATTTCTTTTATCTGGAGGAAATCTCCTGAGGTCGGGTTCTATCAAGAGGCCTTTTCCTTGTATATCCATGATGATCTGCCCTGGTGGCTTGCTTAGGGGAATATATGCTTCTTCTCAGACTACGTGGTTTACTCGGGTCGGGACTCATTTTTCCTGGTCATTCCGAGGCATTGGTTTGAATTCCTTGCGTCTCGGGAGGAGTTTTTTGAACTCCCTGTCTGGCCTGTGGGGGGCCTCTGCCCTTGTCGTCCTCTCTCTGACAACTGTCCCCCTCCGGGAGATCCTTTCTTCATTTTCTAACGAGACAAACTTTCAGGCTACTTCCAGAGCGGTAGCATAATCTGGTGTGTCCTGGATCCTTAGGTGAGTCCACAGTTTTCAGATCCTTAAGGCTCATTTTAAACTTTCCAAGGCCTCAAGGGACTCATATCCTCTGACTTCGAGTACCATATTCTGGTACCTCTCAATGAAAGTTTTTAGGGGCTCGTCCTCTCCTTGCTTCATGAGTCTCAACTCTCCAATTGTCTTTTTAGGGACGCAGGCCCCCTTGAAGTGCCGAATGAACGACCTTTTAAGTTGCGTGAAGCTTCCGATGCTCCCCGGGGCCAGACTTCTGTACCATAGGATGGCGGATCCGCCCAAGGTCCGGGGGAATACTTTGCATATGGCATCTCCTACTACTCCTTGGACTTCCATTAATAGGACAAAGCTCTCAATATGGGATTTAGGGTCGGTGTGACCCTTGTAGGGCGTCATGGTCGGCATGTTGAATCGCCTCGGGAACTTCGCCGACCTTATTTCTTCAGTGAGGGGAGATTCCTCCTCATTCTCCCGGGTATCTCCTGCATTAGTCTTGAGGTTTACCCCCCACTTGGCCATCTCTTTTTTTTAGCCAAGACTTCATCTCACTACTTGTGCTGCCATGTCGCTTTCTGTGCCCCTCTTCGCGTCTATTGCCCTGGGTGCGGTGCTTCTCATGCTTTGAAGTTTCCCGCACATTCTCGCCATACTCCCTATTTTTTCCTCTGGTGTCGCGAAGACTATCATAGGAGGAATCTGGCGATTGTCTTCCCTCTTCTTCTTCCCATGTGTCCTCTGTTTGTGAATCTTTTTCTACGACTATGGATTTTATCCCGCAGGGACCCTTCCTCATGGGTTCATCATCTTCACTCATATCCGCAATCCTTTTACCTTCTGCTTTTTCACCTCTTCTTCGGCTGGTTCCGGCTTCCGGTCTCTCATTGTTCATCCATTCCATTCTCTCCAGTCGATCTATCATGGATTTCATGCTTTCTTCCATCTTTTTCATCCAGTCCGTAGCTGGACTCCCTGATGACTGATGATTTCCGTCTTCTGACATTGTCTTTTTCGTGAATTGCTTTTTGTCACAAATTCCCCACAGACGGCGCCAACTGTTGACGGCTGATTTTGGTCTCAGGGCAATATGGGAATATTACTCCCGAGACGATCTTCCCTCAATAGTGAATTTGTTCGGTTAATAGGGAACCAAAAGCAAATTTAGCAAAAGACAGATAAATACACCAATCAACAAGGAGATTTAACGTGGTTCGGCGGATCAGATCCCACCTACGTCCACGGGCACAAAATGAACGATACTTTTATTACCGAGATATACTTCTCTGATATCTCTTGTGTTTACAAGTCTGATCGTAATGATCTTGACCTTGATTCTGATGCCTCTTATGCACACTCTACCCTCCTATTTATAATAGTGTAGAAATCAGATTCCTTCTCCTACAAAAATTTCCTAGTTGAAACAATTTTCCTTTTCCATAAGGATTCCTAGTCAAAAACTACTTTCACTTCCTTTATCCTACTAGGATACTGACTTACTAGTTTACCCCATGAAAGTATGACAACTTATTATCTTGTCCGTAAAAATAGGATGCCTTATCTTCTGGAGCACGTCTCGCCATATGCTCGGTCTTCATGAGGTCGGTCATGATGGTCCTTTGAGCTGAGAATGCTGCTACCGATCTGATAATGCTCGGTCATCCGAACCAAAGTGGTCGGTCACCAATCATCAAATGCTCGGTCTATACCTGTTGGTCGGCATTAAATGATCTCGATCAAGAAGGGAATTACCCTTTTTGCCCCCACTGTGCTCCTTAAATAACATAGGACCTGAAAACACCATCAACATATATATTTATGAAAAATCAATGTAAATAAATTATGGTAAATTATGTTTTTGAATAATATCATAACTAAACGAATATTCGTATTCGATTCGTTTAATAAATGAATCGAATACGAATCCTGATATTAGAATTCGTTTAATAAATGAATCGAATATGAATCCATCATATTTTGATTCGATTCGTTTAGGGTTCGATATAAATTTGATTTGTTGATTCGTTTTACCACCCCTATCAATACTATATGATGTTTGGTTATGTTAGTTCAAATTTCATATACATATTAGAAAACAGGAAAAAATAAGTATATATTTAATTTTTGTTTAAAAAAATTCTGATAATATGGTAACATAATTTATTGACAATAAATGGTAACACAAAATATTGATACTTAAAATTGTATAAATATTAAAGTGATATTTTAGTATCAGTATATTAGTGATATTAGCATGTCAAATTATTACTGATATGGTTGTGTTAGATGATTATTGATACGGTGTTGTCAGAAAATTACTGACACTAATAACTAGTATCAATAATATCTGATTTCTTGATTACTGACACTATTAACAAGTGTCAGTAAAAAAATTTTGGCATAGTGATTTCATGTTTAAGGCAGGTGCAGTTGTCGGTGCCGTGGCTTTTTTGCTGGTGGCAGTGGCATTATTGGTTCAGGTCAAGGTAGTATGGTACAAGGTTTGTTAGCGGTTCTCTTCTAAGGGTTTTAGCAGACCTTGCTTCTTCAGTTTCTCAAACACTTTTGAAAGTTGTCTACCAAGGTTGGAAAATCTCATGTTCCTTATCGTTGTAATCTCAGCGGGTCCGGCCTATATTCTAGAAGGTCCCATGGTGGTCTTTCGGTTCTGGCTATAAAAATTTTTGTTCACAGCCTCTTCTTCCTCGATATCCATAATAGTCTCCCTTAGTTGTCGAAAACCAGAAATCATGGAGGTAATCCTCCTCAGCTTGTTGTATATGGAGGGCTTGGTCATTGATGATAATTTTTTTTTTGGTTTTTTTTCCGAGGACCGTGTCTGTATTTTCAAAAGCCGGCTTCTTCAACAGTCAACATACTCCTTGAAGTTTTCTTCATGTTTTTGTTTAGTACTTTCTAAGTCACAGAGTGATAAACCAATCTCCATGTTCGTGACATATTGGTTCATGAAGGCTTCTGCCAAAAGTGACATACCAAATATCTTATTTGATGCTTGGTCAAACCGGTAGAACTTATCACTAACACAAACTGACGGAGATGAACTTTTGAATCCCCATTCTCATTGAACTTACCATGTCTGACATCCTAAATTTTGAAAGCAGCTGTTCTTTGAATGCCATAACATCATAGGCTAAATGATCTTCATGTTTGCTCTCCATCTTCTGGGCAACTGACTTTAATTGTTAGTTCATATTTTAGAGTTCCTCTTGGGAATTGGTCATCTTGCCTATAGCATATTCACCCATGTCATCATCTATAACAGGGATTTCTTCAATCATCCTGTCTATAGGCTCCATGTACCTCCTTTCACTAGTCTCAGCCCCGCAACCTGATATGTCGTCAAATTAGTCATAGCATTGGCAATAATATGTAATTGTTCAGCAATCTTATCAATGTCGGCCTCTAACTGATCTATACGGGAAACTTCATCGTTGGTCATTTATGAGTTTGATGATTTCTTTCTGACTAGTCTACCTTTTTTCTCTAACCCAACGTGCCGCTATGATAGCTGTAATCGAAAAGGGTTAGTGTGATGCATATATGCATGTAATGCATGAGATTGTCAAATATTAGCATACATCGTTCCAGCCTTAATCCTCCTACACACGTGGCAAGTCCAATATCTTCCATAGGTTTGGCTTAGCTTATGCACCAATAGGGGGTACACAAATTCATTCTCTCTTATGCTAAAGAGTAAACCATGGCTACTTCGGTTCATTTCCATCGCTAAAAGGCAAAGACCGCCCATTTATATATGACTAAGCCTAATATGGGGATCGTGCCAATGTTTAAAAGCGATGAATTGGACCCTTAGCAATCACAGTTGTTGGGGATGAGCTTTAAAATATTTAGGGATGTCTAAATGGGCCAAAACAAGGCGTACCCTTCTGGATGAAAGTCGAGGGTCTCATTCTTAAGAGATTGAGTTCTAATCGAACCAGGAATGGAGCTCGCATCGTGACGCCTATTGACCTGCGTCGCGATGCATCTAAGTCACGTCTCGATGCAAACAGCTTCAACCTGCATCGCGACGCACACCCTGAGGTATGGATGTCCCGTTTTTATCCCGAATTTGATGATTCTTCGCTTGATGAGTCCGACTTAGTCATATAATTGTTTCTTTCTAAATTCTTTTCTTTCATATAGGGCAGAAAAAAGACAGAGATTTTAAATTTATATATTCTCTAAGTAACCATTTTTTCCTTGTAGAAAAAAAAAAGGTGTTTATAATGTGTAGACGAAATTGTCCGCTATAAAAGATTTGTCGTTTATATTTTTATATTTTAAAAGGACATAATTATCTTTAAAATTAATCTATTTTCATTTTATTACTTTTTATTTATGAAAAAATGTTCCCTTTTCAAGTTACATTTTATTCACACATCCCAAATTCGGCGGCTTGGTATCAATAGTTTAAGGGGAGTTTTGTTACACTCCACTTTCACTCAATTCCACTCAATTTTTTTCCTCTTATATATACAGATGGTAAAAACTTTCACAGAGATGGGGACTCTGGGGATTTAATATGTTAGGGGCGGGTAAGTAAATAATTTTCTATATTTTTTAGCTGGACGAATCAGATACATGTATTGACATTCCGTTTTAATATATGTAAAATCTTCGTGTGAATGTGGGTTCATGCAGGCCCAACACGAGTAAAATATTCATATTCGTTGATTGAACGAGCCAAATACGTATCAACGAATACGAATATTGACATATCTATATTATACTCGACCTGTCGTCATCCCTACGTACATCTAAGGGTGGCAATGGGCCGGGCCCGGAAAAAGCCCGGCCCGGGTGTCTTCCGGGCCGGGCCGGGCTCGGGCTTTTTTTGGGCCCGAATTTTAAAAAAAAATAAAAAATATATAAATAAAAAATACATTTACACTATATATAAATACTTTTTTTTTTTTTTTTGGGAAAAGTTAAGTGTATATTGAAAAGAAAATAATTACAAGTGAATACAAGGGGAAAGCCCCCAAGAAAGCCACACGGCTAAATGACTAAGAGTCAAGAGAAAGACAAAACAAAAATTAACGGCAAAACAAGGAGCCGAGAAAATAAACAACTGGGCGAAAACAAAGGCCCAAGAAAACAACTTCAGCTTGCAAATTGGCAGCCCAATAACAAACCATAGGCCCATAAAAGGACGTAGAGGCCATGCATGGAAATAGAAAGCATGCAAGAAAGTGAGCAATGCTCAACTAATTCGGTGACAGGTTTCAAGTGTACAGCATATCTGCTGGCAGTTTCCATTTTGTGGATGAATGTAGAAATATGAGGCGCTCTCTTATCTGGCCAATAATCTCCTTTGCGGCTTCACTACGAGTTTTGGCTTTTTTTGTTAAAGATGCGATTATTTCTCTCAAACAAATAAAAATAATAATGCTAAAAATAAATAAAAATAATACAAACATATTAAAATATATATATATATATATTTGTGTTTATTTTTTTATTTTGGCCCGGGCCAAAATTGGAAAGCCCGGCCCGGGATTTTTCCACCCCGGGCCGAGCCGGGCTTCGGGTTTTTCTACCACCCCTACGTACATCCAACCAAATAATAATTTTTAAATTTTTTAAGTTTACATTATATTATTAACCATCATTTTCATTTTAGGTTTTTTTTTTTTTTTTCAAAAAAGGATTGAATTGTATGATTACTTTTTTGTTGTGAATGGTGAAAATTTATTGAGAAGAAAAAAAGAAGGGAATTATATAATTATTTATATAAATCATATCAAAGTAAATATAAACAATTTTCTATTAACTGGCTTCAATTATAGAACTTAAGTTCTTTTCGATCTCATATAAGTTTAATGCTAAGTTCCATTTCAACATGACGTCAACAGTCCACGTCACCGACTGCAAAAATCTTCAAATGGAACTGTGCGCATAGGATATTCCCAAAGCCTAGGTTTCGCCGTTTCGGTTTTGGATTATCGGACTCAAACAGTTCTATCAAATACAATTGAACCCGACCAATAACAGATTCAAATCCGCGGAAAGTTTCATCACCCCAAAAATACCCCTCTGATTCTTCCAATTCTCCATTGTACCCTCCTAGTTGCCCTGTCCCCTCTCCTCATCGATATAATTATAAACATACATAGCCTTTTTTTTTTCAACCTCTCAATTCTGGACTCTGAATTTTTTTAAAAATAATAATAAAAAAATGGAAGGAGATGGAGCACAGTACAATCCACGCACAGTGGAGGAGGTGTTTAGGGATTTTAAAGGACGAAGAGCTGGCATGATCAAGGCTCTCACTACAGGTTTTTATTAGAGAATATATGGAGGAAAATTTTGTAATCTCTGTTTGAGAATTTTTAGTGTTTTTTTTTCTGTTGTTTTTGGTTCAATTTTGATTGTTTATTTGTTTCGGAAGAAAATGTCTGAGAAAACAAACGAAAGTTTTTCATTCTGAGAATATATTTTTTTTAGTGTTTTTGCGTTGTTTCTGGTTAGATTTAATGACGTGCCGTTTGTTTGGGCTGCTGAAGGTTGTGATTGTTTGTCTTCCGAGGAAATTATTCGAGAAACTGAAAAAAAAAGTTCTAGGATTTTATGTTGTTTTGGTCCCGCTAAATTCTGCGTGTTTCTGAATTTGCTTGTTTTCTATGGCCGATGAGTTTCCCGTCATAGAATCTGAAGTGATGAAAACAATAAATTTTAATGTATTTAAAAAATAATAATTTTTCCCGTGTTTTCATGCCGTTAAATGCAGTTTGTTTTTTATGTTTCTGAATTTTGGTTTTAGTGAAATGTGGCTTGGTATTTATTTTATTTACAGCAATTTATGAAATAACAATGAGGATTTTGAGTCTTTGGTTATTGTTTCTCTGCTGGTTTTAGAGGTGTATCCGTGTATGTTATTCAGATGTGAATTCTTTGTTTGTTTTAGAGATTGGGTTCTTGGATGTGTGTTGTTTCAAGAGTTTAAATATGTTTGTTCATTGTGTTTTGCAGATGTAGCAGAATTTTACCAGCAGTGTGATCCCGGTAAGGACTTACCTCTCTCTCTCCCCCCTTTGTATAAATGTTTTTCTGTGTATGATTTACTAATAAGTGCTTTAGTAAATGCTTTATGTGTTGTTTAATTCTGTTTTTTAACCTGAACAATATCATTGTTCCATTGCGTTGCCTTTCATGCTTTATATGGTTGTAGTTTCTGTTTGCAGCTCTTTCTTAGATTTTCCAGTAATTCTTATTAATTTCTTTATTCAGTTTTGTCATCCAATTCAGCTTGAAGTCCTATTAAAATGCAATACAAGTTTGTTGAACAATTTGGAATGCTTGAATTGGTTGATTGCTCTGTCTAGTGAATGCGTTCTGTTAACTTTATCTGTATTTGTCGTTATTGTTATAAATGCTAGATCATTGTTTTGTCGTTTGTTATCTATATGCTATCCTTTCTCGTAAAGTTTTTTCTTTAGAGGGGAATACTATTTCTATTGATTTCTTTTACATCCGTTGACCTTTTTTACTAGTTGACCAGGGGTAATGTAGACCTTTCTCAGGGACTCATTTATAACTATCCACTTTTTAGTTTCCAGTATTGCTTCCATCTTTTTCTTCTGAAAACTTTGCCCAAACTGATCTGGAGAAGCTTTTTCTTGTCTGTCTGTTTTGTGGAGGTTGGATCTTTCAAATGCTGCAGTCCTTGCCCAAAATCTAGGACACTGTTTATTTGTTAAATGAAATATGTGTACAACCTGAGTTTTCCATTTAGGAATCCCAGAGGGGCCATTGCTTGGCATAATGGTAAAATTCTAGGCACATATTTGATTCTTGAAAGCTGCCACTTCTTGCTGAAAGATAGGACAATATCCGAAACATATCTCCTAGGGCCTTGCTTGACAGGATGAGCATTCGCCAATGACTGTTTATTATACAATCAGAGAATATGGAGACATCGTTGTGATGCATGGAGTACAAGGGGGTTTTCCCTTAGACTTTTTACTTATGATATTCAACTTAGCTGTGTTGTCATGACGTTCTTTCTCATTGTGGGAAGATTCATGTAAAGTTGGGCAGTATTGTATGTTTTCTATTTATGGTATTCATAAGCATGCATTTAACATAACTTAATGATGTTGATTTTTGTTTGGTTAGTAGTTATAGTAATGGTCATATATAGTTCATTACTTCATTTGTATGGGCTGGTTGTGCAATCTGTTCAAGTATTTCCTTTTTCAATTAATTCTGAATAATGGTGTTTGCCAGGTTTAATCCATTAACTTCAGGTGCTTCTTGTAACATATTTGGTATTATTGCGAAATATAGGTTTCTGGGGATGCGTGCTTCGAGTACAGGATTATATCTTGTATTGTACAGGACATATTTTATGAAATAGCTCATCAACTATAAGATTACACATCATACTATTTCTAATTGGTTGCCTTTGGTATGAAAGTGCTCTTTTGGAAAATATGGTGAATTCCTGGATTAGAAATCCATTTTTCTTTTGTGTCTATTGTATTCTGTTTATGTACAAATGCATACTTTTTCGGTGCTTGTGATCTCATTTATTTTCTTGGGACTGCTGTCTTCATGCTTTAATCATTTAGAACCCATAGTATTACAATTCTGTTAAGACCATTCATGGTTGTCTTCTGCAGTAAGTTTCCACTCTAATGATATTTATGTTCTACATACAGAGAAGGAGAATCTTTGCTTGTATGGCTTCCCTAGTGAGCAATGGGAAGTCAATTTACCAGCTGAAGAAGTGCCTCCAGAGCTCCCAGAGCCTGCATTGGGTATCAACTTCGCAAGAGATGGCATGCAAGAAAAGGATTGGTTGTCTTTGGTTGCTGTCCATAGTGATGCATGGCTGGTGGCTGTTGCATTTTATTTTGGTGCCAGATTCGGATTTGATAAAGCTGACAGGTATATAGCAACTCATTTGAAATTTTATTTTCTTGTTAAATGTTTTCTCCCCTTTGAGACAACGAAGTTTAGGTGGACTTTGCCAAGTCTTTCTTTTAAGTTCTTTTGCTTTTGGCTGATGGAGTGAAATTTGTGTTGTATGTGAATAATTTTATCATGTTGCTGTCAAATTATGTTACTGTTTGTTCACTTTTTCGTATAATAAATATTGCAGGCAAATAACTTGCTATGTTGCTGACTGTTAATGTGATGATGTATTTTATTATTATTTCCTTGATGCAGAAAACGGCTTTTTAACATGATAAACGAACTTCCATCGATATTTGAAGTTGTAACTGGTGCAGCTAAGAAGCAAGTTAAGGAGAAGTCTTCAGTATCAAATCATAGTAGCAACAAAACCAAGTCAAACTCCAAAGTGGTATAAAAAAAAAAAAAAACCCCTCTGTTTATTGTCTTTACATTGTTCGGTGACTGATAAATTATATGGATGCATGTCATGTTGGCGTGATTAATGTGTATGCTGTAAGACTGCAGTGAATATAAAATGTGGCAACATTCTCTTTTAGATTACAAATCCTATTTTTGAAAACTTACAAAGGGAAAGCAAAATATTAGATTAAGATGTCAGGAAAAATGAATTTCCGACATTCCAATTGTGTAGACATGGATATTTTATACAAGCATGATGGTTTTATATTCTCTGTGGTTTCCAAAGTTAGGCTGCAAGGGCAAGTTTTAGATTCTCTCTTTTGAAGTTAAATTAGGTTAAGTGAAGACTTCTAACATTGTTCATCTGCACTGTTATAAATTGGTATATTCTTGTCTTCTGATTTTGTGGTGACAATAGCAGCGAGGAAATGAATCTCAGGCAAAGTATACTAAGCCATTGCAATCAAAAGGGGAAGACGAGGGCTTGGATGAGGAAGAAGAAGATGAGCATGGCGATGCTTTATGCGGGGCTTGTGGTGAGAATTATGCTTCTGATGAATTCTGGATTTGTTGTGACATCTGCGAGAAGTGGTTCCATGGGAAGTGTGTGAAGATCACCCCAGCCAAGGCCGAACTTATCAAGCAATACAAGTGCCCTTCTTGCAGCAGCCACAAGAGGGCTCGACCTTAACTGCTTTGACTGCCGGCCCTGTTGGTCAGTTTATTTTCTCAGTTGTGTCTGTAGTTCAGTTCAGCTTGTGAATGGATAATCCGGTTTAGGAAAGATTTCAGTTTTCATTATAGTACTGTTTATTTGAAGTTTAATAAATGTCTCCTGTGAAAAATAATTACAGTTTCTTTTACTTAAGTAGGAAATGCTCTATATATTTCATTAGGAAGAAAATAAAATGGTCCATACAGTTGAAAGAGCTGAAATTGGATGAACAGATAAGGAAATTAAATCTGTTGGTCCAACTTAGGGTCCATTTTGTCATTGTCATAGGCTCAAATCCAATTATAATTTGTATATCAAGCCTAGATATCTTATCCAACTCTACCTTCCAATCAGTAGACAAAAAAAAAACATTTAAGTCATCCACAACTAGAGTTGACAAACCCCCAAGGACGGGCCCCTTCTATTCGTGAAATTGTGAATTCCGGATGATTATTTTTTTCATCCCCAATTTACTGAATTGCTCAAGATCACTAATCCCAATTAGAATTCGGAAATCCTACATAAAATTTGAGATTTGACATGAAAAATTATCCTAAATTTTGATCTGATTTTTTATTCGAGATAATTTTCATCTTGATTTTTATCCAATTTTTTAATCATCTTGAAAATTTTTTCGAAAAGGTTTTTTTGCCATCAAATTATCTAAATTCTAAACTTTGTTTACACAAAAAAATGTGCCCTTTAGTCTTCATTACAAAAGCAAATGACAAGATAATGCTTGCCAAAAAAGTCAAAAATAAAACTAATCCATCAAAAACAGATAATGCTTTGATTGCTTGAATAAGACTGCAATTAAGTACATAAATTAAAACTTAGAATCCTAAGATTTAGATGCTACTTCACTTTCAACTAATGGAAATGGATTATGGTAAAGATTCATCCTTACAAATTTGATCCCAAACTTGATGTATTAAGACAGAAAATTAGTTAGTGGAAGAGGAAAAGATTTTACATTTACATGTAAAAAGGACCCTGCCATCTTTTACATTGGTTAAAACCTGAAGGTCGGGTAGCAAAGAGAGAGAAGGCCAAAGAATATACAAGTAGATATTAACCTATCTTTTTCTCTATTATTATTCATCATGGGAAAGCATTGGAAATTGGAATTAGGATTCAGGTTCAGATGAGATTGTGCGGAACACTAAATCAATCTCGACCGATAAATCGATGGTAATGAGCCATGTAGAATAAATCTCGACCGATAATTCAATGGTAAGCACAACTCAACTAAGCACGTTCCTAGAAAATGAAGCTCTCTGCAAACAAGTCAAGCTGCCATATCCAAAACTTAGGATTGCAGCAAAAGCCATTCATTCATATTTCCTCATCATGTTCCTCTCACCATCCTTGTTCATGTCAGAACCTCTTGATTCTTGGTTGAGGTTCGTTTCAGAAACTCATAAGTAGTAATCATAGTTGTTGCAGATATAGACATTGATGCCCACCTTGGCCCCAACCCTCTGTAACAAGCCATCCAGCCGCCTTCCTTCACCAAATTCCTCACTGTCTGCCCTACAGTCATCGGCCCCCGCCTCCCATTCTCATCGCCATCCAAAACCTGCAACCTTGTCTTAATAGTATCAAGTGGCATTGTAATCACAGCCGACGTACCACCAGCCATGGCTGCACTCACCCCCTGAACCGCCATCACAGTTTTTGAATCAGGTCTAATCACATTACCCTCACTATCATCATTCCTTTTCAAAAACCACCCAATTCCATCCCAAACAAGCCTTTGAGCAACAGAATAAGATGCCCACCAAACTGCATTTGATGGTGCATGAGTCAAGATTGAAATCCCAAAACCCCTATATAATCCTCTAACTCCATCATTTCTAACAATCTTCCTAAACACATCAACCCCATTTACACATCTACCGTCCGTAGCATTGGCCACCATAAGCCTCTGAGTCACAACATCAATGGGGGTCCAAACAAGCTGGGCAGACATGGCAGCACTCAATCCACCAACAGCACTAGCAACCGCTGCGGATGTCCCCTCTGTAAACCCTAACTCAGTAACAGCAAAGCTCCCAACTTTACTCTTTGTCACCTCAAGTACAGCCATGTAGAGCACTCTAGCAGGGATTGTACCTATCAAAGAAGTCCCAAATCCTCTGTACAAAGCCCTGAAACCCTCGTGTCTCACCACTGAAACAGCTGTTTTCACAAATGAAATCTTGCAACGACCCACTTGCTGTCTTGTCTTTAACACAATTACTGGATGTAGCATCGCTGAAACACCGGAAAATAGCGCTGCCCCGTGTAAGAAAAACTTCCCTTTATCTAACATTTGCCACTCTATATCGGCCGGTATATCCAGTTCCTCGCCCATGTTTCAAAATCAAAACTTTTCAACTTTTCAAATTACCCGCATCAAGGGGGAGAAAAACTAACAGCATTTATAATACAAATTTCATTTTTTCCTTTTTTCTTTTGTTATATGGTTTGGATTAAGAAATCCAGATCAGATATGGGATCTGAGAGCTTCATTTTTTCATCCGGCGACCGGAAAACTCGCCGGGATGTTGGGATCTTACGGAGTAAAGCAGCTTGGATTTACAATATTAAAAAGTTCTAACATACAGGGATGGAGGCGGGGAGAGAGTCGTTAGAGTTAAAAAGTGCGTGGCTGACCGGAATAAAAAGTGAATTTGAGATTAAACGAAGCAAGGGAAACCGGCACGTGGCAAGGTGGCTCTGTCCGAGAAGTGTACAAGCATTGGTCGTTGATTTGTGAGCCCTGCAAATTTGGACGGGTAGGATTTTAACAGGGGGACTAGTGGATGTAAGATGACGTGTAAACCCTATCCAATAATGGGATGAGTAGAGTTCAGGTGCGGGACGGCACAAACTTGTTCCGAAGACTTGAAGCTTTATCCCGTCTCGTGTGTGTGTTTTTATAGGTGCAAAATACATTTTTTTCTGGCTAGCTTGCGCACTTGAACTTTGTTATAATAAAACTAGATAATAACTAAAAATATTTCTTACCATGCTAATTTTTAAAAAGAATAAATTATTAATGAGTTTCATAAATAGTATTTATTTTTAAATTTTTTTTTATTCTAGTATTAGGAGATCGTGGATTGAAACTGACATAAAAATAAAATGAAATTAAGAATAATTGTTAGTTCAAAAGGTTTTGCCTACCATATAACAATATAATAATAAATAGGAGACTTAGTGTACCATAAATATTAATAATAAAATAAATTAATGAAACACAGATTTAACGTGGATGGAAACATCCAAGAACAAATATAGAAGATTTCACTATAATGGAAATAATTTTACAACTTCTCTATAAATACAAGGAGTGAACAATCTCACTGTAGGAGCGAAGCGTGGTTTACCGCTATGCCTATGATGTCGGTGACCACGACACTGTTGGGCTCGTAGTGCGTAGAGAATACGAATAGCCTCATGGAAGGACTAACCAAAGAATAAAGGAGTCGTCACACAGTATGTGTAACACTCCGCTAGAGATAAGGTGATACCGGTAGGAGACATGATTAACCCATCTCCATAAGCCTCCAAATTTACTGGAAATTAGACATGATGTATCATAAAACTGGACAACCTGGATCACAGTCCAGCATCAGAATGAAACCTGAAATAGACATCACATATCAAAAGGACCTCAGGTCCACATAAAACCCATCAAAATCAAAATCAACACTTAAATGCTTCGTGCCCATAATATCAATCAATACTTAAGGGCTCTGAGTCCACAACATCATAAGCAATCAAAACTTTTACTTAATAGATACAAACAGCGTGCTCAACAACAAATAACATACTAATCACAAATCATAATCCTCTAAAAAATTTCCCATGACACATGCGAGGGTGACTGCCGCTTGGGTGATCCGGATCTCAAGTATGACTTCCAAAGCTGTGGTGGTTGACCAATCAGGAAGCCAATTTGTAAAACTAGCAAACTGGTTTGGTGTGAGTTATAAAACTTAGTAAGTAACCATGTTAGTACTACAAACAGAACATACAAGTCAAGCATATCATAAACTTTTTAGAATAACCAAATTGTTACAAGTTCAGAGTTATCAACTTTTTATTATTCTTTATTCTTTATGCATGTCAAATCCTCATATTTGCATGTTGTCAATCTAATGTCTAGACATTCAAAGCACACAAAGCATATATTCGAATATCACAGAGTAAGTCATAAAACATCGAAACCATTTCAATCACATGAATAATGAAATCACATATTTATATTTTATCACGAGTAAACATCTTTGAAATATCATCAAATCGGTAAATCAAACAAACTTTCTACTATTCGGTTATAAACTATATATCTTCAATACCAAAACAAACTTACTTCAATACCAAAATAAACTTTCTTCAATTCCGATGGCTTACAATAACTTAACATGCGTGATTCATATGCATTCATACATATTATAACTCATTTCTCTTATATTCATGCCAATACAATTTTAGAATTCTTACACATATACGTACATACGACAACAACTTAGCAAACACACTTTACCACATCTTATACTCATACTGGTTTTCAAATCATTCATTCATTCATTCCACATGAAAATACACAGTTCATACATAACACAAAATCTATCATACACACAAATACACTCAAACATACATACAATTACCGAGCAACCGACAATGAAGCATACATAACCATCAATACATAAGAGAACACATAACTCAAATAATATATATATATATATGCATTGGTTTATACAAACAATGCTCGTACGAGACTCATTACCTATTTTAGAATAGGTATGAGATGAATGCCGTCCAAACATATCCCTAACCAGATCAACTACTACACCACAAGAATATCAACCAATTAAACATACACACATGTATACATATCACGTAACACAAACTCATCGCATGATTTCACATACACAAGCACATACATGAAAAACACATCTGAATCTTCATCCAAATACTCATTTACATACATTTATTTCAAACATATGAATATACATTACTATGAACTCAAATGTTAAATCCTTAACCGTCTTCATATCTTTCATTACCGCTTAAACACCATTAGTTTCAGATTTTCCATATAGTAATCTCTGATACATAAACTTATCAATTATACTTATCCATTCATGAAGAACTTAACCTATACCCATTTCTTATCATAATTATCCAATCCAACCTTTATACCGACAATCGCATGTTCGAGTCAATAACAAACTTATCCATAAAAATGCACACATACATATGCTAATACAAACTCTAAAGTCATAACATATTCCCTTTACCGATCTTTTATACACAAATCTTACATATCCTATAATCTCATACATATACAAATACACGTTCATATACTTATACATATCATTACAAGTTCACACACTTACGTATAATACACATGCATATAAACATTAAGCTCGTCAAATATTCACTTCATATCACAGCAATAACAAAATCCATACATGTGATGGTCGATTCACTTAACTAATCATAGTCTTGAATTCCATTCTCAAACTACCTATTAACTATCTTTGTTTCATCCTAAACAATTCAATAACCTCTATATACAATTAAACACAAATCAATAATTTAAGCTCTCATCGCATGAGTTACTTACCTAGCTTCGCGAGCGCTCCAGGTTCTAGTCAAATCTGTCAAAACAAATGATGAAATGCCGTTAGAATCGAAACTTACGATATTCTCGACTTAGCTACGACAAAAATTTGGATCTTTCCAGGACAACCAAATCAAGTTCAATTTCAATATTTTCAATTCCATTACTCTTAAAATACTATTACAAACTAATTCATGCACCCATTAACTTAAATCCTCGGTTTATGTGTTTTTGAAAAATCTTCCTAAAAAGTTTCCATAAACGCTACGGAATGGTCCTGAGCCCTCTGAACCTACCCGGATTTATTCAAATATTTTTGAAATATCATATATAACTCATAAGTATCATTACAATAAAAAAAACATCATTATACATAAAAATTCACTTTTACCGGAAACTTAATTAATCTATCGGATCGATCCAGTTCATTCTGTTTTCACTCGGATTCTACCAAATATACATATTAAATATACTCATACTTAGCAATTCAATTCATACAATTACGTTACTCTACGAAGCTACTGGATACATTCGAATATTTAACGGAAAAATTGAAATTAGCGAGTTTTTACCGGGAGGTCTTACCAAGATTTCGAGTGCATACACGGACTACAATGATCCCACGAACGCGCTCGAATCGACGGGATTCCGATCAGAGCTACTGTTCACTCATGGGTAACTATTCACTGAAGCTTCTCCTTTTGTTTCGCGTGCAATCGTGCAATGGAAAATCCGTCACTACCAACTAGTAGTACTCTCCGAGAGCTTCGATTTGGCAGGTGACTCGGGCCGTGAAATGAAGCGACGAGCCAGGATCGAGAAAACCCACCACGCATGTCTCTCTCTCATTTTCGCCGTTCACCGGCATCCTAGGGCTACTGCCGGCCACCACAAGATGGAGGGGTGGCCGACGCTCCCCTCTAGCCGTTGGGTCGGCCAGTAGGCCGTCGGCACGACCACATCAACTATAAGATGTTTTTGGGGAAACGGTGTTGGAAAATTATGACCCATTGCATCCCTATTTGTAAAAGACATCGTGTTCTTTGTACAAATTAACTATGTGACAAAGGAAATTGCTCTTTTATCATTTGTAATTGGATTACTTGGATATATAAATGATAAAAGTCCATATGATTAGTACCAGATTAATAAGATATGATACAATATTAATCCACGAAAGGTTTAATCATTAAATATCCATAGTCGTAGTATTATCGAGACTGGACATCGATAATGCGGAATAGGCTAGTATTGCACTTGTGCGCGTTATGGAAGCGTAACAAGATAGTTCTCATATATTTAAGTATTGGATACTTATGCAAGTGTGATATGAGGTTCTGTTAGCCGTTGGACCGGGAACAGCTTCGCTCTGGATATACCCCTCGGAATCCCATTGGTAGTATGACTATGTGTCTATGGGAATCCGAATCAGGGTAGGTGTATATGGTCTTAACCTGAGACTTGCATCGCTAATACTTGCGACAATTAGTATGCTTTGGTTTTGGTCATCTGGAGCTTTAACATGTTCTACGTACACCTCTTCTGGGTACATTGAGAATCGTAGTGTATTTGGTGTGATGTCAAGATGGAAGTATCACTTCAGTCATATGGAGATGATGATCACATAGGATACAGAACTGGTACTCTTAAATGTTGCAGCTATCGGGATAGTATGACTAGGTCATGAATATCCGATTATAGAGACTAGTTGCTAGTGATCCGATATGTGCTTCTTACGGGGCAGACACAATTCCAGCCCTAGGCCTAGCATGTGACATCCGATACTGGATCGTAATACGCAATACAATGTATACTACGCCTGATACAGATTATATATATTCCATGTTGAATATATTTCTGGAGAATTGGGTAGGCACGGTGCTTTGCTAGAAGCCAACCATGTCTTGTAAATCGGTAAGAACGTGGTACTTGTTGAGTTCCAATATATGTCCCAAGATCAACAAATCAAGCAAGAAAACGCATGAATACACAACATAGGAGGTGCGGAATAAACTCACATTGATCGGTTGGATGCTACGAAGACCAAAAACGCACTGCATGTCTCTGCTCGGCAGTGAGCTGCGCACAGGTGGACTGCTCGGCGTTGGTGGTGGTGGTCTCCTCCATGTTCGGCCATTGATGACCTCCATTGAAGCTCCAAGCTTCAAGCTTTTCCATGCTCATGAAGACACTTCCCTATCACCTTGGTATGCCTCCTAGAGTGTGCTAGCACTTGATTTTGCAACAAAAATCGTCACCTTCATCTCACTGCTTCTCGTTTTCAATCGGAAAAAACAGAAGAAAAGAATGGCTCAAAGCCGTTTGTGAGAAGGAGAGAAAAGAGAGGGAGAGGAAGAGATGCGTAAAAGAGAAGAGTGGAGAGAGAGAGAGAAAAAGAAATGTAATTAGGTTTTTATATTTTCTAAAAATTAATTAAAAACCATTTACATTTCTTTTAACTTTCCATTTACCAAAAGTCAAAAAGTAAAAGCAAAAGTTGCCTTTTCAACTTCTACATCAATCACTCAAATCAAGTGACAACATGTCACATCACTCAAAGTGACATTTGATTTGACGCTTGATGTGACTTGCGATTTGACGCACGATTTGACTTGCGTGCCGCACTCGAATTCGAAATGCGAATGCACTCGCAAATAATCCCGGGCTCGGGTTCGCTAATTCCAAATTAACGAATTTTCCGTCGCGTCGTAATTAAATGATTACGCCTAGCGAAATCACTATTCACGTCGCTAACGAATTAATTCTAAATTAATTCGTTCGCCCGAATTAAAATCCAATTTTAATTCCGCGTCGAAATCCAGTTTCGATTAATATATCGAATATATTAATTTTACCGATTAATTCCAAATTAATCGTTCTCTCTCTTTAACGATATTTTATCCGTGATAAAATATCTCCGTAATTAATCCCAGATTAATTTTCTCTCTCATCAAATTAATCCCAGATTAATTTTCTCTCTCTTCCAATTAATCCTAGATTAATTAAAGTGCGAGTCATACGTCATCGGTGAATCTTCAGGAACCGACCCATGAGATCTCCGGATATGTTGGCAGTAAATACGGTCGTCGGACTATCCGAACACGTAAGTATCACGTACTACGTTTATACCGATTTACAAGACAAGGTTGGCCTCTAGCAAAGCGCCATGCCTACCCAATTCTCCAGAAATATTCTTACAGGAATATATAGATCTGTATCAAGCGTAGTATACCGTAGTATTGTGTATATCAGCCCAGTATCAGATAGTCACGTGCTAGGGCTGGGGCTGGATAAGTGTCTGCCCCGTCCGAAGCACATGTCGGATGTCTGGTAACTAGTCTCTATAATCGGATATACATGACCTTGTCATAATATCTCGATGGCCGGCCAGCACTTAAGAGCACTAATACCGTATCCTGCGTGACATCATCTCCACTATAACTGAAGTGATACTTCCGTCTCGACATCACACCCAATACACTACGACTCTCTGATAAACCCAGAAGCGGTGTACGCAGAACCGGTTAAAGCCCTGTACCACCAAGACCAAAGTCTACCGATTATCGCAAGTATTAGCGATGCAAGTCTCAGGTTAAGACTATACACACCTACCTTGATTTCGGCCTCCCATAGACACATAGTCATAATACCAATGGGATTCCGAGGGGTCTATCCAGAGCGAAGCTGTTTCCCGTACCATCGGTGGAACACAACCTCCTATCGCACTTGCATAAGTATCCAATACTTAAATATATGAGAACTATGTCGTTGTGCCCTCACAACGCGCACAAGTGCAATACTAGCCTATTCCGCATTATCGATGTCCTGTCTCGATAATACTCCGGCTAGGGATATTTAATGATTAATCCTTCGTGGACTGATACTGTCTCATATCATCTCAATCCAGGAACTAATCATATGGACCTCTCTTCATTTATACATATATGGTGATCTAATCACAAATGAAGAGAGTGCAATTTCCTTGTCACATAGTTAATTTGTACAACAACACCGTGATCTGTACAAATAGTGACGCTATGGGTCATATTATCCAACAATCTCCCACTTGGCACATAGCCAGTCACTCGAGTGTCTAACACCCGAACTATGTACGGTTCGCTCAAATTGCTGAGGAAAGGTTTTCGTCAGCGGATTTGTTTGATAATCATCTGACGCGATTTATACGATCATCACATCGCCACGATGTGTGATCCGAACGAATCAGATGATATAGAAGTATATATATGGATCGTCGATGAGACCTTTAATTCCTTAGCCTGTGCTGACGCCTAGCTCAGCTGCTAAAAAAACTATATCTAATCTAATTAGATTTATTTTCGATCCAAATGGCTTCTATTGCTGCCTCAGCTGCAGCAATAATCTGCATTTGTTGTTAATTCGACAACAGAATCTTGCTTGGAAGATTTCTAGCTCACTGTCCCAGTGTTCAAACTTTTATAGTACCGCAGTATTTACCGGTTTGGAAACTTGCAGCAGTGATCCCAGTCACTTCAAGTTCTCCATCTCCATAGTTTAAGACAATATCTTTAGTTCTCTCAGATACTAACAGATGTTCTTAATCTTCAATCCAGTGACTATCACTTGGATTGACCCGATTGTGACTCCATATGCTCGAAGCGTATGAGACACCAATACAAGTACATTTTAAATGTACAATTTCCAGAGAGTGTTAACAACTCCAAATCTATCCCAGTAGATCTTTATTCCTTGAATAAAGGTTGTTACTCCCCAGAATTTTACGGAGAATTTCTTATGAAAGCCAAGCTTTCACCAATTGCTTTATGGGAATTTCATTTCCAAGAAATGACATATTATCATTATTTTACATGACATTCATGTCAGTGCACTCCCACTAACCCTTTTATATACACAAGAATCATTTCGTTTTGAGTCAAATCATAAACCATTATGATTATATCAAAACGTCAGTTCCAAGAACCTTATGCTTGTTTCAATCCAAACATGGATCGAATAACCTGCAAACCTTGTTTGTCGGTTATACAAAATCGTCAGGATGTTGTAAGCATCCTCCAAAAGGTTTCCTTTTCAGGAAAGCGATTTTGATCTGCAACTGACACATTTCATAAATGAAATATGCAGTTATCAACAAGTATCTTCAAAATGGATTTACCATGGCAACAGGTAAAAGGTTGAACCGTTATTAACACAATGTTGATAACGATACCTTTCCGTCAAAAGCCCGGCTTTGTACGTTGGTATGTTGCCATTCATGTATGTCTTCCTTGAAGACGTTTAATGTACCAATAGGCACAATGCCTTGTGGTACAACAACTAGTATCCAAAATAGTTGTTATACATGGAATCCATTTCGGATTCATGGCACTTTGCCATAATAGGGAGTCGATACCTCGTATCACTTCCTCAAAACGTAGTTGGCGGATATACCTTCATAAGATTGACATCTTTATGAGGTTAGATCAGAAACCCATACCCTAGGTCGTTTTCTGACTCTATCTGATCTACGAGTTTCTTGTGTATCTGAAGATTAATGGTATAGATTCATCATAGATGAACTATTTGTGTTCCATTAAGGACTTCGTGCCTTGAACAGTATTACTTCGATTTTCATCGAGTATCACTATCCTCCCACTGACCACTGCATATCGGTATTCCTCTCAGAAAAAACCGCATGGTGAGCAACAATCACATTGTTCTCATGTGAGATTTACAAGTACTATACTTATGGTTTCCTTTAGGATAACCAATATTGGCACTTATCCAATTTGGGTCCTTAGTTTGGTATCATCCAAACGTTATGCCTGGCATAACCAAATTGTCAGGAATGAGAAACCCGGTTTCTTTCCCGTTCATATCCTATATGACATCTGTCAAACAGATTTATATGGAACCTTATTCTAAATAAGTTATTGCACTGTTAAAACTTATCCGTTGAAGGAAATGGTTGCTCAGAGCGACTCATGATTGACTTATCATGTCTAACATGATTCGGTTAATCCGTTCGGACACACCGTCACTTTGACGTGTTCCGGGAGGAGTCCTCATTTGAAAGAATACTATACTCTTTCAAGTATATAAGAAACTTATTGCTTAAGTATTTTCCATTACGGTCTTACCATGACGGTATAATACTATAGCCGATCTGTTTGTCTATTTCGTGTCGAAACTCTAAAAAGTTTCTGATTTGTGTTCTTCAAAAGAAACACATAACCATAACGTGATGCCACATCCGTTAAGGTCACGAAATATTCATGTTCACATCTAGCCTAGCTAGATATGGGCCCACAAACTTCACCATGAATAAGGCTAACAGATCGGTGGCCCTTTTACTATTACCAAGTAAATAGTATTTTAGGTACTTTACCTAATAAACTAGATTCGCAGACCTTATTTGAATAGTCAAATCAGTCCTAGTACCCACTCTTCAAAAGTGTGGATATACGAGTCTCGTTAAATTGTGTCCTAGACAACAATGCCACAAATAAGTCTCTATTGATCAAATCAATTTGAGCTATTTATTTGTCATTTTATATGTTTGAGATTTTATTTATATTCAAAATATAAATTCTGTTATTTACATCTAATGTATTTATCTCAGTATCATCTTTATATAATAAAACACTTAGTGTTCTATAATATAAAGGTTTTATCCGCAACGGATTAAACACTGATATAGAGATAATGTCTCTAGTCAAACTAGTTACATTATAACAGTTCCTAATTTAAGTACACACCCGAAAGGTAGTTCCTAAACTTAGGTATCTACGGTCGAAACAGCGACTTTCGTCCCGTTTCCGATTCGCAGAGCAATCTCAGCTTGAAGTCGGTATCCTGCTCAAAGTAGATTCTGAACATCAATACATATATTTTATGTACCACACTAAGTATTTAAAATCTAATTTCAATACTAGCTGTGAACATAACTAAGACAAACATTTTTAAAGTAAGAGCCTTGCCCTTTCTTTAATTCCTTCGTGTCTGCCATATCCAAATGGTAGTCACTTTGGGATATTTCAATTATCTTTTCAATATTTCAGAAACCTTTGGCCAAGCCTTGGGTTTCGGAATATCGAAACGATGTGCACCTCGTGCTACATGCCCAATTGCAAACTTTGACTTTATATGAATAGTCAATTAATTCTTCAAGATTATAAATTGCAATTTTAATACTTCTTAAATCTAAAATTAGATTTATGACAAGTATATTAAATTAAGCATTAAAGTCATCATCACATAAATCTTCCAAAGATTTTATGCTCTACTTATTTTGCTTAATTTTGGGCTTAAGGTATAATAAGTTATTTTATCAAATAAGGTAACCTATTATTTTTTCCCAATTTGAAAATTAAATTATTTAAAATATTTTAATCCCAGATTATATTTTAAATATCCAACTTTTCAATTTTATCTTGATTACAATAGTCCAACTATTTAATCAACGATTAGTGGTACTATATATATTATAATGATTATAATAGTCCAACTATATAATCAAATATAATCCAAATTAATTAACCTCAATTACATTGATTACTATAATCCAATTATAAAATCAACTGTAAACTGAAATTAATTAATTCAAATATATTGATTAATATAATCTAATTATATATAATCAAGTATAATACAGTCCAACTATATATTAAAACAACAATTTAAATATTAGTCCAACTAACATTTAATATTACGACGAAATAATTTAAATGAGCGCGTATGGCGAGTAATTGAACTAGTATTGCAAATTCAATTCTTGCCTCCCACTATTTTTCGTCGAGCCTCTAACCCTCTGTCGAGTACTCGGGAAACCGTGTTTCCTAGTGGGCTAGGATCCCGTTAAATATCACACAATCTTGACTTTGGCCAACAAATTGTATGATAATTAACTAAGTAGATCTCGAAGATCAATTGGATCTCATCCAACTCCTAGATCCAGTAGGTGGACATCCAAGTCCCAAACATATATCTTATATATGCCTATACATCGAATGTATACCCTAACCTTTTTCCTCTGAATCAACTAGGCCTTGGCTTTGGCACAACAAACCTAGTGATCCCAGTCAAGCGCGGACCCATTGACATGGAAGCTTCGTAATCAATGTCAATGGACAAGAAGTGGTCTTGACTTTGGCCAACAAACCACAACTTGGACACGACACCGATATGGAACAAAGCCTCGTGATTAAAACACATCTTTGACGGACAAGGGCTTGACTTTGGCCAACAACCCCTGCCAATCTCAGATCTTGAGTAAGAATCACTCAATGGAAGGAAAAGACGCATGATATTTGATGAGGGCTTTTCGCGTGCAAATTGGTAACCAATTTATTATCTTTGTTAAGGTCTCATCATCATACACCCTTAAACATGCATTCTAAACACATAATAAAGCGCATATGTAAAATAATAATGATATGCGGATGGATACTTTACATTGATCCTAGATCAAATCTCTCATTTTCTCTCTCCAAAGCTAGCACATGTATTTACTTCTACCCGTTACACTACACTTCTAAAGAAACCTCATTTACATTGAGGGGAATAGGTGAGAAGAGAATACAAAGAGTATAGAGGTGATAAGGCTGGACACGCAGGTCCAATTAATAAATCAAATTTATTACAATTTCCAAAATTATCCCACCCGACTAATATCCATCCGATATACATTATTCATGCATCGCAACCATGTATTCATACAAGCATGTTATCAATCAATCAAATCCAATTAATTAATCTGATAATTAGTGATCATCCAATGTTCAAACAACGATTTGATTTTTGCTCGAGTCAAACTCGTTTTGCGAATAAGTACTCAAAGTACGAATTCTTGAATTAAATTAAACTACATAATTAAATCCAATTTAATACGCATTTAATTCTAATTCACTATTTAATTCCAAATTAAATATTACACTTTTATTAACGAACCTTTACGACTTAAATTCCAAATTTAATCGCAACGGGTCTCAAAGCCCGATTAACATCTAATGTTTATTTAATTAAAGTCCAATGGGATTTTAATTAATTTCTATAAGGCGTGGACTTTTGGTCAACTCGGGTCAAACCGAAGAACCAAAATCCAATCCGGGAGTTACCCCATAAGCCTTTAAATTAATTTTGGCCCATTAGGCCCAATTAAATAATTAAGGTCCATTAAGTCATAATTGGACTTTATGGATGCGGTTTTAGGCCCAATTGGATCCAACCAAATTTGCTTAAACTCAACTTTGTTACAACAAAGCCCAAAAGCCCAATTACAACCTAACAAGCCCAATTTCCAAAATCAAGCCCAAATTAATTAACTTATAAAATTCCAAATTTCACAATTAATTAACCTAAGTGTAATACACAATCAATTACCCAATTAACATTTCTAAAACATCAATTAGCCTAATTAATCATGCACTTTAACAACCAAATAGTGTCCAACACAATTCAATTAAAATCAAACCCAATTTACATGCTTTCAAGTCTCGGCAATTAGGGGTTTTTCAATCCGATTCGGTTTCAATCCAATTGAATCCACAATCATCATTTCCCAAATCAATTCAATTCATCCAATGAATTAAAACAAAAAATCAAAATGAATTTCATGTTCATTAAGATTCGGCCAAGCCACTTTAAAAGGGAAAAAATGTTCCAAATCAAAATTCAATCCAATTGAACTTCAAAACAACATTACCCAATTGTTTTAAGTCATCCAATGATCAAAAAACAAATTAATTCCAAGACATTAGGGTTCTTCCAATTTCGGTCATGCCTCCAATTTGGGGAAAATTGATCCAATCCAATTTTCTTGAAATTGATCACACACAATCTCAATTAAACATGTTTTAAGCATACTTAAACATCCAATTTAATTAAAACATGCTCAAACACATTTTACCCAATTTCAAGTTACATGTTCAACCTAAAGAATTGGGGAAAATTGATCCAATCCAATTTTCTTGAAATTGATCAGGCACAACTTCAATTAATCAACATACAAGCATACTTAATCAATCAATTCAATCAAATCATGCTTCAATTGATTTTACCCAATTTGTCATGCCCAAAATTTGGGGAAAATTGAATCCAATCCAATTTCATGAAATTGATCATGCACAACTTCAATTCATCAACATACAAGCATACTTAATCAATCAATTCAACCAAATCATGCTTCAATTGATTATCCCCAATTTCAAACCCTAAAAGTTTCATGCTTGATAATAGCTCAAGATACCATTGTTGAGTTCTAATATATGTCCTAAGATCAACAAATCAAGCAAGAAAACGCATGAATACACAACATAGGAGGTGCGGAATAAACTCACATTGATCGGTTGGATGCTACGAAGACCAAAAACGCACTGCATGTCTCTGCTCGGCAGTGAGCTGCGCACAGGTGGACTGCTCGGCGTTGGTGGTGGTGGTCTCCTCCATGTTCGGCCATTGATGACCTCCATTGAAGCTCCAAGCTTCAAGCTTTTCCATGCTCATGAAGACACTTCCCTATCACCTTGGTATGCCTCCTAGAGTGTGCTAGCACTTGATTTTGCAACAAAAATCGTCACCTTCATCTCACTGCTTCTCGTTTTCAATCGGCAAAAACAGAAGAAAAGAATGGCTCAAAGCCGTTTGTGAGAAGGAGAGAAAAGAGAGGGAGAGGAAGAGATGCGTAAAAGAGAAGAGTGGAGAGAGAGAGAGAAAAAGAAATGTAATTAGGTTTTTATATTTTCTAAAAATTAATTAAAAACCATTTACATTTCTTTTAACTTTCCATTTACCAAAAGTCAAAAAGTAAAAGCAAAAGTTGCCTTTTCAACTTCTACATCAATCACTCAAATCAAGTGACAACATGTCACATCACTCAAAGTGACATTTGATTTGACGCTTGATGTGACTTGCGATTTGACGCACGATTTGACTTGCGTGCCGCACTCGAATTCGAAATGCGAATGCACTCGCAAATAATCCCGGGCTCGGGTTCGCTAATTCCAAATTAACGAATTTTCCGTCGCGTCGTAATTAAATGATTACGCCTAGCGAAATCACTATTCACGTCGCTAACGAATTAATTCTAAATTAATTCGTTCGCCCGAATTAAAATCCAATTTTAATTCCGCGTCGAAATCCAGTTTCGATTAATATATCGAATATATTAATTTTACCGATTAATTCCAAATTAATCGTTCTCTCTCTTTAACGATATTTTATCCGTGATAAAATATCTCCGTAATTAATCCCAGATTAATTTTCTCTCTCATCAAATTAATCCCAGATTAATTTTCTCTCTCTTCCAATTAATCCAGATTAATTAAAGTGCGAGTCATACGTCATCGGTGAATCTTCAGGAACCGACCCATGAGATCTCCGGATATGTTGGCAGTAAATACGGTCGTCGGACTATCCGAACACGTAAGTATCGCGTACTACGTTTATACCGATTTACAAGACAAGGTTGGCCTCTAGCAAAGCGCCATGCCTACCCAATTCTCCAGAAATATTCTTACAGGAATATATAGATCTGTATCAAGCGTAGTATACCGTAGTATTGTGTATATCAGCCCAGTATCAGATAGTCACGTGCTAGGGCTGGGGCTGGATAAGTGTCTGCCCCGTCCGAAGCACATGTCGGATGTCTGGTAACTAGTCTCTATAATCGGATATACATGACCTTGTCATAATATCTCGATGGCCGGCCAGCACTTAAGAGCACTAATACCGTATCCTGCGTGACATCATCTCCACTATAACTGAAGTGATACTTCCGTCTCGACATCACACCCAATACACTACGACTCTCTGATAAACCCAGAAGCGGTGTACGCAGAACCGGTTAAAGCCCTGTACCACCAAGACCAAAGTCTACCGATTATCGCAAGTATTAGCGATGCAAGTCTCAGGTTAAGACTATACACACCTACCTTGATTTCGGCCTCCCATAGACACATAGTCATAATACCAATGGGATTCCGAGGGGTCTATCCAGAGCGAAGCTGTTTCCCGTACCATCGGTGAAATACAACCTCCTATCGCACTTGCATAAGTATCCAATACTTAAATATATGAGAACTATGCCGTTGTGCCCTCACAACGCGCACAAGTGCAATACTAGCCTATTCCGCATTATCGATGTCCTGTCTCGATAATACTCCGGCTAGGGATATTTAATGATTAATCCTTCGTGGACTGATACTGTCTCATATCATCTCAATCCAGGAACTAATCATATGGACCTCTCTTCATTTATACATATATGGTGATCTAATCACAAATGAAGAGAGTGCAATTTCCTTGTCACATAGTTAATTTGTACAACAACACCGTGATCTGTACAAATAGTGACGCTATGGGTCATATTATCCAAAAGTACTGGGTACATACGTGTTTGGATAGTCCAACAACCGTATTTACTGCCAACATATCCAGGAATCTCTTGGGTTGCTTCCCAAAGATTCACCGATGACATTTGACTCGAACAGAATTAATCTGGGATTAATTATGAGAGAGAAAATTAATCTGGGATTAATTACAGTAAGAATTTTATCTGGGATTAAATTCATCTAGAAGAGAGAATGCGATTAATTTGGAATTAATCGGCAAAGTAAATTTAATAGTTAAATTGGATTTTACTATTTAATTTATTTAATTGGGCTAAAATTATATATTAGATATATTAATTGAAATTGGATTTCAATGCGGAATTAAATTGGATTTTAATTCTAGCGAACGAATTAATTTGGAATTAATTCGTAAGCGACTTCCGTAATAATTTTACTGGGTATTATTATTTTTTTAAATTAGATTTAATTACGTAGCGACCGAAAACTTATTTAGTCGGATTAAACGAACCGGGCCCAAACCGTGTTGTGCAAGCCAACTATAATTTGGAATTCAAAATTGGGCGGGACCCACAACTCACATCACTAGTCACTTTGTGATGGAAGTAGTTGGAATAGTAATTGGATTACTTATTACACACACCTACCAACTTTTGAAGTCAACTTTTGGTATTAGTTTTTGTTTTTTTGGAAAAACATAACACTTACTTGATTTTTGGAAAATCAACACAACCAAAATTTCTCTATTTCTTCTCCCATGGCCGAAAGTTCTTCTTCTTGGAGGAGAAAATTTTCACTCAAATTTTGTTCAAGCTAGCATTAAAGGAGTCAAGGAAAGGTGATAGGGAAACTCGTCCTTGAGTTTGAGATTCAAATCAAAGCTTGGAGCTTCCATCTTCAAAGAAAAGTTTTGAACTTCATCCAAATCAATGTAAGTTTTTTCCGCAAACTTTCTTGATTAATTCACACTTAAATCACGTTTAGAGATCCCGTGACATATCTAGGACACTAACAAACAGGGGGTCGTGTGGGGAGATTTGGAGGATTATCATATTTTCGTAATTTCCAGAAACTTTGAGGTATATATAGAAAATTTTCTGAAATTTACATTCTGACCACCACGAAAGTAAAATTAGGTCACTGCCATGGGGCTTTCACCAAAATTCATATTTTGGAAGCCCTTCTGATATAAATTTTGAAAAGTGTTCAACATAAAAGTTATTTGTATCGGAAAAATGAGTTTGATGGTTCAAGAATAAACTCAATATGAGTTCATTTGCTATTTTTATAGCCGAAACAAGAAACTTTTATGCGTATAACTATTGGGGTTTTGGTCGGCAATTTTGGTAAATGCAGCGGAACGCGAAAAATCAAAATTTTCCGATTTCAATAATTTTTCTTGGGTAATTAAAATAAACTAATTTATTTTAATGACTCAATACTTAAAAACTGAAATTTTTACCCAAAAATCAGATTTTTCAGTAATTACCGTTTTGCCCCAAAACTTTATATTTTAATCATTTTAGTCGAAAATTGTCAAATACAATTCTAATTGATTTCAAATTAATCCCAAAAATGATTTATACATATCTAATACATGAAAATAGAATTTTTCAACTCAATAAAATAATTTTCCTCTTATTGCCGAATGGTCCCTCAATTTTCAAGAATTTGCAATTTGGTCCTTTTTATTCAAAACATGCCAAGATCAAATCCAAAAATTCCCAAATTTAATATACATCATATTTACACTAAATATCATCACATATATGAAAATCCCCAAATTTGGTGAAGGTTAAAAACCCTAATTTTCTAATTTCACAAATTAACACCAAATTAATTAAATTCAATACTTTAATTCAATTCCCACAACACCAATCAAGCCTCACCATCATGAAATAGCTCAAGAACAATTCTAGGTTAATCAGTAGTGGCTAAGTAACTCTAGAATGGCAACTAACCATCAAAATGGCAAAATAAAGCTTTATAAACCATTTTAAGCATTCTAAATAATCATACATGCTTCCATCTTTCAATCAAGCCCCAAATCATCAAATCACATTCATATAAGAGTAGAGAACAAACTAAGCTACACATGTTGAAGCTTAGTATGCTAGAAAAAATTTTCATGTAAGGAAAAGTAAGAAAAACTTACAAAAAAACTTGATTTTTCAAATCCTTTCTTCATTTTTCTCCTTTACTCGCCTTCTCTCTTTTGTATTTTATTTTTTAGGGTTCTTGAATGAAGAAACAAAAAAGAAAACAAGCTTATATAATTTCCCTTAAATTACTGAAAAATGGGAAATAATATTAGCAATGAGTTTTTTCAATTTTGTTTTAAATAATTGGAAAATGATTTAATTATTTTGTGGTGTAAAATCATTAATCAAATTAAAGTTTATCACAAAACATCCAATTAAATCATGCCAATTAAACCAATCAAAATTGGCCACTTTATCCAATAAAGAAATGCTATTTATCTTACTTTAATAAGTAAATAAGATATTAACTATTTAATTAATTCAATTATTCAATTATTCAATATTTGAATAATTAAATAATTAAATACAAATATCTCAAATATATGTATTATATTTGTAATAAATAATCAAAATACATATATTAATAATAAATGTCAAATATCACAATTCGACATTTAATAAATGGCCGAAAGATCTCAAACGCATGTATTTTCGTTTAACCGTTAAACGAATTATAAATAATCAGTATTATTTACAAAAGTTTCCCTAGTGCCCAACGAGTATATCTCATTAGCGAGACTCTATAGGTTCAGGCATATCCGTCACGAAATCTAATTTCGTGTCCATAATCTACCCACCCGTAAATTATGACGAACATAGATAAAATCTCTGAACCACACAGGTCGTGGTCACTGCATACGTATAATCCTTCTGTCATAGGTATCCAGATTATCCCAGAGATATAGATATAAACGTCAAATCTCTTTAGGTATAATCCTGTCGACGATTCTATTAGCAATCTCTTAAATAACACTTAGAACTGATTTCTACATTGTACCACGGGCCCATGGATTTAATAGATCGCTAACTCCATAAAGGATACCTATGCTCTGTACACAGAACTGACGAATCTTATCTTGATACGCACATGATATCATGAGGATCGGTCCACACCCAACGAACAAGCGGAGGTCTGATCTAAATAGATCGGTGATGTGACTGCCATCAAAGTGTGGAGGATACCTCATATATCCACAATGGTATCTCAAGTTGAAGGATCACTATACTCACTCAACCCGAGAAGATTCTTATTGACATTGGTGTACCATCTATTAAGAATCTTCGGCGAGTCGTTCAGTGTTTATGCGATATAAATACCTACGTGTCTATATGAGTCTCCCGAGACTCATGGTTCATTGAGAAACCATTAGAATCCAACATTCCAATATACAACACGTACCGGTCTCAGCGGGTTTACTTACTGACAAAGTAACTGTAAACATTGACCATGAACAGTTAAAGAATGATATTGTTATGATACTGTTCAATGTCAGTTGCGACGCTTTTGCAACTATATCATAACTAATCACTCTATGGTCATTTACGTATTTACCATATAATAAAAGAAATTTTATATCATAGAAACTGTTTATTTTATTCACTAAAAAATATATACAAGAGTATTTACAGGGAAATACATAAGAAATTGGCGCTCAATTTTACCTCACAAACATCTCATTATTACCATAATAATGATAATTTCGTTAGGATATATAACATTAGAAAGAAATTTGTATGCTCCCACTAACCCTTTTATCACATATGTATTCTTTATACTTTGATAAAATCAGAAAATCTGACTAATATCAAATACAGAGAACACAGATTTCCAGAAGGCTCACCCGAGTTTACAATAGGCTCTATAAACTAGTTTACCAAACTACAATCTCAGCAGAACATAAACTCTAGGGCCATTCTAGAATGTACTCTTCAAACAAAAAAATTACAACTAATCTCTTATCCGAAGAAGCCATTCAAAAAATACCACTTTGTATTCTTTAGCTACAATACACAATTTAATATTAACATTAACCAACAGATCTTAAATTATTCAATCAGTGCGACTAGAGATAAGTTTCCTCAGAATCTATAATAGATTGCTGAGCATAACCTTTATGACTGTCATACTGTAAAGGTCAAACCTTTAATTAGCTCACATTGCTTTTGCTGCGCAAACAATTAGCACAATTTATGAACTATTCATAACGAAAGCTTAATCAAGTTCAAAAATTGATCATAGTAAGCTATGAACAATCTTAGATCTATGGTTCAATAGTAATTTCTGAAATCGATATCAAATATCGCTCCCACTATAAGTTATAGGATAATTTTATTCGATAAGAAAACAATAGAACCATTAAGTATCAAATACTCGTAAATGATTCTAACATCCTATTGGACTTATACAGAAGATGTCTAAGGGTCGTTTCATCTTATTAATTACGTAGTTCCAATTATAGTTTATCATTCTCACATTTGACTTCAATAAGTCAAGTCTTTTCTACAATGGTTAATATCCGATGTTACACACCAAGTAATAAAATAATTTTATTACTTAGGATTGTAGGAAAGATATTCTATCAAATAGAATACAATATTCTATAAAATAGAATAAATGATTAACTTTTACTTGTACCTCAAAGGTGCAAGACCTTTCAATTATATAACCATTATACAAAAGAAAGATTCAAATCTCAAACTTTTCAAGATTCGAATTTTCTACATATACATATCATGTACGTAACTGTAGAAACAAATGGAACCTTAAATAAGAAGATGAATTAGTGTTATTGGAGCATATCCCCAAAAGTATTGAAATTAATTCGGTAACACTCAATATCAAATGAATCAAATCTTATAAGATTCGATTACTCCCACTGACCAATTCCATCAAGATGGAATCGTGGAAGAATTATATTGAGTAAGAATCATATTCACTGAATAATCTTAGAACTAATTGCCATAAATTCATATATTTGATCATATCAAAGATCTTTAAACAATTCAAAGACTTGTTATGAATTTTAAGGATAAAGTTTTCAAAACTTCAGATAAAATATCTTTGAACTAGTCAAAGATGTTCTATCTGCATTTCATCATAACAGATTGAAAGTTCTTGAATCTTTCAAGACGTTCAATATGTGTTCTTTCAAAAACACGTAACTATGTTATGACAATTCATCAACTAAGTTACAAAGTAAAGAAAACTACCTTAAGCAATTATACAATTTATTAAACTACATACATCTAATGTATTAGTAAAATAAATTTTATACTCCAATGACAATCATTGGTTAAATGAGATTTAATCACATTCCCAAATACAATATTCATTAAATGGATAAGGATATGTGGTATGATCTCATATCAGACCATCCTTTACCATACAGAATAAGCATCTAATGCTTAAGTAATGAAATCTCATAAAGCACTGTTCTAAATTATTTACTTTACCGAACATTTTCTTAATGTTTATCTCTACGTCAATGAGACTACTAGTTGTATTAAAATATATATAGCAATTGTTTATAAAGAACAAGTAACTATCAAATTATCGCAAGCTCTGATATCAAATATCAAAACAATCATTAAATAATATTTTTAATAACTAGACGGGAGATCTGGTATCTAATACCTATAGTTGGTGTATTATGAGAATCGATATTTTCTATACACAACTATACGCATCTCCTTTCTATAGCTTTATTATTTGCTTTCAATTTGTAGACATGGTACAGAGGTGTGTGATGTTGTCCAGGCTCACGGCTCGGTCGGGAGTACGGAATAGCTCGCGGGGGACTAAACCGGAGAGTAAATGGAGTCGCCACCCAGTGTAAACTGGGAAATGATTTAAGGCCGCACTCACCCCTCGCAAGGGAATACCTCAAACCGTTGGGTTCGGAATGGTCCCTTACTTATGCCAATTGTAATGAAAGAATTTATACAATAGTATAACCAAGTCTTATGAAACACATGCAAGATAATTTAATCAACACCCAAGTTTGCACACCCATAAAAGTAAATAAAATAAAAACAAGCGCATAATTCCATAAACATATCAAATAAAGAAATGTGAAAATGTAAATAAATAATAACGGTAAAAAGCGTCAATAATAAAGTGAGATGATTAAGTATGTAATGCAAAAGAAATGACCAAAGAAGCAAACATGCATGAAATATGAGGAAGAGAAGTTGATTCACTGCATGCACGTTCGTGTAGCGTTCGGAAACACGTTCGAACGGGTAAGGCCGAATGCATGCGTTCGAGTAGCGTTTGAGAACGTGTTCGAACGAGATTACAAAAGTGGTATCTGAAATGACACAAACACATGCGTGAATGTTTCTCAAGCGGTACGTGGAGTTGTATCCCAAGTACAGACCGCACTACCGTCTATTCGGATTCGGCTACGGAATTTATGTCTGGGTTTCTATCTGATATATCGTGAGAGCCAACACTCAAGCATTAACACGACATGAATGCAAAAATGAAAAGTGAAAAATAACAACCAAAAAAGGGTGAATAGCGAGATCAACAGAAGAAAGGCGCGACAAACTATGGTAAAGGTAGCCTTTAGGCATTTCCCTCGAATGGAGGACCTTTAACCTAACATGATTAGCCCATACGCACGAGATAACAATACATGGATAAATAAAGAAATAACATACGAAAAGTAGATAACATGATGATAAAAGAGATGCGACCAAGGCCGACATCTATATGGGACTTCGTATGCCCGACTGAACGTATTTCACATTCAATCAAACATACTTCATCCGACGTGGCAAAACATCGTGGTAAAGGTAGCATTTAGGCATTTCCCTCGAATAGAGGACCTTTGACCCACATGATTAGCCCATGCGCATTAAGTAACAATGCATGAATAAGTAAAGTAATGATATGCAAAAGGTAAATAATGGAATAATAAAAAGGCGTGGTAAAACATCGTGGTAAAGGTAGCCTTTAGGCATTTTCCTCGAATAGAGGACCTTTAACCCACATGATTAGCCCATGCGCATCAACTAATAATGCATGAATAAACAAAGTAATAATATGCAAAAAAGTAAATAACATAATGATGAAAGAGATGCGACCGCGACCGACATCTATATGGGACCTCGTATGCCCAATTGAACGTATCTCACGTTCAATCAAACGTACTTTGTCTGGCGCGACAAAACATCGTGGTAAAGGTAGCCTTTAGGCATTTCCCTCGAATAGAGGACCTTTAACCCACATGATTAGCCCATGCGCACTAAATAATGATGCATAAAAAAATAAAGCGACGACATACGGAAAGTAAATAACGAAATAATAAAATAGATGCGACCAAGGCCGACATCTATATGGGATCTCGTATGCCCGATTGAACGTATTTCACATTCAATCAAGCATACTTCATCCGGCGCAGCAAAACAATTATGGTAAAGGTAGCCTTTAGGCATTTCCCTCAGATAGAAGACCTTTATCCATCGTAGTTAGCCCATGCGCACTAGATTGACAATGCATAAATAAATAAAGCAATAACATGCGGAAAGTAAATAATGGAATAATAAAAGAGATGTGACTAAGGTTGACATTTATATGGGACCTCGTATGCCCGATTAAACGTATTTCACATTCAATCAAGCATATTTCATCCGGCGTGATAAAACATCATGGTAAAGGTAGCCTTTAGGCTTTATTTTCCCTCAAATAGAGGACCTTTAATCCAACGTGATTAGCCCATGCGCACTAGATTAACAATGCATAAACAAAGAAACAATACATAGAAAATAAATAGCGGAACAATAAAAAGAAAATTAAATACCAAAATGTAACACGTGCTTGAAAGCTTCTAAAGCGATACGTGGAGTTGTATCCCAAGTACAGACCGCACTACCGTCCATTCGGATTCGGCTACGGAATTTACGTCTGGGTTTCCATCCGATATACCGCAAGAGATAGCACGCAATCACCAACTCACTACAAATGAGACTATACGTAAAACATAACGATACATGCGAGTGATCGATAAAGAATAACTGAAAAGATAAATAATAAAAAAGGGGGCCCTCAGGTCTTACCTTTTAAGTTGCTTTTCGGAAGTGCGTTATGTCGTCGCTGGAAGGGTTAGTGCTCCGTAACTTTTCTGGTTTTCTGATTTGGTTTCACTGCTATTTTTCTCACTATTTTCTCTGTTTTCCATCGCTGTTTTGGGACTGTTTTTGCTGCCGTTTTTTGTCACAATTTTGGAGTTATCTTCGGTGATAAAGCTTGCTGTTTTAGGGTTGTTTTGGGCTGCTGTTTTGGTGATTTTTTAGACTGGTTTTGGGACTATTTTTGGGGCTGCTGTGTGGGTAATTGTTCGGTGGTTTAGGGGGGCAGTTTGCTCGCTGGTTTCGTGTTATCTTTTGGTGGTTGAAGGGTTGATTGTTCGGTGAATAGGATGGCAGTTTGCTGTTGTGTCTCGTTTGTTTGTATTTGATTTGGTCGGTTGGTCTTAGGGTTTGTTGCTTAGTGGTTTAGGTTAATGGGTAGTTTTTTGGCTTGTGCATGTGAGTCGGTGGAGGGCAGTTTCACGGCTTGTGCATGTGTTATGGCAGTTTGTGGGTGATGAGAGGATTTTCTACGTGGGGGGGGGGGGGGGGGGGGGGACGTATGGCGTCGGTGTGTAAGTGAGTGCTGCCTGAGTTTTTTAGGGAAAGAGGGGAGTGTGTTTGTTTATTGCTTCATCGGTTTGTCGAGAGCTGAGTTAGCTTATTTTTTTTTGGTATTTTTCCGAGAAGAGGGAAAGAGGTTACTGGGGTTTTCTGTTATTGGTTTTTGAGAGAGAGAGCTGTGAAGCTTTTGTTGCTTTTTGTGTTTGCCGTGTATGTGAGAGCAAATGGAGACCGTGAATGTGAGAGCCAAAAGGGGGAGCCTAGGGTTTGGATTTTGGTCTCTTTTTATAATAGTGCATGCTAGGGTTTCGTTGTTTGTGCATGGCTTAAAAGGGAACAAATCAAGCAATTATAAGTGTATTTGTTTAAGGAAAAGGATATTGTGTATTTTTGGTGGGGGAATATCTTTAATTTGGAAGGTGATTTATTTAGATTAGGAAGAGGATTTGATTTAAATTAGGAAGGGGATTTGATTGGATTTTAACATGTGTTAAATGTGATTTGAATACTTGGATTGGGCTTAGTGGGCCTGGGCGTGTGGCTTGAATTTTTGTGGGTTTGGGCGTGTGGCTAGGATCTTTGTGGGCTTGGGCGTGTGGCTTGGTGTGGGTTTTCGGGCCGAAGCTAGCATTTAAAAATGGAGATCCATCGAGCGAACCTGAAACCAAACAAACGAATTAAATCTGAGGATGTACTTATTTTGAATTTTCCCTTCCGACGTCCGTTTCCCGCAACTTCCGTAACTTATCAGGTAGTGCCTCTATACGAGGCTCATTATCGGGCTTTTATGCAAAAATACAGTGCTTACAGTCACCCCCACTTTGATGGGACTTGTGCAGTGTGTGACAGTGACAATCTTATCAAAGTCATGCATGCATTTTTACTTACCTGGCTCGCCAGTTGTTGCCTGACTTACCTGTTGTTCTGAGATGCTTCAAATTGAGTTGATCTGGTGGTGAGGTGCTTTGACCCATGGTCCATTCCCGAACCGTTACTTGAGAGGTGGTTCATTCCCTAACCGCGCTTCATTCCCCGAGCGTCATTCCCGGCTTGCTAATCCTCATTCCCGAGGTATTACTGATGTGATGGTTCATTCCCGAACCGTGCTCTATTCCTGGAGCGCCATTCCCGACTTGCTAATCCTCATTCCCGAGGTGTCGCTGATGTGATGGTTCATTCCCGAACTGTGCTCCATTCCCGTCTTGCTAATCCTCATTCCCGAGGTGTTGCTGATGTAATGGTTCATTCCCAAACCATACTCCATTCCCGGAGCACCATTCCCGGCTTGCTAATCCTCATTCCCGAGGTGTTGCTGATGTAATGGGTCATTCCCGAACCGTGCTCCATTCCCGGAGTGCCATTCTCGGCTTACTAATCCTCATTCCCGAGGTGTTACTGATGTGATGGTTCATTCCCGAACCGTGCTCCATTCTCGGCTTGCTAATCCTCATTCCTGAGGTGTTGCTGATGTGAGGTGGTCCATTTCAGAACCGTTATTGAATGAGTAGAGGCCGACTGGTCACCCCTAGACTTGGTTTATCTTTCTGTTCTTCGCTGCTTGCACTAGGTCAAAGTAGATCATGCGATGTGACGTCCCATACCAACATACTCTACTACCTTTTACGAAATAGTCCTAATAGTTATACATATTATTGTTGGACAATTATAACCCATAGCGTCACTATTTGTACAGATCATGGTGTTGTTGTACAAATTAACTACGTGACAAAGGAGATTGCTCTCTTATCATTTGTGATTAGATCACCTTAGATGTATAAATGATGAGAGGTCCCTATGATTTATCCCTGGACGGAGAATGATATGAGACAGTATCAGTCCACGTAGGATAAATCATTAAATATCCATAGTCAGAGTATTATCGAGATTTGACATCGATAAATACGTAAAAGACTAGTATTGCACTTGTGCGCGTTGTGAGGGCACAACGTCATAGTTCTCAATAATTTGGGTATTGGATACTCATGCAAGTGTAATAGGAGGTTGTGTTTCACCGATGGTACGGGAAACAGCTTCGCTCTGGATAGACCCCCTCGGAATCCCATTGGTAGTATGACTGTGTGTCTATGGGAGTCCGACATCAGGGTAGGTGTATTTGGTCTTAACCTGAGACTTGCACCGCTAATACTTACGACAATCAATATACTTTGGTTGAGGTCGTCCAGGGCTTTAACTGGTTTTGTGTACGCCAATACTGGGTATATTGAGAATCGTAGAGTATTGGGTGTGATGTCAAGACGGAAGTATCACTCAAGTCATAGTGGAGATGATGTCACGTAGGATACGGTATTAGTGCTCTTAAGTGCTGCGCGGCCATCGGGATATTATGACTAGGTCATGTATATCTGATTATAGAGACTAGTTACCAGACATCCGACATGTGCTTCGTACGGGGCAGACACAACTCCAGCCCCAGGCCTAGCACGTGACCATCCGATACTAGATCGATATGCACTATACGATGTATACTACGCCTGATATAGATCCTTCATTCCTGTAAGGATATTTCCGGAGAATTGGGTAGGCATTGTGCTTTGCTAGAAGCCAACCTTGTCTTGTGAATCGGTAAAACGTAGTACTTGGTACTTACGTGTTCGGATAGTCCGATGACCGTATTTACTGCCAACATATCCGGGGATCTCATGGGTCGCTTCCCAATGATTCACCGATGATGTATGACTCGCACTTTAATTAATCTGGGATTAATTCGATGAGAGAGAAAATTAATCTGGGATTAATTACGGAGATATTTTATCTGGGATAAAGTATCGTCTAAAGAGAGAAAATGATTAATTTGGAATTAATCGGGTGAATTAATATATTCGATATATTAAACGAAATTGGATTTCATTACGAAATTAAAGTCGGACTTTAATACGAACGAACGAGTTAATTTAGAATTAATTCGTAAACGACGATCGTAATATATTTGTGAGGCATCGATATTTAATTAAATTAGATTTAATTATTTAACGACGGAAGTTCATTTAATCGGATTAAACGGAACCGAGCCGCTGCAAATGTTCGTAGAGATATTTGAATTTTGAATTCAAATATGTGGGGTCCATGTGTGGTAGGTGTACCTACCACCCAACTACCTTGTTTTGTTTTTGGAAAAACCATTTACCAAACCTACCAAGTTTAGGGTAAAAGTGAAATGGTTTTACCAAAAGTTAAAAAGCAAAATATCTCTACACTTGTAAAATAACTCTCTCTCTCTCTCCATCTATCCTTCTTCTCTCTCTCAAAGTGGCGCCCAAGGGGCTGCTCACTGACTGAAAATGGCGTCCGTGGAAGCAAGAATAAGTGGATTTTGTGGCAAGATCCAAGTGCTAGCACACTCCTAGGAGACATACGAAGGTGTTAGGGAAACCCACCCACGAGCCGGGAATCAAATAACCAAGCTTGGAGCTTCAAATCTCAGCTCAAATATGAAAACAGTGAGCAGTGGACTGGTCACTGCAGTGGCGTTTTTGGAGGTGAAAATCAATTTTGTTCTTCATCAAATCGTCTCAACCGATCGATGTGAGTATTCCGCTATCTCCTTTGATGTATTCACACATTATTTTCATGCTTGTTATGATCTTGGGACCTGAAATAAAACCAATAATGGTATCAGAGCCTAGGTTCAAGCATGAAATTTTTAGGGCTTAAAATTGGGTATTTTGTATTTGAGCATGATTTGAATAAATTGGATGTTCGAGTATGCTTAATACATGTTTAATTAAAGATTGATTGGATCAATTTGTTGAAAATGAGTTTGGAACAATTTTTCCCCAAATATGTTGCCTTGGCCGAATATAGTAGGGTTTTGGAATTCTTGGAATTTTTTGATTTTGATTCATTGGATAAGTTGGAATCATGATGGATAATGTTAATTTGAAATTAATTGGATTGAATTTTGAATTGAACAAAAATCCCCAAAAACTTACCTTGGCCGAATGCAACATGATGCCCTAATGTCTTGGTGTTTTTGATTTTTGATCATTGGATATATTGGAAATCATTCGGGATGTTAATTTAGTGTCGATTGTGGATTAATTGGATTGAAACCGAATTGGACATGAAATAACTCCCTTGGCCGAGACATGTAGCATGGTTAATGGGTTTGATTTTTCATCAAAGTATGTTGGACATGTGATGATGATAAAAGCATGATTAATTGGACAAAATGATGTTTTGGAAATATTGATTTGGTTAATTAATCATGTAATACACTTTGGTAATTAAATTGGAAATTTGGAATTTGGTAATTTAATTATTTGGGCCTTAAAATTGGATTTGGGCTTTTAAAGTTGTAATGGGCTTATTGGGCTTTGTTGTACAAAGTTGGGTTTAGGCAAATTGGATTGGATCCAATTGGGCCCAAAACCGCTTCCATAAAGCCCAAATGCGACTTAATGAACCTTTAAAGTTTAATTGGGCCTAATGGGTCGAAATTGATTTCTGGGCTTATGGGGTTACTCCTTGATTGGGCTTTGGTTGCCGAAGCCCATGCCTTAAAGAAATTAATTGAAAGCCCATTGGACTTGAATTAAATTGACGTTGGACGTTAATCGAGCTTTGAGACCCGTAATGATTAAATTTGGAATTTAAGTCGTAAAAGGTTTATTAATAAAGTGTAATATTTAATTTGGAATAAAATAGTGAATTAGTATTAAATACATATTAAATTGGATTTAATGTTGTAGTTTAATTTAATTCGAGGATTCGTACTTTGAGTACTTATTCGCAAAAACGAGTGTGACTCGCGCAAAATCAAATCGTTGTTTGAACATTGGATGATCACTAATTATCAGATTAATTAATTTGATTAGATTGATTGATAACATGCTTGTGTGAATACATGGTTGTGATGAATGAATAATGTATATCGGATGGATATTAGTCGGGTGGGGGCAATTTTGGAAATTGTTGTAATAAATTCGATTTATTAAATTGGACCTGCGTGTCCAGCCTTATCACCTCTATTCTCTTTGTATTCTCTTCTCACCTATTCCCCTCAATGTAAATGAGGTTTCTTTAGACGTGTAGTGTAACGGGTAGAAATAATACATGTGCTAGTTTGAGAGAGAAAGGGAGAAATTTGATCTAGGATCAATGTGTTAAGTATCCATCCACATATCATTATTATTTATTTTCATATAAGCTTTATTATGTGTTTAGAATGCATGTTTAAGGGTGTATGATGATGAGACCTAAACAAAGATAATAAATTGGTAGCCAATTTGCACACGAAAAACCCTCATCAAATATCATGCGTTTTTCTTTCTATTGAGTGATTCTTACTCAAGATCCGAGACTGGCATTGGGTTGTTGGCCAAAGTCAAGCCCTTTGTCCATCGAAGATGTGTTTGAATCACGAGAGTTTTGTTCTATATTGGTGTCTTGTCCAAGTTGTGGTTTGTTGGCCAAAGTCAAGACCACTTCTTGTCCATCGACATTGATTACGAAGATTTCCATGGTCAATGGGTCGCGCTTGACTGGGATCACTAGGTTTGTTGTGCCAAAGCCAAGGCTTAGTTGATTCAGAGAAAAAAGGTTAGGTAATACATTGGATGTATTGGCATATATAAGATATATGTTTAGGATTTGGATATCCGCCTACTGGATCTAGGAGTTGGATTGGATCCAATTGATCTTTGAGATCTACCTAGTTAAATATCATACAATTTGTTGGCCAAAGTCAAGATTGTGTGTTATTTAACGGGATCCTAGCCCACTAGGAAACACGGTTTCCCGAGTACTCGACAGAGGGTTAGAGACTCGTCGAAAAATAGTGGGAGGCAAGAATTGAATTTGCAATATTCGTTTAATTACTTGCCATACGCGCTCATTCAAATTATTCGTCATATAAATTAAATGTTAGTTAGACTAATATTTAAATTGTTGTTTTAATAAGCAGTTGGACTGTATTTTAGTTGATTATATAATTGGATTATAGTAATCAATATATTTGAATTAATTAATTTCAATTTACAGTTGATTTTATAATTGGATTATAGTAATCAATGTAATTGAGGTTAATTGATTTAAATTATATTTTGATTGTATAGTTGGACTATAATAATCAATATAATACATAGTACCACAAATCGTTGATTAAATAGTTGGACTATTAGAATCAAGATAAATGAAAGATTAGTGTTTAAAACATAATCCTAGGTGAAAATGTATTTAAACGACTATATTTTTTCAAATTGGGAATAATTTCAGGATGGTCCTGGAAATAAATAATAAGTTACTTTATTTGATAAAATAACCTATTATGCCTAAGCCAAGAATTAAGCAAATAGTAGAGCATAATCTTTGGAAGATTTATGTGATGATAACTTAAATGCTTAATTCGATATACTTGTCATAAATCTATGATTAGATTTAAGAAGTATTAAAATTGCAATAAATAACTCTTGGAGGGTTAAAGACTATTCTCAAGGAGATAAAGTCAAACTTTGCAATTAGGTAAATGGCGCAAGGCGCACCATACTTCAATATTCTAGAAACCCAAGGCTTGGCCAAAGGCTTCTGAAATATTTGGCAAAGGCAAAATCATTATGATCTTCTGGGAAGATAAATGACATATCCTAAAGCGACTGCCGTTTGGATATGGCAGACACAAAGGAATTAAATAAAGGGCAAGGCTCTGACTTTAAGAATGTTTGTCAATATTATGTCTATTACTAGTTGTTGACGGTGGATTTTGGTCTCAGGGTAATACGGGAATATCACCTCTGAGGGAACCCTCCTTCAACTGTGAATTTGTTTGGTTATGCGGGAAACCAAAAGCAAACTTAGCGGAAAACAGAGAAATACGCCAATCAGACAAGGTGATTTAACGTGGTTCGGTGGACTTTGAGATCCGACCTACGTCCACGGACAAGAACAGGGTGGTACTCTTTTTATTACTCAAATACACCTCTCAGGCCTCTCCTTTGCTCTTACAAATCGAAACTTTATGACTCTAATCTCTCACTCTTGTGATGATTTTCAGATGATCTTTTACACATGCTCTACCCTCCTATTTATAATAATACAGAAATCAGACTCCTATTTGCATAAGAAATCCTATTTGTACTCAGTCTTCTTTTCTTGCACGGTTTCCTGATCCGGTAATGCCTTTTTCTTCCGTATTCCCTTTTGGATTCTGACTCCTTCTCCTTGCGAGAGCAGGATATCTTTCTTATCTTATCCATAGGAATGGGGTGCTGTTGTCTTGAACACGGCTCGTTGTCTGGTCGGTCTTCATGAGGTCGGTCATGTCAATCTGTTATGCTGAGAATGTTTCTGCCGACCTTATAGTGCTCGGTCACCCGAACCAAAGTGGTCGGTCTTCTCATGATGTGGTCGGTCTTCATATGATGTCAACCAGAGAAAGAATTTACCCTTTTGTCCTTGTCGTGCTGTCTTAAATACTGTAGTGCTTGAAAACACCATCAACATCTGTCCCCTAGTTCTTGGTTCCAACGAGTATGCGAGTTGGTACCGGGAACTATATGAAGAGGGTGTGCTGATTGTCCTTGCGGGTAGTCGTCCTAGAATGCAAAAAAGAATCTTCTTGCCGTTTCATTCATCTTTCCTCGAGACGCACAACCGTCATGTCTTCTTAAATGCCCATCAAATCATTTTTAGGTTTTCTTCTAACTTTTGACATATGTCAAACATCCGCTGGGTTCCCGCCAAAACCGACGGTGATGTGCATCCCAGTCATGACTATAAGAGAACGAGGGTTTCACTGTTCCATTTTTTCGGCAATTTCTCCTTCTCTTCTGTAATTTTCTTTACGATCCTTTCAACTCCGTGTTCTCGAAACTCGATCGCGGTCTTCATCCTTTTTTCGTTGCCGAGCACCTAAGGAACGAGCATCTCCGCAGCGTAAAACCTCCTGCTTCCGAGAAGAACAAGTAAGTCTTCTGAGCGATCTTCCTTCTTTTGTGGTGTTGTGATTCTATTTGCTTATTTTGCTTAGGGAGAGACTTGTGGTTTTGTTGGGTCTTGCTTTAGGGCACTTCTTTAGAGACTCCATATCTAGTTTAGCACGGGCACTGTGGGTAGCTTCTCGTAGACTGATTCTTCCCCCTTCTCTGTTTTTCTGGGTGTCAGGGATGTCTGACAGTAATTCTTCCTCCGAAAGGCCTGCCAAAATCTCAACTCCCCCTGCTGAAGAGCTTTCCTCGGGCTCAGGGGCGCCCAGTGTAGAAGATCTCGACACTACCCCCACCCCTTCTGAGGTCGAAAATGACTCTTATCATCAGAGGGTTCCTCGGAAGGATCCAGAGCCTGGAGAACTTGGGTCGTCGGCTTTGGATATGAACCGTCCTTCTAAGATAACCGAGGATGATCTGGCGCTATTGCGGCAACGGTACAGCATCCCAATAGACATTGCTCTTGAAGTTCCTGGCCCAATGGATCGTGCCAGTCAGCCTGACGAGGGCTCGGTGGCACTTCTTCCTATTTTCTTCGAGTGTGGGCTACGTCTGCCGATGCAGCGTTATTTTGCTTGGATGCTTGCTGAGATGGAGATTGCCCCTTGCTAATTAAGCTTAAATAGCTGGAGGATTCTGGCCGGCATATACGTGGTTTGGCATCGGGCAGGTTTGGGTGTTCCTTGCTTGGAAGAAGTGAAGAGGTTATATCGTTTGAAATCCAACCCAAAGACTCATTACGGTTGGTATTACCTCTCTGCCTACGACAGCTCGTCCAATCTCGTCCAGAAACTTCCTGACTCTAACAAGAATTTTAAGGACTTTTGGTTCTGGGCAACTGGGGATTGGGGTCGGGTCCTGAGATCGTTTGAGGAGGATGTCTCGGTTCCAGAAGTCTTCAGGGCTGGAGGTTAGGAGCCTAACGCCCCTTCGTTGTTTCTTTGTTCCCGTTCTCTAGTTTCTTTTAGGTTTTCTAACTTCTTTGGTTCCTCCCAGCTTGTTGGCGAGATGCTCCCAAGGTTTCTCGTCAGGTTCGGAGGCGAGTACATTGGGCTCGGGGGTATGCTGCTCATTGGAAGAAGTTGGTTAATGATGCGGCCTTTGTTGATTCGGGCCTTATTCGGGCTGCCCCTCCGGAGGCCTCGGGTCGGATTGGTGGAGGTCTGCTGGATGCTTGTTTGTTTATGTGTTTTGATGCTTTTGTTATGTTCTCGGATCTTGATTTCTTTTTCTTCCTCTTCTTCTTTTTGCAGGTATGTCGAAGAGGCCAAAGTTTCTTGAGAAGTTGGCCGGTACCGTGAAGAAGGCCGGTCATGCTGATGCTGAAACTTCCCGGGCACGGACTGATCTTGCTGAGAACATATCTTCTGGACAAGTCCAGACAAGTGCTCGGGGACTATCCTCACCTTCTGGTGTGCAATCATCAGGATCTGCTCACCTTGCCAGTCCGCCGAAACCTCTTAGGAAGAGGAGGCGTCAATTTGGGACCGAGGAGACTGAGTTGGCCCAGGAGGGAGAAGACGAGGGAGCTGCTCCAGTCAAGAGGAAAGACATTCGTAGGGGGAAGAAGTCCTCTGAAAGCTCCTCCAGGAAACGGAAGGGCCCTGTGGTCCTCGGGGTGGATGACTTGGGAGAAAGCATCCGGGGGGCCACTTCTCATTTAGTGCCGGCTTTTAATGAGTTGGCCGAGGTGATTCCCCCGGGGGAGGTCTCGAGGTACGAGGATGTATCTCCCGAGGGTGTTGTGACTGAGATGAGTTCTCAGATGGCGAAGGTACTCCCCTTCTCGGTTTTTTTTTTTTGGGTCTCGGTTCTCTCTTCTTTCTTCTTTTTTTTTTTTTTTTTATTGACTCTTTTCTCTCTTTCTGTGTGCAGGCCAACTACCTTATGGCTAAGAACAAAGGTCTTCTTCTGACTTTGCTGTCCGAGGGCGGTCAGGCCCAGAGGCTTCAAAGTCGTCTCTCTGAAGTGGAGGCAAAGTTGGCTGACCGGGAGGAGGTGATCAAGAATCATGAGGCGGCCGCTGTCGAGAGCTTCAAAGCGAATAAAGCCCTCAAGGCAGCTGCTGTGCTGGAAAGGAAACTTGCTGATAGTGCCCGGGAGGATCTGAAGGCTGCCCAATCTGAAATTGGGGTTCTGAGGGGGAAGGTAGCCAGTGCTGAGGCCAAGTTGAAGAGTAAAGATGAGGAGGTTGCTCGTGCCCGAGACAGTCTTGAGAGGAAGAAAACCGAGCTTGAGGAGAGGGAGATTGATCTCGAGGAGAGAGAGAGCGAGTTGGAAAAGAGAGAGGCTGATCTCGAGGCCGAGAAGGAGGCCATCCGTCTCGAGGGAGTTGGCGACTGTGCCGAGATGATACCGATGGTGCTGCCGAGCCTGAATATGGATCCTATCTACGCGGCCATCAGTTACTGTAAGGGGGACATTTCCGAGGAAGAGTTTCAAAAGTGGATTCCTCCCCCACCTGAGGAGGTGATGGATCCCGCCCCCATCTCGGTCGTTCCGGCTCCCGAGGTTCCTCCTGAAGAAGGATCGGAGGTTCCCGCCGTGGACGAGGACTGCCTTGAGATCCCTCCTCCTGTTGCCGAGGTTGAAGTCGCAGCTCCTCCTCCTGATGCCGAAGTCGCAGCTCCTCCTACTGATGCCGAAGTCGCAGCTCCTCCTACTGATGCCGAGCCGGTCTTTCCGCCATTTGAGCCAACTGAGGAAGAAGTTCCTGCCCCTGCGCGGGATGAATGAGAAAGGGTAACCCTGCCGGGGCCCTATGTACACTTTAACTTTTTCTTGTAATAATATTACAACTTGTATTTATATATGTTTATGCATTTGTGTCTATTTATTTCTTTCTTCTTTTTCTTCTCCTTTTATGCTTCTTGCCATCCTTGCAATTTTAAGGCCCATCAGGGGTTAGTACGAGTTGGAGGGGTCTGGCTTGACCCTGGGAAGAGTGAGGCATTTGGACCCGGGGGAATGTTATGTCCCCGGTCCGGAGAGCTGACTTGGTGGGGCGTATCTCGACCCCGGCTGAGCGAGATACTTGGGTTCTGGGGGAATGTTACCTCCCCAGACCGAAGCGGCTGACTCGGTGGGACGTAACCCGACCCCGAGCTGCTTGAATCACTTGGCCCTGGGGGAATGTTACGTCCCCAGTCCAAAGACTCCGGTGCCCACTCTTGAATCGCCCGACCCCGAGCTGTTAGAATCCTTGGCCCTGGGGAAGTTACTCCCCAGTTGAGTCCAAAGGCAGACTCGGTGGGACATCGCCCGACCCCGAGCTGTTAGAATCACTTGGCCCTGGGGGAATGTTACGTCCCCAGTCCAAAGACAGACTCGGTGGGACATCGCCCGACCCCGAGCTGTTAGAATCACTTGGCCCTGGGGGAATGTTACGTCCCCAGTCCAAAGACAGACTCGGTGGGACATCGCCCGACCCCGAGCTGTTTGAATCACTTGGCCCTGGGGGAATGTTACGTCCCCAGTCCAAAGGCAGACTCGGTGGGACATCGCCCGACCCCGAGCTGTTAGAATCCGTTGGCCCTGGGGGAATGTTACGTCCCCAGTCCAAAGACAGACTCGGTGGGACATCGCCCGACCCCGAGCTGTTTGAATCACTTGGCCCTGGGGGAATGTTACGTCCCCAGTCCAAAGACAGACTCGGTGGGACATCGCCCGACCCCGAGCTGTTAGAATCACTTGGCCCTGGGGGAATGTTACGTCCCCAGTCCAAAGGCAGACTCGGTGGGACATCGCCCGACCCCGAGCTGTTAGAATCATTTGGCCCTGGGGGAATGTTACGTCCCCAGTCCAAAGACAGACTCGGTGGGACATCGCCCGACCCCGAGCTGTTTGAATCACTTGGCCCTGGGGGAATGTTACGTCCCCAGTCCAAAGGCAGACTCGGTGGGACATCGCCCGACCCCGAGCTGTTAGAATCCGTTGGCCCTGGGGGAATGTTACGTCCCCAGTCCAAAGACAGACTCGGTGGGACATCGCCCGACCCCGAGCTGTTTGAATCACTTGGCCCTGGGGGAATGTTACGTCCCCAGTCCAAAGACAGACTCGGTGGGACATCGCCCGACCCCGAGCTGTTTGAATCACTTGGCCCTGGGGGAATGTTACGTCCCCAGTCCAAAGGCTGACTCGGTGGGACATCGCCCGACCCCGAGCTGTTAGAATCACTTGGCCCTGGGGGAATGTTACGTCCCCAGTCCAAGACAGACTCGGGGACACACCCGACCCGAGCCTGGGGACACTTCCCCCCCCGGTTAGTCCCTGCCCGTAAAATCGGACCGGGGGGCCCACCCCAGGCCCGGGGGATTCGTCCGACTCCCCGAACCCCGGCCCAGGCCAGGGACATACACTGGGCCCTCGGGGCCCCACCCCGAGCTGTTAGAATCACTTGGCCCTGGGGGAATGTTACGTCCCCAGTCCAAAGACAGACTCGGTGGGACATCGCCCGACCCCGAGCTGTTAGAATCACTTGGCCCTGGGGGAATGTTACGTCCCCAGTCCAAAGACAGACTCGGTGGGACATCGCCCGACCCCGAGCTGTTTGAATCACTTGGCCCTGGGGGAATGTTACGTCCCCAGTCCAAAGGCACCGACTCGGTGGGACGTAACCCGACCCCGAGCTAAGTAAACAAGCGGCCTCAGCGGAACGAAATCCAGCCCCGATCCGTCGTTTTTCGAATTTAAAGGATTTCGTCAAAAAAGGAATTTTTATTCATGTTTGGGGGCGGACCGCCCTTTTTACAACAGTTGTTCTGGTTCGGTGTTTTGTCCGGCTTCTGCAAAAAAGAAAACAGAAGAAAGGAAAGTTGATCTTCATGGGAAGTACTTTCTTAACATCTCGGCGTTCCATGGTTTCTTCAATCTCTTGCCGTCCAGACGCCCCAGTACGTAGGCCCCTGGTCTTACTATCTCAGTGATCTTGTAAGGTCCCTCCCACTTGGCACCTAACGAACCCTCTTCAGGTCGTCGGGTGTTCAGAGTCACTTTTCTTAGCACTAGATCGCCTGGCAGGAAGGAGCGGGTCCGAACTCTCTTATTGTAGAATCGGGCCATTCTCTGTTGGTAGATGGCTGCTCTTACTGCTGACTGCTCTCTTCTTTCTTCGATCAGGTCGAGGTGATTTTTGATAAGTTCTTCGTTCCGTTCGTTTTCAAAGTGACGGACCCGGTGGGTTGATATTCCGATCTCTGCCGGGATGACGGCCTCACATCCGTATGATAGGGAGAAGGGTGTCTCCCCTGTTGAGTCCTTGAAGGTCGTTCGGTGTGCCCACAGTACCTCTGGTAGCTCCTCGACCCATAGGCTTTTGCTTGATCCGAGCCGAGCTTTCAGGTTTGACTTGATGGTTTTATTGGTGGCTTCAACCTGCCCGTTCGACTTGGGATGGGCCGGCGAGGCGAATTTTAAGTTATCTGGAGGTCTTCACAAAGTTTTCTGAATCCCCTGCTGTCGAATTGCTTTCCGTTGTCGGTGATGATTGCCTGGGGGATTCCGAACCGGCAAATTATATTTCTCTTCAGGAACTCCGTGGCTTTCTTTTCCGAGATGGTGGACAATGGTTCTGCTTCTACCCATTTGGTAAAGTAGTCTATGGCCACAATTGCATATTTCGCCTGACCTCGTCCTTTCGGCATCGGCCCTATAATGTCTAGCCCCCACTGTGCGAAGGGCCAGGGGCTGGATATGGTGGTCAGCTGTTCTGCCGGCTGATGGGGAGGTTGGCATTCTTTTGGCATCCCTCGCATTTCCGTGCTATCTTCACGCCATCCTCGTGCATGGTTGGCCAGTAAAATCCTTGCCTCAAGGCTTTGAAGGCGATTGATCTTCCCCCGGCGTGACTTCCGCAGATGCCTGCGTGAATCTCCCTGAGCACGTAGTCTGCTTCTTCTGGTGCTAAGCATCTTAGGAGGGGTACGGTGTATCCTCTCCGGTAGAGTATTCCCCCAATTAGGGAAAACTTGGTGCTCTTGAACTTCAGCTTCCTGGCCTCCTTTTTATCTTTTGGGGTTTCTCCTGTTTCCAGGTACCTCCTGATCGGTTGCATCCATGAATCTTTGTCTTCTTCTTCTAGTACATCCACCTCTGTCTCCCTTATGCTTCTTTCTTTCTGGAGGTAAGAAGAGATTACCCTGGGGTTTTCTGTCTTCATTGAAGAGGCAAGCCTGGCCAGGGAATCTGCTTCGCAGTTGTCTTCTCGTCCGACCTGTTCGAAGAGTACGTTTCCCACTTTCTCCACCCACTTCTTTACTTCGGCTAAGTAAGCTACCATGGCTGGTTCTCTGGCTTGAAAATCTCCTTTCAGCTGCTGTATTGCTAGCTGAGAGTCACTCCTGATTACTACATTGTGGACTCCTACTACCGTGCACAGCCTTAGTCCGGCCAGTATCGCCTCGTACTCTGCTTCATTGTTTGTAGTTTTGAAGGCGAATTTGAGGGCGAGCAGTATTTCTTCTCCCTTCTCACTTTTTAGTGCTACCCCTGCTCCGTATCCGTGCGAGCTTGCAGACCCGTCTACAGACATTTCCCACCTGTCTTCTTCTACGGCTAAGACCTGCGGTTCTGTGAGTTCTGCTATGAAGTCTGCTAAGGCTTGCCCTTTTATTGCTGTTCTTGGGAGGTAGGAGATGTCGTGCTCGCTTATTTCTACTGACCACTTCATCAATCTCCCCGAGGCCTCCGGTTTCTGCAAGATTTGTCTCAGGGGATAATCCGTGTATACCTTGATCGGATGGGCTTGAAAGTAGGGTCGTAGCTTCCGTGCTGCAGTGACCAGGGATAGGGCAATGAGTTCGTGTATGGGGTATCGAGTTTCTGCGTCCAGCAGGGCTTTACTGACGTAGTAAACTGGTTTCTGGACGTGGTCGGTCTCTTGTACCAGTGCCGAGCTTACCGCGTGTTTTGAGACGGCCAGGTATAGATACAGCGTCTCCCCTGGGAGGGGTTTGGCTAGGAGAGGGGGCTGTGCCAGGTATTGTTTTAGGTGCTGGAAGGCTTCTTCGCACTCGGGTGTCCAGTCGACCCCTTTTTGAGCTTTTTTGATGACTTTGAAGAAATGATGGCACTTGTCGGTTGCTCGCGAGATGAACCGGTTGAGTGCGGCGATTCTTCCTGTAAGGCTCTGCACTTCCTTAACTGTCCGGGGAGACTTCAGGTCTAGCACGGCCTGTATCTTTTGCGGGTTTGCTTCAATGCCTCGTGAACTTACCATGTAGCCCAGGAATTTTCCCGAGGCTACCCCGAATGCACACTTCTCTGGATTGAGCTTTAAACTGTGTTTCCTCAGGAGTTCGAAAGTTTTCTTCAGGTCGGCTACATGGCCTCTTGGTTCCTCGGACATTGTTATCATGTCGTCGACATATACCAGCATGGTCGTGCCGATGAGTGGTTTGAAGACTTTGTTCACCAGTCTCTGGAAAGTCGCCCCTGCATTCTTCAATCCGAAAGGCATTACTTTATAGCAGTATAGCCCTTGGTCAGTAATAAAGGTGGTCTTCTCCTCATCCGCAGGGTGCATCTTGACTTGATTGTATCCCGAGAAGGCGTCCATGAAGCTTAGCAGCCCTTGGCAGGCTGTTGTATCTACCAGTTGGTCTATATTTGGGAGGGGAAAGCTGTCTTTTGGACATGCTTTGTTGAGGTCGGTGAAATCTACGCACATTCTCCACTTTCCGTTAGACTTTTTCACCAGTACCACGTTGGACACCCATTCTGGGTATTTTACTTCCCGGATGAAGCCGACTTTCAGCAATTTTTCCACCTCGGTTGCTATTGCTCCGCACCGCTCCTGGTTGAATATTCTCCTCTTCTGTTTTACTGGCTTATGTAATGGGTTCACTGCTAAGCGATGGCTTATGAATTTTGGGTCGATTCCGGGCATGTCATCGTGTCCCCATGCAAAAACGTCGGGGTACTCTTGCAGACATTCCAACAAGTCTTTTCTTAGGGCTTTGTCTAGACTTCCTCCTATTTTTATGTTCTTCTCTGGCCCGAATAGTTTTACTTCTTCCAATTCTTCGGCTGATCCGAGCCGTGCAGCTTTGTCGGGCCGAGGAGCAGGGTCTTTCCTTGTATTCTCGTCATCCTCGTCTCTCTGTCTCTTCTTGGTGCTTCTTTCTACGCAGAGGTTTTCTCGCGAGAAAGTGGCAAAACAGCTGCGGGCTTTTTTCTGGCTTCCGCATACGATTCCGATCCCTTCCCGTGTGGGGAACTTCAATTTCAAGTAATGACAGGACATTGCGGCCTTGGTTTTCATCATGAAGGGGCGGCCGACAATGACTTGATAACTGCTCATGCAGTCTACTGCGGTGAAGTTTATCATGATTGTTCGGGTTTTGGGGGCAGTCCCGATCGTCACTGCTAACTGAATTTTTCCCAGGGGGATGACCGTTGAACCCCCGAATCCGTACAGGGGGGTGCTGTCTTTGGTTAGGGCTGTGCATTCTACCCCGGTCCTCCAAAGTCTCTTTGGAAATTATGTCTACCGCGCTCCCAGGATCCACCAGGATTCGGTCCACTTCTGTGCCGCCGATCGTTGCTTTGATTATCAGTGCGTCATCGTGGGGGAAACTTACCCCCTGAGCGTCTTCATCGGTGAACATAATGGGTGTTGACCGATTTCCTTGGGGGTTTGGGATTTTTTCTGTTTTCAGCACCTCTGTTCCCCGTGCTCGGCTGTAATTCTTTCTTGACCGGTTAGAGTCCCCGGCCAGCGTTGCCCCTCCTGCGATGACGTTCACCCCTCGATTCCTTGCCCTTTGTCTGGCGGCCATGGTTTCGTGGTCGATGTAATTGTTCAGGTACCCGTTCCGGGCCAGGTCCTCCATTTGTTCCCGCAGATCCTTGCACTCATCGGTTGTGTGCCCTTTTAGGTTGTGATGTAGGCAGTAGGACCTTTTGTTTTTTCTGTCTGGGGGAAACCTCCTGAGGTCTGGTTCTATTAAGAGACCTTTCTCCCGTATCTCCATGATGATTTCTCCTGGCGGCTTGCTCAAAGGGATATATGCCTCCTCTCGAACCACGTGGTTTACCTGAGTTGTGGGTCTCTTTCCTTGATCCTTCTGTGTCATTGGCTTGAATTCTTTGGGTCTTGGATTGAACTTCCGGAATTCTCTTTCCGGTCGCCGGTGGTCTTCCCTCCTTGTCACCCTTTCTCTGGTGGTTGTCCCCCTCCGGGATACTTTTTCTTCGCTTTCTAGCAGGACGTACTTCCTGGCTATCTCCAGTGCGGTAGCGTAGTCTGGTGTTTCATGGATTCTCAGATGGGTCCACAGTTTCCCGACCCTTAGGGCCCCTTTCAGACTTTCCAGGGCTTCTTGGGAATCGTACCCTCCGACCTCGAGTACGATGTTATGGTACCTTTCAATGAAGCTTTTTGCGTTTCGTCGTCTCCCTGTTTTATGAGCCTTAGTTCTCCTATTGTCTTTTTAGGGGTGCAGGCTCCTTTGAAGTGTCGGATGAACGATTTCTTAAGCTGGGAGAAGCTCTGGATGCTCCCCGGGGCCAGACTTCTATACCATAGGATGGCAGGTCCACCTAAAGTTAAGGGAAATACTTTGCATACGGCGTCGCCCGTTACCCCCTGTACTTCCATCAGGAGGACAAAATTCTCAATGTGGGATTTTGGGTCGGAGTGGCCTTTGTATGGTGCCACGGTCGGCATGTTAAATCTCTTTGGGAACTGTGCTGTTTTTATTTCTTCTGTAAGGGGAGACCCCTCTTCCTCACCTCGGGTGTCTCCCGCGCCGATCTTGAGGCTTTCTTCCCATCTGGTCATCTCTTTTTTCAACCAAGATTTTATTTCACGGGCTGTGCCCCCGTGTCGCCTTCTGTGTCCTTCTGTTCTCCTGTCGTTCCGGGCGTGGCGTTCCTTGAGCTCGGAGGTCTCCTGTACGTCTTCGTTGTGTTTTCTATTCCTCCTCTCGGAGTTGAAAAAACTGTCGGAGGAGGGGTTGGGTGATTGTTCCTCCTCTTCCCATGTGTCTTCGGATCGTGGCTCTCTTCCTACCACTTCAGATCTTATCCCATAAGGGCCTCTCTTTCTGGGTCCCTCGTCTTCGCTTATATCTACTACTCTTTTTCCTTTTTCCTATCTTTCCTCTTCTGGTCGGCCCCGGTTTCAGGTTCCTCGTTGTTTGCTCCTTCCATTCTTTCTAGTCGATCCATCATAGACCTCATGCTATCTTCCATCTTTTTCATCCAGTCCATTGCCGGACCTCCTGATTGGGGATTTCCGTCTTCCGCCATTTGTCTTATCACGTGAACTGCTTTTTGTTGAAGTTCCCCACAGACGGCGCCAACTGTTGACGGTGGATTTTGGTCTCAGGGTAATACGGGAATATCACCTCTGAGGGAACCCTCCTTCAACTGTGAATTTGTTTGGTTATGCGGGAAACCAAAAGCAAACTTAGCGGAAAACAGAGAAATACGCCAATCAGACAAGGTGATTTAACGTGGTTCGGTGGACTTTGAGATCCGACCTACGTCCACGGACAAGAACAGGGTGGTACTCTTTTTATTACTCAAATACACCTCTCAGGCCTCTCCTTTGCTCTTACAAATCGGAACTTTATGACTCTAATCTCTCACTCTTGTGATGATTTTCAGATGATCTTTTACACATGCTCTACCCTCCTATTTATAATAATACAGAAATCAGACTCCTATTTGCATAAGAAATCCTATTTGTACTCAGTCTTCTTTTCTTGCACGTTTCCTGATCCGGTAATGCCTTTTCTTCCGTATTCCCTTTTGGATTCTGACTCCTTCTCCTTGCGAGAGCATGATATCTTTCTTATCTTATCCATAGGAATGGGGTGCTGTTGTCTTGAACACGGCTCGTTGTCTGGTCGGTCTTCATGAGGTCGGTCATGTCAATCTGTTATGCTGAGAATGTTTCTGCCGACCTTATAGTGCTCGGTCACCCGAACCAAAGTGGTCGGTCTTCTCATGATGTGGTCGGTCTTCATATGATGTCAACCAGAGAAAGAATTTACCCTTTTGTCCTTGTCGTGCTGTCTTAAATACTGTAGTGCTTGAAAACACCATCAACACTAGTATTAAAATTGGATTTTAAAATACTCAGTATGGTACATAAATTATATGGATTGATGTTCAGAATCTGCTGTGAGCAGGATACTGACTTCAAGTTGAGATTAATCTGTGAATCGGAAATGGGACGAAAGTCGCTGTTTCGACTGTAGAATCTTAAGTTTAGGAACTACCTTTTGGGTATATACTTAAATTAGGAACTGTTATAATGTAACTAGTTTGACTAGAAACATTATCTTTATATCAGTGTTTAATCCGTTGCGGATAGACCTTTATATTCTAGAACACTAAAGTGTTTCATTATATAAAGAATGATATTAAGATAAACACATTAGATGTGAGTAACAGAATTTATATTTTGAATATAAATAATATCTCAAATATAAAACATGACAAATAAATAGCTCAAACTGATTTGATCAGTTAAGAAACTAATTGTGGCATTGTTGTCTGGGACACAATCAAACAAGACTCGTATATCCACACTTTCGAAGAGTGGGTACTAGGACTAATTTGATTATATTCAAATAAAGTCTACGAATCTAGTTTATTGGGCAAAGTGTCTAAAACACTATTTACTTGGTAAAAGTGCTAGTGCCACCGATCTGTTAGCCCTATTCATAGTGAAGTAAGTGGGCCCATATCTAGCAATGCTAGATGTGAATATGAATATTTCGTGACCTTAACGGATGTGGCATCACGTTATGGTTATGTGTTTCTTTTGAAGAACACAAATCGATAACTTTTAGAGTTTCGACACGAAGTAGTAAAACAGATCGTCTAAAGTAATAAACCGTCGCGGTAAGACCGTAATGGAAAATACTTAAGCAGTAAGTTTCAAACATATGTGAAAGAGTATAGTATTCTTTCAATGAGGACTCCTCTCGAGACATGCCAGTTTGACTGTGTGTCCGTACGGAGAAATCGAATTTTTTTGGACATGATAAGGTCAATCATGAGTCGCTCTGAGCTACCATTTCCTTCAACGGATATGCATTAACAATGCAATACTTATTCAGAATAAGGTTCCATATAAATCTGTTTGACAGGATTCATATTAGATATGAACAGGAAAGAAACAGGGTTTCACACTCCTGAAGATTTGGGAATGTTGGGCATATGTTTGGATGATATCAAACTAAAACCCAAATTGGATTAGTGCAATTCGTAGGTTATCCTAGGGAAAACCATAAGTATAGTACTTATACATCTCACGAGAGAACAATATTATTGTTGCTCACCATGCGGTTTTCCTAAGAGGAATACCGATATGCAGTGGTAAGTGGGAGGATGGTATAACTCGATGAAAATCGGAGTAATACTGTTCAAGGCACCGAATCTTAATGGAATACAAATAGTTCATCAAGGATGAAACTATTATCATTAATCTTCGAATATACAAGAACCGCGTAGATCGGAGAGAATCAGAAAACAACCTGGGGTATGGGTTTCTGATCTCACCTCATAAAGGTGTCAATCTTGTTGAGGTAGACCAACCGACTACATTTGAGGAAGTGATACAAGGTATCGACTCCCTTTTATGGCAAAGTGCCATGAGTCCGAAGTGGATTCCATGTATACCAACTATGTTTAGACACTAGTTGATGTACCGTAAGGCATTGTGCCTATTGGTACTTAAAAGTCTTCAAGGAAGACATACATGGATGGCAACATACCAACGTACAAAGCTAGGCTTTTAGCGAAAAGGTATCGTTATCAACATTGTGTTGATTACGGTTCAACCTTTTACATGTTTCCACGGTAAATCCATTTGGATAATGCTTGCTGAAATTATACATTTATGAAATGTGTCAGTTAAAGATCAAAATCGCTTTCCTTAAACGGAAACCTTTTGGAGAATGTTTATAACATCCTGACGATTTTGTCGTACCTAAACCAGAAAACTAGGTTTGCGGGTTGTTCGATCCATGTTTGGATTGAAGCAAGCATAAGGTTCTTGGAGCTGACGTTTTGATGTAATCATAATGGTTTATGATTTAATTCAAAATGAAAATAATTCTTGTGTATATAAGGAGGTTAGTGGGAGCGCACTGACAATGAATGTCCTGTATAAAATAATGATAATATATGTCATTTCTTGGAAATGATATTACCATAAAACAATCGGTGAGAGCTTGGCTTTCGAGATAATTCTCTGTAGAATTCTTAGGAGTAACAACCTTTATTCTAGGAATAAAGATCTATTGGGATAGATTGAAAGTTGTTAACACTCTCTGAGAAATTGTACATTTAAAATGTACGTGACCTGGTGTCTCATACGCTTTGAGCATATGGAGTCACAATCAGACCAATCCGAGTGATAGTCATTGGATTGAAGTTAAGAACATCTGTTAGTATCTTAGAGAACTAAGGGTGCTGTCTTATTCTGTGGAGATGGAGAACTTGAAGTGACTGGGATCGCTGTAGCAAGTTTCCAAACCGATAAAGACGACTATAAGTCGCGAACGGTACTATAAAGTTTGAATACCGGAATAGTGAGCTGGAAATCTTCCAAGCAAGATACTGTTACCATATAAACAACAAATACAGATTATTGCTGCAGTTGAGGCAGTAATAGAAGCCATTTGGGTCGATAATAAATCTAATTAGATTAGATGTAGTTCTGTTAGCGGCTGAGCTAGGCGTCAGCACAGGCTAAAGAATTAATGGTCTCATCAACAATCCAGATATATACTTCGATATTCATCTGATTCGTTCGGATCATACATCATGGCGATGTGATGATCGTATAAATCGCATCAGACGATAATCATGTAAATCTGCTGACGAAAACCTTTTCTCAGCAATTTGAGCCAACCGTACATAGTTCGGGTGTTAGGCACTCGAATGACTGGCTATAGGCCAAGTGGGAGATTGTTGGACAATTATAACCCATAGCGTCACTATTTGTACAGATCATGGTGTTGTTGTACAAATTAACTATGTGACAAAGGAGATTGCTCTCTTATCATTTGTGATTAGATCACCTTAGATGTATAAATGATGAGAGGTCCCTATGATTTGTTCCTGGACGGAGAATGATATGAGACAGTATCAGTCAACGTATGATAAATCATTAAATATCCATAGTCAGAGTATTATCGAGATTGGCCATCGATAAATACGTAAAAGACTAGTATTGCACTTGTGCGTGTTGTGAGGGCACAACAGCATAATTCTTATATATTTGGGTATTGGATACTCATGCAAGTGTAATAGGAGGTTGTGTTTCACCGATGGTACGGGAAACAGCTTCGCTCTGGATAGACCCCATCGGAATCCCATTGGTAGTATGACTGTGTGTCTATGGGAGTCCGACATCAGGGTAGGTGTATTTGGTCTTAACCTGAGACTTGCACCGCTAATACTTACGACAATGAATATACTTTGGTTGAGGTCGTCCAGGGCTTTAACTGGTTCTGTGTACGCCAATACTGGGTATATTGAGAATCGTAGAGTATTGGGTGTGATGTCAAGACGGAAGTATCACTCCAGTCATAGTGGAGATGATGTCACGTAGGATACGGTATTAGAGCTCTTAAGTGCTACGCGGCCATCGATATATTATGACTAGGTCATGTATATCCGATTATAGATACTAGTTACCGGACATCCGACATGTGCTTCGTACGGGGCAGACACAACTCCAGCCCCAGGCCTAGCATGTGACCATCCGATACTAGATCGATATGCACTATACGATGTATACTACGCCTGATACAGATCCTTCATTCCTGTAAGGATATTTCCGGAGAATTGGGTAGGCATGGTGCTTTGCTAGAAGCCAACCTTGTCTTGTGAATCGGTAAAACGTAGTACTTGGTACTTACGTGTTCGGATAGTCCGAGGACCGTATTTACTGCCAACATATCCGGGGATCTAATGGGTCGCTTCCCAATGATTCACCGATGATGTATGACTCGCACTTTAATTAATCTGGGATTAATTCGATGAGAGAGAAAATTAATCTGGGATTAATTACAGAGATATTTTATCTGGGATAAAGTATCGTCTAAAGAGAGAAAACGATTAATTTGGAATTAATCGGGTGAATTAATATATTCGATATATTAAACGAAATTGGATTTCATTACGAAATTAAAGTCGGACTTTAATGCGAACGAACGAGTTAATTTAGAATTAATTCGTAAACGACGATCGTAATATATTTGTGAGGCATCGATATTTAATTAAATTAGATTTAATTATTTAACGACGGAAGTTCGTTTAATCGGATTAAACGGAACCGAGCCGCTGCAAATGTTCGTAGAGATATTTGAATTTTGAATTCAAATATGTGGGGTCCATGTGTGGTAGGTGTACCTACCACCCAACTACCTTGTTTTGTTTTTGGAAAAACCATTTACCAAACCTACCAAGTTTAGGGTAAAAGTGAAATGGTTTTACCAAAAGTTAAAAAGCAAAATATCTCTACACTTGTAAAATAACTCTCTCTCTCTCTCTCCATCTATCCTTCTTCTCTCTCTCAAAGTGGCGCCCAAGGGGCTGCTCACTGCCTGAAAATGGCGTCCATAGAAGCAAGAATAAGTGGATTTTGTGGCAAGATCACACTCATAGGAGACATACGAAGGTGTTAGGGAAACCAACCCATGAGCCGGGAATCAAATAACCAAGCTTGGAGCTTCAAATCTCAGCTCAAAATATGAAAACAGTGAGCAGTGGACTGGTCACTGCAGTGGCATTTTTGGAGGTGAAAATCAATTTTGTTCTTCATCAAATCATCTCAACCGATCGATGTGAGTATTCCGCTATCTCCTTTGATGTATTCACACATTATTTTCAAATAGGTAGACTCTCAAGTCGCGGCTAGGGTGGCCAACGCGTCTGCCATCTGGTCCTCTTCTCGCGGCAAGTGCTGGAATTTACAGTTAGGGATAGCCTGTGTCGGCTTCCTAAGGTAAAATAGGTAGAGTCTCAACCGTTCTTCCTTCAATTCCCATTCTCCTCGCATCTTTCGGACTACCAACATCGAGTCTCCATAAACCTCAACGTCTTTAGCTCCTAAGGTTATTAGTGCTGTCAATCCAAAGGCACATGCTTCATACTCGGCCATGTTGTTGGTTACTCTGAACGTCAGCCTCTTAGCCATAGGCAAGGTTTCTCCTTTGGGGGTTACTATCACGATTCCTATTCCGGCTCCTTTTTAATTCACCACCCCGTCGAAGTACATCTTCCATCCTTGTACCAATATTGCCTGGATTTCCTCGTCTGGGAATTCAAACTTGTATTGGTCCCCTTCTATGGGTTGTAATGCCAAGAACTCTGCTACGGCTCGCCCTTTGATTACTTTAGAAGTGAGATATTCAATATCAAACTCTGTCAGCAATACTAACCATCTCCCTAACTTCCCTACTAGCGAAGGTACCGAGTGCATATACTTCAAGGGATTCTCCTTTGCTACTACTTGGACCTTGTAGGATTGGAAATAATGATGCAACTTTCTAGAAGCCCACACTACCGCCAAACAGATCTTTTCTACTTCTTGATAGCAGGCTTCATACGGAAGCATCTTCTTACTGAGGTAGTAGACTGCATGTTCCACCCCTGTCTCATCTGCTTGTACCATCATCGCCCCCAGCGCTTCAGTTTATATAGCCAAATACAGCACTAAGGGTTTGCCCGGTCTTGGAGGTTTCAAGACGAGAGGCTTCACCAGATATTCTTTGATCTTGTCAAAGGCTTCATGGCATTGTCCGTCCCACTTCACCGGCTGGTCTTTCCTCAACAGCTTGAAGATATGCTCGCATACTAACGTCAGCTTAGCGATGAATCGAATGATGTACTGGATTTTCTCGAGAAAGGCTCTAACTTCTTTCTCCATCTTCGGCGTGGGCATTTCGATAATCGCTTTGATCTTCTCAGGGTCTACTTCTATTCCTCCCATTCCTACCATATGTCCTCTTGGGATTTAGTCACAGGTTGTATTTGTCGACTCTTTGAAGGAACTTCTTTAGCGCTTCAATATGTCCAGCTCTAGTTTCTGATTTTACCATCATGTCGTCCACGTATACTTCGATCTCCTTATGCATCAAGTCATGGAATAACATAGTGGCCATCCGTTGATAAGCGGGTCCTGCATTCTTGAGCCTGAACTGTTGGAGTTTGCTAAGGTCCCAAGGATCAATAAACAAGCATGAAACACATGTAAATACATATGAGGATTTGCAGAATACTCACATCGATCGGTTGAGCGACGCGAGAGGCAACAAAAATTCAGTTTCTGCCTCCATGGACTGCTCGGCAATGACTGTCACAGCTCACTGTTTTGGCGTCCATTGATTCTCCTTGAACAAACTCCAAGCTTCGTCAAAGGATTCCCGGCTCATGGGTGGACTTCCCTATCCCCTTCGCATGTCTCTCGGAGTTATAGCTCTCTTGATTTTTGCCACAAAAACCAAGCACTTGCTTCCCTCATTCACAGTTTTGCAAACTAGAAAACCAGAATGTTTTTAGCCCCTTGGGCGTGAATGATAAAGAGAGAAGAGAGGATAGAGTGTTGTATGGTTTGATTCTAATTTGTGTATCTAATACAAAAATGTGAATTTGAAATTCATTTACCATGAATTTGGATTTCAAAAAGTCAAGCCTTAATGGCTCCAACCACACACATCACTACATCAATCCATCAATCAATGAATAGTGACTGGCGTCAATCACTCAAAGTGAAAGACATCTATCACTTGATTGACGAATGATGTGACGCTAGAAGCGACTAGCGATTTGACGCTTGATTTGACTTGCGTGCCGCACTCGAATTCGAAATGCGAATGCTCTCACAAATAATCCCGGGCTCGGGTTCGCTAATTCCAAATTAATGAATTTTCCGTTGCGACGTAATTAAATGATTATGCCTAGCGAAATCACTATTCACGTCGCTAACGAATTAATTCTAAATTAATTCGTTCGCCCGAATTAAAATCTAATTTTAATTCCGCGTCGAAATCCAATTTCGTTTAATATATCAATTATATTAATTTAACCGATTAATTCCAAATTAATCGTTTTATCTCTTTAATGATATTTTATCCCAGATAAAATATCTCTGCAATTAATCCCAAATTAATTTTCTCTCTCATCTAATTAATCCCAGATTAATTAAAAGTGCGAGTCATACGTCATCGGTGAATCTTTGGGAAACGACCCATGAGATCCCCGGATATGTTGGCAGTAAATTCGGTCGTCGGACTATCCAAACACCTAAGTAACTAGTACTACGTTTATACCAATTTACAAGACAAGGTTGGCTTCTAACAAAGAGCCATGCCTACCCAATTCTCCAGAAATATCCTTACAGGAATAAATGATCTATATCAGGCGTAGTATACGTAGTATTGCATATTTCGATCCAGTATCGAATGATCACATGCAAGGCCTATGGCTGGTACAGTGTCTGCCCCGTACGAAGCATATATCGGATTACGAGCAACTAGTCTCTTTATTATCGAATAATCATGAACAAGTCATATTATCCCGACGGTTGCAACCTTTTTAGAGAACCAGTTCTCTATCCCTACGCGATCATCATCTCCATATGACTGGAGTGACACTTTCGTCTTGACATCACACCCAACACACTACGATTCTCGATATACCCAGAAGAGGCATACACAGAAACCGGTTAAAGCCCTGGATGACCAAAACCAAAGTATATTGATTGTCGCAAGTATTAGTGGCGCAAGTCTCAGGTTAAGACCAAATACACCTACCCTGATTTCTGACTTCCATAGACACATAGTCATACTACCAATGGAATTCCGAGGGGGTCTATCCAGAGCGAAGCTGTTTCCCATACCATCGGTGAAACAAAACCTCCTATTACACTTGCATGAGTATCCTATACCCAAATATATGAGAACTATGACGTTGTGCCCTCACAACGCGCACAAGTGTAATACTAGTCTTTTACGTATTTATCGATGTCCAATCTCTATAATACTCTGACTAGGGATATTTAATGATTTATCCTTCGTGGATTGATACTGTCTCATATCATTCTCAATCCAGGAACAAATCACAGGGACCTCCTATCATTTATATATCTTGGTGATCTGATCACAAATGATAAGTGTGCAATCTCATTTGTCACATAGTTAATTTGTACAAAAACACCATGATCTGTACAAATAGTGACGCTATGGGTCATAATTGTCCAACAATCTCCCACTTGGCTTATAGCCATTCACTCGAGTGTCTACCACCCGAACTATGTACGGTTGGCTCAAACTGTTGAGAAAAGGCTTTCGTCAACGGATTTGCATGATTATCATCTGATGCGATTTATTCGATCATCACATCGCCACGATGTATGATCCAAACGAATCAGATGAGTAGTCGAAGTATGTATCTGGATCGTTGATGAGACCATTAATTCTTTAGCCTGTGCTGACGCCTAGCTCAGCTGCTAACAGAACTATATCTAATCTAATTAGATTTTTTATCGACCCAAATGGCTTATATTGCCGCCTCAGCTGCAGCAATAACCCGCATTTGTTGTTTATTCAGTAACAGTATCTTGCTTGGAAGATTTCCAGCTCACTGTACCGTTATTCAAACTGTATAGTACCGTTTGCGACTTATAGTCATCTTATCGGTTAGGAGACTTGCAACAGTGATCCCAATCACTTCAAGTTCTCCATCTCCATAGTTTAAGACAACATCCTTAGTTCTCTAAGATACTAACGGATGTTCTTAACATCAATCCAGTGACTATCACTTGGATTGGCCCGATTGTGAATCCATATGCTCAAAGCGTATGAGACACCAGGTCACGTACATTTTTCAATGTACGAGTTCTCAGAGTGTTTCAACTTTTAGATCTATCCTAGTAGAGCTTTATTCCTAGAATAAAATTTGTTTCTCACAATAATACTATAGAGCATTTTCTCGAAAGCCAAGCTTTCACCGATAGTTTTATGGGAATATCATTTCCAAGAAATGACATATATTATCATTATTTTATAGGACAGCCTCTGTCAGTGCGCTCCCACTAACCCTCTTATATACATAAGAATCATTTATGTTTTGAATTAAATCATAAATCATTATGATTACATCAAAACGATAATTCCAAGAACTCAATGCTTGCTTCAATCCAAACATAGATCGAATAACCTGCAAACCTTGTTTGCTTGTTATGGTACGACAAAACCGACAGGATGTTGTAAACATCCTCCTAAAGGTTTCCTTTTCAGGAAAGTGATTTTCTCGTTCAGCTGACATATTTCATAAATGAAATATGCAGCTTTAGCAAGCATTATCCAAATGGATATACCGTGGCAACAGGTAAAAGGTTGAATCATAATCAACACAATGTTGATAACGATACCTTTCCGCTAAAAGCCTAGCTTTATACGTTGGTATGTTGCCATCCATGTATGTCTTCCTTGAAGACTAATATAGTACCAATAGACACAATGCCTTGTGGTACATCAACTAGTGTCCAAACATAGTTGATTTACATGGATCCATTTCAGATGTTCATGGCACTTTGCCATAATAGGGAGTCGATATCTCGTATCACTTCCTCATATGTAGTCAGTTGGTATACCTCAATAAGATAGACATCTTTATGAGGTGAGATCAGAAACCCACACCCCAGGTTTTTTTTTGACTCTCTCCGACTTACGTGGTTCTTGTGTATTCGAAGATTAATGGTATAGTTTCATCCTCGATGAACTATTTGTGTTCGATTAAGGATTCGGTGCCTTGAACAGTATCACTCCGATTTTCATTGAGTTATACTATCCTCCCACTTACCACTGCATATCGGTATTCCTCTCAGGAAAACCGTATGGTGAGAAACAATCTAATTGTTCTCTTGTGAGTTGTATAAGTACAATACTTTGGTATCCCTAGGATAATCTACAATTGGCACTTATCCAATTTGGGTTTTAGTTTGGTATCATCCAAACATATGCCTAGCATTCCCAAATTATCAAGAATGTGAAACCCGGTTTCTTTCCCGTTCATATCTAATATGATATCTGTCAAACAAATTTTTATGGAACCTTATTCAAAATAAGTTCTTGCACTGTTTAAAGCTTATCCGTTGAAGGAAATGGTAGCTCAGAGCGACTCATGATTAACCTTATCATGTCCAACAAAATTCGGTTACTCGGTTCGGACACACCGTCACTTTGACGTGTTCCGGGAGGAGTCCTCATTGAAAGAATACTATATTTTTTCAAGTATATGAGAAACTTATTGCTTAAGTATTTTCATCATGGTCTAACTGTGACGATTTAATACTTTAGCCGATCCGTTTATCTATTTCGTGTCGAAAACCCTAAAAGTTTTCGATTTGTGTTTTTCAAAAGAAACACATAACCATAACGTGATGCCACATCCGTAAAGGTCACGAAACATTCATATCCACATCTAGCCTAGCTAGACATGGGCCCACTTGCTTCACTATGAACTAGGGCTAACAGATCGGTGGCACTTGCACTTTTACCAAGTAAATAGTGTTTTAGGCACTTTGCCCAATAAACTAGATTCGTAGACTTTATTTGAATAGGATCAAATTAGCCCTAGTACCCACTCTTCAAAAGTATGGATATACGAGTCTTGTTTAATTATGTCATAGACAACAATGCCACATTTAAGTTTCAACTGATCAAATCAATTTGAGCTATTGTTTGTCATGTTATACGTTTGAGATTTTATTTATATTCAAAATATAAATGCTGTTATTCACATCTAATGTGTTTATCTCAATATCATCTTTATATAATGAAACACTTTAGTGTTCTAGAATATAAAGGTTCACCCGCAGCGGGTCAAACACTGATATAAAGATAATGTATATAGTCAAACTAGTTACATTATAACAGTTTCCAAATTTAGGTACACACCCGAGGGTAGTTCCTAAAATTAGGTTTCTGCGGTCAAAACAGCGACTTTCATCCCGTTTCCAATTTGCAGATAAATCTCAACTGAAGTCAGTATCCTGCTCATAGCAGATTCTGTACATCAATACATATTTATGTACCACACTAAATATTTAAAATCTAATTTCAATACTACTAATGAATATAATTATGACAAACATATTTGAAGTCAGAGCCTTGCCCATTCTTCATTTCCTTCATGTCTGCTTTGTTCAAACGGCAGTCACGCTTTCGCGATCCCATTTGCCACAATATAGGCAGACATTTTGGGATATGTCCTTTATCTTCCCAGAAGACTATAATGATTTTGCCTTTGCCCTTTTCAACACTCAGAAGCGTTCGACCTAGCCTTGGCCTTCTAGAATATCGAAGTAAGCTGCGCCTTGCGCTACTTGCCTAATTACAAAGTTTGACTTTGTCTCCTTGAGAATAGTCATTAACTCTTCAAGAGTTAAGTATTGCAATGTAGTACTTCTAAGATTCTAAGGATAGATTCTTTGAAGATCCTTCAATTTCATTATCATACTTTAAGGATCTAATCCTTAGTTCTGATTCAGAAATTAAGGAGTCTACTGTGACAAGCTTAATCGATTAAGCACTAAAATTATCATCACATAAATCTTCCAAAGATTATGCTCGACTATTTGCTTAACTCCGGGCTTAGGCATAATATGTTATTTTATCAAATAAAGTAACTTATTTTTCCTGGACCATCCTGAAATTTATTCCCAATTTGAAAATTAAACCATTTAAATACATTTTCCCTAGGATTATGTTTTAATGTCAATCTTTCAATTTTATCTTGATTTTAATAGTCCAACTATTCAATCAACGATTTCAGGTACTATTATATATAATGATTACTATAGTCCAACTATTTTATCAACTATAATTTAATAGATTAAAATCAATTATATTGATTACTATAATCCAATTATAAAATCAACTATAAATGAATAGTTTGAATACAGTCTAACAGTTTTAAAACAACGATTTAAATATTAGTCCAACTAACATTTAATTAATTTGACAAATGATATTTGTTTTGAGCGCGTATGGCAAGTAATTAAACGAGTATTGCAAATTCAATTCTTGCCTCCCACTATTTTTCGGCGAGCCTCTAACCCTCTGTCGAGTACTCGGGAAACCGTGTTTCCTAGTGGGCTAGGATCCCGTTAAATATCACACAATCTTGACTTTGGCCAACAAATTGTATGATAATTAACTAGGTAGATCTCTAAGATCAATTGGATCCAATCCAATTCCTAGATCCAGTAGGGGGACATCCAAGTCCAAAACATATATCTTATATTGCCAATATATTCAATATATTGCCTAACATTTTTCCTATGAATCAACTAAGCTTTGGCTTTGGCACAACAAACTTAGTGATCCCAGTTAAGTGTGACCCATTGACCATGGAAAGCTTCGTAATCAATGTCGATAGACAAGAAGTGGTATTGACTTTGGCCAAAAAACCACAACTTGGACAAGACACCAATATAGAATAAAGCTCTCGTGATTCAAACACATCCTCGACGGAAAAAGGCCTTGACTTTGGCCAACAAGCCAATGCCAGTCTCGGATCTTGAGTGAGAATCACTCAATGGAAGGAAAAACGCTTAATATTTTGCGAGGGTTTTTTGAGTGCAAATTGGCAACCAATTTATTATCTTTGTTAAGGTCTCATCATCATACACCCTTAAACATGCATTCTAAACACATAATAAAGCGCATATGATAAAATAATAATGATATGCAGATGGATACTTTACACATTGATCCTAGATCAAATCTCTCCCTTTCTCTCTCCCGGTAGCACATGTATTACTTCTACCCGTTACACTACACTTCTAAAGAAACCTCATTTACATTGAGGGGAATAGGTGAGAAGAGAATACAAAGAATAAGGAGGTGATAAGGCTGGACACGCAGGTCCAATTAATAAATTCCAAATTTATTACAATAATTTCTAAAATTGCCCCACCCATCTAATATCCATCCGATATACATTATTCATGCATCGCAACCATGTATTCACACAAGCATGTTATCAATCAATCTAATCAAATTAATTAATCTGATAATTAGTGATCATCCAATGTTCAAACAACGATTTGATTTTGTGCTCAAGTCAAACTCGTTTTGCGAATAAGTACTTAAAGTACAAATTCTCGAATTAAATTAAACTACATCATTAAATCCAATTTAATATGCATTCAATTCTAATTCGCTATTTAATTCCAAATTAAATACTACACTTTAATTACGAACCTTTACGACTTAAATTCCAAATTTAATCGCTACGGGTCTCAAAGCCCGATTAACGTCCAACGTCAATTTAATTTAATTCCAATGGACTTTTAATTAATTTCTTTAAGGCGTGGACTTTTGGTCAACTCGGGTCGAACCGATAATCAAAGCCCAATCAGGGAATTACCCCATAAGCCTAGAAATCAATTTAGGCCCATTAGGCCCAATTAAAATTTAAAGGTCCATTAAGTCGCATTGGGCCCAATTGGATCCAACCAATTTTGCCTAAACCCAACTTAGTACAACCAAGCCCAATAAGCCCAATAACAACTTTTAAGCCCAATTTAACAAAATAGGCCCAAATAATTAAATTACCAAATTCAAAATTCCCAATTTAATTACCTAAAGTGTATAGCATTATTAATCACCCAAATCAATATTTCCAAAACATCAAATTAGCCTAATTAATCATGCTCATCATCATTAAATCATGTCCAACACAATTTAACAAAAATCAAACCCATACATGCTACATTAACTCTCGGGCAAGGGGAAATTTATATCCAATTTCAAATCCAATCCAATTGAATCAAATTAAACATTAAATCAACATTCCTAATTGATTTCTAACTCATCCAATGAATTAAAAAATCAAAATTCACCAAGACAAATAGGGCATCATATTTTCGCCAAGTCAAGAAAATTGGGGAAATTTGTTCTAAACACAATTTCAACAAATTGATCCAATCAATCCTCAATTAAAACACATTTAAACATATTCATTCATCCAATTTCATAAATCATGCTCAAACACATTTTTACCCAAATTTTAAGCCCTAAAATATTTTCATGCTTAACCTTGCTCTCTGATACCATTGTTGGAGTTTGCTAAGGTCCCAAGGATCAATAAAAAAGCATGAAACACATGTGAATACATACGAGGAGTTGCGGAATACTCACATCGATCGGTTGAGCGACGCGAGAAGCAATAAAAATTCAGTTTCTGCCTCCATGGACTGTTCGGCAATGACTGTCACAGCTCACTGTTTTAGCGTCCATTGATGCTCCTTGAACAAACTCCAAGCTTCGTCAAACGATTCCCGGCTCATGGGTGGACTTTCCTATCACCTTCGCATGTCTCTCGGAGTGCTAGCTCTCTTGATTTTTGCCACAAAAACCAAGCAATTGCTTCCCTCATTCACGGTTTTGCAAACCAGAAAACCAGAATGTTTTTAGCCCCTTGGGCGTGAATGATGAAGAGAGAAGAGAGGAGAGAGTGTTGTATGGTTTGATTCTAATTTGTGTATCTAATACAAAAATGTGAATTTCAAATTCATTTACCATGAATTTGGCTTTCAAAAAGTCAAGCCTTAATGGCTCCAACCACACACATCACTCCATCAATCCATAAATCAATTAATAGTGACTGGCGTCAATCACTCAAAGTGAAAGACATTCATCACTTGATTGACGAATGATGTGACGCTAGAAGCGACTAGCGATTTGACGCTTGATTTTGACTTACGTGCCGCACTCGAATTCGAAATGCGAATGCTCTCGCAAATAATCCCGGGCTCGGGTTTGCTAATTCCAAATTAACAAAATTTCCATTGCGACGTAATTAAATGATTATGCATAGCAAAATCACTATTCACGTCGCTAACGAATTAATTCTAAATTAATTCGTTCGCCCGAATTAAAATCTAATTTTAATTCCGCGTCGAAATCCAATTTTGTTTAATATATCGAATATATTAATTTAACCGATTAATTCTAAATTAATCGTTTTCTCTCTTTAATGATATTTTATCCCAGATAAAATACCTCCATAATTAATCCCAGATTAATTTTCTCTCTCATCTAATTAATCCCAGATTAATTAAAAATGCGAGTCATACGTCATCGGTGAATCTTTGGGAAGCGACCCATGAGATCCCCGGATATGTTGGCAGTAAATTCGGTCATCGGACTATCCGAACACGTAAGTACCTCGTACTACGTTTATACCGATTTACAAGACAAGGTTGGCTTCTAGCGAAGCGCCATGCCTACCCAATTCTTCAGAAATATCCTTACAGGAATAAAGGATCTATATCAGGCGTAGTATACGTAGTATTGCGTATTTCGATCTGGTATCGAATGATCACATGCAAGGCCTGTGGCTGGTACAGTGTCTGCCCCGTACGAAGCATATATCGGATTACGAGCAACTAGTCTCTTTAATATCAGATAATCATGACCAAGTCATATTATCCCGACGGTTGCAATATTTTTAGAGAACCAGTTATGTATCCCTACTCGATCTTCATCTCCATATGACTGGAGTGACACTTCCGTCTTGACATCACACCCAACACACTACACTTCTCGATATACCCAGAAGTGGCGTACACAGAAACCGGTTAAAGCCCTGGACGACCAAAACCAAAGTATATTGATTGTCGCAAGTATTAGCGGTGCAAGTCTCAGCTTAAGACCAAATACACCTACCCTGATTTCGGACTTCCATAGACACATAGTCATACTACCAATGGAATTCCGAGGGGGTCTATCCAGAGCGAAGCTGTTTCCCATACCATCGGTGAAACACAACCTCCTATTACACTTGCATGAGTATCCTATACCCAAATATATGAGAACTATGCCGTTGTGCCCTCACAACGCGCACAAGTGTAATACTAGTCTTTTACGTATTTATCGATGTCCAATCTCGATAATACTCTGACTAGGGATATTTAATGATTTATCCTTCGTGGATTGATACTGTCTCATATCATTCTCAATCCAGGAACAAATCACAGGGACCTCCTATCATTTATATATCTTGGTGATATAATCACAAATGATAAGAGTGCAATCTCCTTTGTCACATAGTTAATTTGTACAACAACACCATGATCTGTATAAATAGTGACGCTATGGGTCATAATTGTCCAAATATTAACGACATCCCCTTGTAACAATACGTGCCCCACTCAGTGACAAAGGCAGTCTTATGCTTGTCTTCTTCAGCCATAAGGACCTGATTATATCCTGAGAACCCATCTGTGAATGAGTACATGGCAGATAAAGCCGCACTATCAACCAGTACGTCTATATGGGGTAAAGGAAAATCATCATTTGGGCAAGCTTTTTTAAGGTCTCTATAATCTACGCACATTCTGACCTTCCCATCTTTCTTCGGCACCGGCACAATGTTTGCTAACCACTCGGGGTATTTCACTACTTCTAGAAATCCCACGTCTATTGCTTCTTGACTTCTTCTCTAACCTTTTCGGCCCACTAAGGTCTCATCCTTCGGAGCTTCAACTTTACCGCTCTCATGTTCAGATAAGTTGGTATTGCGTGTTGGGCGATACTTCTATCTACTCCTGGTATGTCCTCGTAGGACCAAACGAATACATTAGCATATTTGATTAACAATCCCTCTAATTCTTTCCGCTCCTCAGAGGTAACCTCACTCGCAATTAGAATTTCCTAGGGGCTTTCAGGCGTACCAAGGTTAAATGCGTTTATTTTGGTTGAGTTAATGTCAAATATGCTCATGTCATACGTGTCATGATGCAAGTTAAGAAGAAGAGACTCAGGCAAGTAAGCGAAATGAATGTCTTTATTATTAGCGAATGCGGGATTACAATCAAATAAATCAGGGAAATAAACATCTTTGTCTTCTGCAACCTTGTCTTCTTTTGTCTCATTGCTCTCCTCAAGCGTCAAACTCTCTAGCTGCATCAGCTCCTCTTCCCACTTGTCTTCCTCCTTTGTAACTTTTTCTGCCAGCGGCTCATTGTCCATCACGTCCTGGAAGATCTCGAATCCTTGTACCATGTGTTGGACAATTATGACCCATAGCGTCACTATTTTTACAGATCACGGTGTTGTTGTACAAATTAACTATATGACAAAGGAGATTGCACTCTTATCATTTGTGATTATATCACCTAGATGTATAAATGATAGGAGGTCCCTATGATTTGTTCTTGGATTTAGAATGATATGAGACAGTATCAGTCCACGAAGGATAAATCATTAAATATCACTAGTCAGAGTATTATCAAGATTGGACATCGATAAATACGTAAAAGACTAGTATTACACTTGTGCGCGTTGCGAGGGCACAAATGACATAGTTCTCATATATTTAGGTATAGGATACTAATGCAAGTGTAATAAGAGGTTGTGTTTTACCGATGGTGCGGGAAACAGCTTCGCTCTGGATAAGACCCCCTCGGAATTCCATTGGTAGTATGACTATATGTCTATGGAAGTCCGAAATCAGGGTAGGTGTATTTGGTCTTAACCTGAGACTTGCACCGCTAATACTTACGACAATCAATATACTTTGGTTTTGGTCGTCCAGGGCTTTAAGTGGTTTCTGTGTATGCCTCTTATGGGTATATCGAGAATCGTAGTGTGTTGGGTGTGATGTCGAGATGGAAGTATCACTCCAGTCATATGGAAATGATTATCACGTAAGGATACAGAACTGGTTCTCTAAAAAGGTTGCAACCGTCAGGATAATATGACTTGGTCATGATTATCCGATAATAAAGAGACTAGTTGCTCGTCATCCGATATATGCTTTGTACGGGGTAGACACTGTACCAGCCCCAGGCCTTGCATGTGATCATCCGATACTGGATCGAGATACACAATACTACGTATACTACGCCAGATATAGATCCTTATTCCTGTAAGGATATTTCTGGAGAATTGGGTAGGCATGACGCTTTGCTAGAATCCCACCTTATCTTGTAAATCGGTATAAACGTAATACTAGGTACTTACGTGTTCGGATAGTCCGACGACCGAATTTACTACCAACATATCTGGGGATCTCATGGGTCACTTCCCGAAGATTCACCGATGACGTATGACTCGCACATTTATTAATCTGAGATTAATTAGAAAAGAGAGAATATTAATATGGGATTAATTACGGAGATATATTATCTGGGTTAAAATATCAATTAAAGAGAGATAACGATTAATTTGGAATTAATCGATAAATTAATATATTCGATATATTAAACGAAATTGGATTTCGACGCGAAATTAAAATTAGATTTTAATTCGGGCGAACGAGTTAATTTAGAATTAATTCATTAGCGACGTGAATAGTGACTTCACTAGGCGTAATCATTTAATTACGTCGCAACAGAAATTCGTTAATTCGGAATTAGTGAACCCGAGCCCGGGATTGTTTGCGAGCGCATTCGCATTTCAAATTTGAGTGCGGCACGCAAGTCAAATCAAGCGTCAAATCACTAGTCGCATCAAGCGTCAAATCATTAGTCACTTTGAGTGATGTGACAACTTGTCACTTGATTGATTGAGTGATGTGACTTGATGGAAGTGGTTGAAAAGGTTTTGAAAGCTTGATTGACATATATTATTATTTTAATATATGGTATATGTTATTGATTTTGAAAATCACAAATAACACAACCAACTTTTTCTCTCTTTCTTCTTCCACTCTTTCTCTCGGCATTTAGCCATTTTTCTTCACTGGTTTTTTTCTGAAAAAACCGTGAATGAGGGAACCAAAAGTGGGGAAATTTATGGCAAATTTCTTAAGAGCTAGCACTCCTAGAGACATCCGAAGGTGATAGGGAAGTCCACCCATGAGCTTGGAATCGTTTCACGAAGCTTGGAGCTTGCTTGGAGGACCAACAATGGCCGAAAATGGTGGAGGACAGTAGCTCACTGCCGTGAGCCTCACAGTGGGCAGAAATAATTTTTTGTTGCCTCTCGTGTCACTCAACCGATCGATGTGAGTATTCCGCAACTCCCTCGTTGTATTCGCACTTATTTTCAATGCTTGAAATGATCTTGGGATGCATAGTATTTTCCAACAATGGTATCAAGAGCAAGGTTAAGCATGAAAATATTTTAGGGCTTAATATTTGGGTAAAATGTTTTTGAGCATGATTTGAATGAATTGGGTCTTTGAGTATGCTTATAACATGTTTAATTGAAGTTTCATTAGATCAATTTCAAGAAATTGTGATTGGATCATTTTTTCCCCAATTGGATGGCTTGGCCGAATTGAACATAGCCCTAATTCTTGGTGATTTTTGATTTTTGATACATTGGATGAGTTGGAATCAATTGGGATGTTGAGTTAATATCGATTGTGGAATTAATTGGATTGAAACCGAATCGGACACAAAATCCCCTCCATTGTCGATAGTAGTAAAGCATGAATGGGTTTGATTTTTTGATAAAATGTGTTGGACATGTTTTGTTATTGATAAGCATGATTAATTAGGCTAATTGATGTTTTAGAAATGTTAATTGGGTAATTAATTGTGTAACACACTTTAGGTAATTAAATTGGGAATTTGGAATTTGGTAATTTAATTATTTGGGCCTATTTTGTGAAATTGGGCTTAAGTGTTGTAATTGGGCTTATTGGGCTTGGTTGTACCAAGTTGGGTTTTGGCAAAATTGGTTGGATCCAATTGGGCCCAAAACCGCTTCCATAAAGCCCAAATGCAACTAATGGACCTTTAAAGTTTAATTGGGCCTAATGGGCCTAAATTGATTTCTGGGCTTATGGGGTAACTCCCGGATTGGAATTTGGTTATTGGGTTCGACCCGAGTTGACCAAAAGTCCACACCTTAAGAAATTAAATAAAAGCCCATTGGACTTTAATTAAATTGACTTGGACGTTAATCGGGCTTTGAGACCCGTAGCGATTAAATTTGGAATTTAAATCGTAAAGGTTTATTAAATAAAGTGTGATATTTAATTTGGAATTAAATAGTGAATTAGTATTAAATACAAATTCAATTGGATTTAATTTTGTAGTTTAATTTAATTCGAGAATTCGTACTTTGAGTACTTATTCGCAAAACGATTTTGACTTGCGCAAAATCAAATCGTTGTTTGAACATTGGATGGTCACTAATTATCAGATTAATTAATTTGATTAGATTGATTGATAACATGCTTGTGTGAATACATGGTTGCGATGCATGAATAATGTATATATGAGATGGATATTAGATGGGTGGGGCAATTTTAGAAATTGTTGTAATAAATTTGATTTATTAATTGGACCTGCGTGTCCAGCCTTATTACCTCCTTATTCTTTGTATTCTCTTCTCACCTATTCCCCTCAATGTAAATGAGGTTTCTTTAGAAGTGTAGTGTAACAGGTAGAAGTAAATTCTTGTGCTAGCGGGAGAGAGAAAGGGAGAGATTTGATCTAGGATCAATGTGTAAAGTATCCATCCGCATATCATTATTATTTTATTATACGCGCTTTATTAAGTATTTAGAATGCAAGTTTAAGGGTGTATGATGATGAGCCCTTAACAAAGATAATAAATTGGTTTCCAATTTGCACTCGAAAAACCCTCGCAAAATATTAAGTGTTTTTCCTTCCATTGACTGATTCTTACTCAAGATCCGAGACTGACATTGGCTTGTTGGCCAAAGTCAAGGCCTTTGTCTGTCTAGGATGTGTTTGAATCACGAGAGCTTTGTTCCATATTAGTGTCTTGTCCAAGTCGTTATTTGTTGGCCAAAGTCAAGATCACTTCTTGTCCATCGACATTGATTACGAAGCTTTCCATGGTCGATGGGTCGCGCTTGACTGGGATCACTAAGTTTGTTGGGCCAAAGCCAAGGCTTAGTTGATTCAGAGGAAAAAGGTTAGGCAATATATTTGATATATTGGCATATATAAGATATATGTTTCGGACTTGGATGTCCCCCTACTAGATCTAGGAATTGGATTGGATCCAATTGATCTTAGAGATCTACCTAGTTAATTATCATACAATTTGTTGGCCAAAGTCAAGATTGTGTGATATTTAACGGGATCCTAGCCCACTAGGAAACACGGTTTCCCAAGTACTCGACAGAAGGTTAGAGGCTAGCCGAAAAATAGTGGGAGGCAAGAATTGAATTTGCAATACTCGTTTAATTACTTGCCATACGCGCTTGTGGGACACAGAAACTGAGCGACGCCGTTCCTAGGCTCGCGGCCTAGTTGGGAAGGATTACATAACATGGAGTCGCCACCCGGTGTGAACCGGGACAAAGATTTAAGGCCGCACTCACCCCTCGCAAGGGAAGACCTCAAACCGTTGGGTTCGGAATGGTCCCTTACTCATGTCACTTGTAATGAAAGGATTTATATAATAATTTAAACAAGCTGAAGTAACACTTATTTCTAAGGGTATCATGCTTCTAAATTCACATTTATAAAATAAAATATGCACCTAAATATACATGTATTTCACATATATCTCATATTCAAAATTGCATGCTTAATATATCTCAAGATAGCAATGAACATACAAAATTACATATCACATTCGGGAAAACACAAGCACACATATTGACCCTACAAGCACACATATGGGCACTTTTCCAAGCGGTACATGGAATTGTAGCCCAAGTACAGACCGCACTACCGTCCATTCGGAATCGGCTACGGAATTTACGTTTGGGTTTCCATCCGATATACCGCAAGAAATAATACTCAAATGTTATCATGACATAAGCGTACGAATTGTGACACATTTGCACAAGAAAGATCAACCAATAGGCAATTATGCATGAATATAATAAGACAGACTCAGTTCAGTGTGTGCACGTTCGTGTAGCGTTCGTAAACGCGTTCGAACGGAAATGAAACAGAATGTTCACGTTCGAGTAGCGTTCGTAAACGCGTTCGAACGGAAATGAAACAGAATGCTCACGTTCGAGTAGCGTTCGTAAACGCGTTCGAACGGAAATGAAACAGAATGCTCACGTTCGAGTAGCGTTTGTAAACGCGTTCGAACGGAAATGAGACAGAATACTCACGTTCGAGTAGCGTTCGTAAACGCGTTCGAACGGATACGAGACCTGACACATAATAAGGCAAAAACACATGCGCGTTCGAGTTGCGTTCGTGAACGCGTTCGAACGGACACGGACCTGATGCATGAAATAGGATGCAATATATAAACAGAAAATAAAAGGGCGCGGCGAAGCACTGCCGTAAAGGTGACCTTTTGGGGCTCTTGATCTCTCAAAGAGAGGACCTTTAGACCAACATGCTAAGCCCATGCGCGTCACATCACACATACAAGAATAGAACCAATCATATCAACCAAGTATGCCCGATTGAACACACCTTAGATCCAATCCGAACACACATCAACCGGTGCGGCAAAGCATCGTGGTAAAGGGCTTTCAGCCCCTCCCCATAGGGGATCTCACAACACACTTACTAAGCCCATGCGCTCGATTGACTTATACATACGAAAATAAAGATAACAATATCAAACTAAGTATGCCCGATTGAACGTATCTCGCGTCCAACCGAACATACATCAACCGGCGCGGCGAAGTAGTGTCACGAAGGTGGCCTTTTCGGCTCTTTGTCTCCTAAATGGAGGACCTTTGGACTAACTCACTAAGCCCATGCGCTTGGTTGAATCATGCATAACTAACGACATATTGAATTCAAGTAAGCAAACTAAATGAACAAGAGCAACATAACAAAAAGAAAGATGGTGCCGTTTACCCAAGCGGTACGTGGAATTGTGGCCCGAGTACAGATCATATTACCGTCCATTCGGAATCGGCTATGAAATTTATGTCCGGGTTTCCATCCGATATACCGCGAGAGTTGACACATCTCTCATTCATCCAATACCCACAACATACATCATACACACAATATGTACCACAAATACAGAAAATATAATCAAAATAAATGACCAGAAAGTAAAATGAGAATAAGTGTGAAAGATACCCTCAGGTCTAACTTTTTAAGCCGTCTCTCGGACTCACGTTCCACGAAGATCGAAAGGGGGGTAAAAGCTCCGCAACTTTTTCTGGTCCGCTGGTTCAACGTCCTAGCTCACTGTTTCGCTGCTTTGCTTACGATTCGAACTCCGTTCTGCTCCTATTCGGCTCCTGTTTTGCTGCTCACTGCACGGGCTACCTGTTTCAATGTTTTCAAAGAACTATTCCAAGTTGTGTGGGTTCTTAGTGCAATTAAAAGTGATTATTCTTAAGGTTATCAATGCAGTTTTTATGTTACTGTTTTTTAAGGATTTGGGCTTCTGTTTTGGGGTAATCTCGGGGGTTGTTTAGGCGTGTTTTAGGGTGTGGTTTTGTGGTGATTTTCGGTGGTGGAGGGCTGCTGTATGGGTGGCTGTTTCGGCTATGGAGGGTGGTGGCTTGTGGTGGTTTCTTTGTTTTCTTTTTGTGTGTGTATGAAGTGTTTTCTCTTCTTGTCTGTTTGTTTAGTCTTGGGTGTGTAGAGAGAATCTAGAGAGATTTCGAGAAAGTTTGGGTGTGATTTGTGTTGTCTGAAGGAGAGGAATGGCCTTGGTTAGGGGTTGTTTATATAGAGAATGGCTAGGGTTGACAAGGGAAGGGATCTTGTTTTCCAAATTAGGAGAGGTGAGAAAGGCATTCACAAGATTGAGGGGGGACAAGATATTTTAAATTAGGAAGTTGTAATATTTAATTGGTGTTGGTTTAGGAATACAAATATTTTATATTGGTAAATATCTTATTAGATTAGGAAGTCAAATATATGATTGGCTTTAATTGGTTAAGATTGATTTTAATTAGGCATATCTTCTTTTTAGTTTAGGTAAATATTTTATTTAATTGGTAAATGGTTTAAATATTTTATTTAATGTTTAATATTTAAATTAATATTTATTTATTTAATTTGGGATGTGTTTTATGGGCTTTGGGGAGCTAAATGGGCTGGGTGTGAGGCTAGCAGCAAAACCAGAATTACCGATACCGTTCGAACGCTCCCTCGAACGCTGCACGAACGCCCGCAATCTGTTTTCCGTTCGAACGAAGTAACGAACGCAGCACCAACGAAGACAGTGAGCTTGTTTATTCTGAATTCCCCCTTCCGATATCCGTTTCCCGCGGCTTTCATGACTCAAAAGGTAGTGCCTCCAAATGAGACTCATCATCGGGTTTCACATGCGAAAATGCAATGCCTACAGTCGCCCCCACTTTGATGGGACTTGTGCAGTGTGTGACTTTGAACAATCCTATCAAAGTTATGCAATTCATTTTACTTACCTGGCTAGCTAGCTGTCTCGAGCTAAGCTGATACTGCAGTGGACCTCGATCCTGAGACGCGTCTCGATGCTGCTGATGATGTGGGCCTCGAACTTGGGACGCATCCCAATAGCTGCGACCGACAACGGGGGCCTCGACCCTGGGACGCATCCCAATAGCTGCAATCGACAACGGGGGCCTCGACCCTGGGACGCATCCCAATACCGCTGACAAAATGTGGGCCTCGACCCTGGGACGCATCCCGAAAATGATGATGCAGTGGACCTCGATCCTGGGACGCATCCCAATAGCTGCAACCGACAACGGGGGCCTCGACCCTGGGACGCATCCCAATACCGCTGACAAAATGTGGGCCTCGACCCTGGGACGCATCCCGAAAATGATGATGCAGTGGACCTCGATCCTGGGACACATCCCAATAGCTGCAACCGACAACGGGGGCCTCGACCCTGGGATGCATCCCAATACCGCTGACAAAATGTGGGCCTCGACCTTGGGACGCATCCCGAAAATGATGATGTGGAGCTTCGCTCCTCAGCCGATATGGGCTTCGCCCCCAAGCTGACATGATGTGATGTGGAGCCTCGCTCCCCAGTCGATATGGGCTTCGCCCTCCGAGACCCATACCCGGAACTTAACTTCATTGGGACCTCAATCTTCAGATTACTGCCCATATCAAATGTTGTGCCTCTACCATCTCTGATTGGCTCACTGCTCGCTCTTTTCCGTCTTCAACACATGTTTACACAAAACAGAACACACAAAAATATGCAATAGGTTACGTGTATGCATGTATGCAGGAGTTTTCTTATTCCGTTGGGTTAGGTCTTCCGCTGGCGACCAAGTCTTCTTAAGCAAAGTACAACTTCAACCTGTCGACATTGATTGGTTCTGTGAATTCATTTCCTTCCAAGTCTGATAGCTTCACTGCTCCATTTCCCATGACTTTCTGAACGATGTAAGGTCCTTCCCAGTTAGGCCTGAATTTCCCTCTCGGGTCCGTCGTCGACGGCCTCGACTGCTTAAGTACCAAATCACCCTTTCTGATCTTTGTGGGACGTACTTTCTTGTTGAATGCCCGGGCTAGTCTCTTCTGATACAACTGTATGTGATACAAAGACTTCGTTCTCTTCTCATCCAACAGTACCAACTGATCAAATCTCTGTGCGGCCCATTCCTGTTCCGGTAATTCTGCCTCTGCCAATACCCTCAGGGACTGTATTTCTACTTCTACTGGCAATACTGCTTCCATTCCGTAGACCAAGGAGTAAGGTGTTGCACCCGTTGCCGTCCTTACTGATGTTCTGTATCCCCACAAAGCATACGGTAACTTCTCGGCCCAATCTCTACAATTTTCTGTCATCTTGGCTAAAATTGTCTTTATAGTCTTGTTGGCTGCCTCAACTGCCCCATTTGCCTGCGGCCTGTACGGTGATGACTTGTGGTGGCCTATCCCATGCCTCTGTAACATTGCCTTCGTCTCTCCTTGAAACTGGACCCCGTTGTCTGTCACTACATGATGCGGCATACCATACCGACAAATGAGGTTCCGAGCTATGAACTTTGCCATCTGCTTCGCTGTAACGTTCCGGAACGACTCAGCTTCTACCCACTTTGAGAAGTAATCCACTGCTACTACTATGAAGCGATGCCCATTTGATGCATTTGGTCGAATTTCCCCAATCATATCTATTCCCCATGCTGAGAAAGGCCACGGCTCTGACAACCCGTGTAATTCTGTATGCGGCAGATGACTCAGATTGCCGTGTATCTGACAGTCGTGACAATGCTTTACCATCCTTGCGCAGTCTGTCTCCATAGTCGACCAATAAAACCCCTGTCTCACTATCTTGCGGGACAAGTTCAACCCATTCATGTGCGGACCACATACCCCCGCATGTACCTCTTCCATCACTTTCTGAGCTTCTTCTTTTCTCAAACATTTCAACTGAATACCGTTTTCCTGTCTCTTGTACAGTTCCCCTCTCAAAGTCACATACTGGGAAGCCAACTTCTGAATGGCTATTCTGTCTTTTCTGCCCGCCCCTTCCGGGAATTCACCATGTTCCAGATACCTCTGAATGTCATAATACCAAGGTTTACCGTCGTCAACCTCAACTTCCAGAATTCTCTCTATCTCATAAGCAGGTTTACTTGCTGTTGTCAGTACCAACGGTCTCATCACTAACTTCTCTGGATTTTCCCAAGTCGCTGCTAGTGTAGCCAATGCGTCTGCCATCTGATTCTCTTCCCTCGGTAGGTGCTGAAACTTACACTCGGGGATATCCTGTGCCAATTTTCTGAGGTGAAAAAGGTAAGGCTTCAACCGTTCTTCCTTCAATTCCCATTCTCCTCGCATCTGCTGGACTACTAACATGGAATCTCCGTAGATTTCCACACTCCCGGCCTTCAAGGCTATCAATGCTGTCAGGCCAAAAGCACATGCTTCATACTCGGCCATGTTATTAGTCACTCGGAATGTCAACCTCTTAGCCAAAGGCAAAGTCTCTCCCTCGGGGGTTACTATCACGATCCCAATTCCGGCTCCCTTGTAATTTACTGCTCCATCAAAATACATCTTCCATCTCTGAACTGTTATTGCCTGGATCTCTTCATCTGGAAACTCAAACTTATATTGATCCCCCTCAACAGGTTGCAATGCCAGAAACTCCGCTACTGCTCGTCCTTTGATCACTTTGGAGGTGATATACTCGATGTCGAACTCTGTCAACAATACCAACCATCGGCCCAGTTTTCCCACTAGTGAAGGCACTGAATGAAGATATTTCAGAGGATTCTCCTTTGCCACCACTTGGATCTTGTAAGACTGGAAGTAATGTCGCAACTTTCTGGAAGCCCATACCACTGCAAGACAGATCTTCTCAACTTCCTGATACCGAGCCTCATACGGAAGCAGCTTCTTACTCAGATAATAAACTGCATGTTCTACCCCTGTCTCATCTGCCTGTACCATCATACCTCCCAACGCTTCTGATTCTATAGACAAATACAATATCAAAGGTCTACCCGGCCTCGGAGGTTTCAACACGGGTGGCTTCACCAAGTATTCTCTGATTCTGTCGAAGGCGGTCTGACACTGTTCATTCCATCTCACTGGCTGATCTTTTCTCAACAGTTTAAAGATAGGCTCACATACCGATGTCAACTTGGCAATAAACCGACTGATGTACTGAATCTCCCCCAAGAATGCCCTGACTTCCTTTTCTGTCTCCGGCGTAGGCATTTCTGTGATTGCCTTGATCTTTTCGGAGTCTACCTCTATTCCGCCCATTCCCACTGTATGACCAAGCAATTTCCCTGATGTCACCCCAAACACACATTTCTTGGGATTAAGCCGCAGGTTATATCTGTCAACTCTCTGGAGGAACCTTTCCAATGCCTCAATATGCCCAACTCTCGTTTCTGATTTCACCATCATGTCATCCACATACACCTCAATCTCTTTGTGCATCAGGTCATGGAAGAGTGTAGTGGCCATCCGCTGATAAGTAGCTCCTGCATTCTTAAGCCCAAACGGCATCACCTTGTAACAATAGGTACCCCACTCGGTAACAAATGCAGTCTTGTGTTTATCTTCTTCAGCCATGAGAACCTGATTGTACCCTGAAAATCCATCTGTAAATGAATACATAGCAGACAAAGCCGCACTATCAACCAGAACATCTATATGCGGCAAAGGGAAATCATCTTTCGGACAAGCTTTATTGAGATCACTGTAGTCTACACACATTCTGACCTTCCCATCTTTCTTCGGTACCGGTACTATGTTAGCCAACCATTCAGGGTATTTTACCACTTCCAGGAACCCCACATCTATCTGTTTCTTAACTTTCTCTCTGACTTTCTCAGCCCATTCCGGTCTCATCCGTCGAAGTTTCTGCTTTATTGGCCTCATATTCGGATAAGTTGGTATTGTATGCTGGGCAATGTTTCTGTCTACCCCGGGCATGTCCTCATAAGACCAAGCAAATACTTTGGCATATCTGACCAACACTTGTTCTAGTTTCTCCCTCTCTTCGGAGGTTACTTCACTTGCAATCAAATTTCTTTGGGGTTCTCAAGTGTGCCCAAGTTAAATGCAATAGTTCTGGCTGAACTGATGTCAAATATGCTTGATTCATGCAGAGTGAATGGAAATGACTCAAGCAATAAGCAAAAGAAATGTCTTTATTATTGGATAATGCGGAAGTACATTCAAATAAGTCAGGAAGGTAAATGTCTTCATCATCCAGAGACACTTCTTCCTCTGCAATCAGATCTTCTTCAGGCTTCTCATTCTTCCAGAGTCAGGTTCTCTAATCATCAATTCCTCCTCCCAAATCTCTGTTTCCACAGCTTTTCCAGCCAATGGTTTCTCACCCAACAAATCCTGGAAGATCTCAAACCCAGGCACCACAATCCCATTGACTTTCACAGTTCAGGCTCTCCTTGATACCCTGAAGCTTTCACAAAGCACTCCATCAGTTTCATGTCCTTTTTCTTGACCTTCGGCTTTTCTTCGTCGATTTGTACCCCAAAACCCTTCCGAGTAGTCTGTCCTCTGAAATCCGGCAATTTTGAACCTTTACCCGGCTCAAACTTCATCTTCTCCATAATCCTAGCCACCCTAGGATCCACCCACTCCTCAAAAGTGGCTGATACCTGGAACCTTGTGAAAGGTAGTATCTCCAAGGCGGCCACGGCATTGTCTAACTCGGCCCGGATGGTAACAATCTCCCCTCATACGGGGAATCTGATCATCTGATGCAAAGTGGAAGGCACGCCCCCAAGCTTGTGAAACCAAGGCCTTCCCAACAATAAGGCAAAAGTGGCTGGGATGTCCAGCACTGTGAACTCAACTTCATCTTCAATCGGCCCTACCTTGACCATAGCCACAAAGGTACCCTCAACTCCCCGCTTACTGTCATCATAAGCTTTAATAGTCATACTAGAGGGATCCAAGTCTGTTGCTTTCATACCCAATCTTGCCAGAATCTTCAACGGGCACACATTGATGGACGAACCGTCATCCACCATCACACATGAATTTTTCTTGCCCCTTACTTCGGCCCTGATAAATAAAGGCCTATTATGATTCCTCCCCTCCGGTGGGAGATCATCCTCAGAAAAGGATATCTGCAAAGCTTCCTTCTGAACCGACCCAACAAACATTGCGGGGTTGGCATCCTCCGGTACCACAATCTTGCTCAAGGCCTCAACCATAGCCTGTCTATGCTCCCGAGATGCACATAATAGTTCCCAGATACTGACTTGTGCTCTAGTCTTCCTCAATTGCCTCAGCACTATATCCCCTTCAGTATTTTCCGCAGCCTCAACCACTTCTCTACCATCTGTCAAAGCTTCCTTACCCTTTTCCGTCATATCATTATAAAAACGACCGCTACGTGTCATTCCCCTTACTTCCTCCTCATCACTGCTAGAGAAATCAAGCCAAAAGTCCTTCTTCTGCTCAAACTCATCCTCACTAGTGCTATCCCAGATTCCCAGGCAAAAGGCTTGAGGGTGAAAGGTTTTTAGGACAAGGTCTTCTGGAAGGCCAGAATTGATCATATAGGCTGGTGGTGGTACGGCACGGTAGTTGGGTAAGGGGTTTCTGTGTGTATCGGGCTGTTCTGTTTCTGGGTTGGGTATTTTCTTGGAGTCTATCAGGTCTTGGATTTCATGGCGGAGTCGGGCGCAGTTGTCGGTGTCATGGCCTTTTTGTTGGTGGAAGTGGCAATAAAGGCTTAGGTTAATGTGTGGTGGTAGGGGATTGGGTAATGGTTTGGTATCCAAGGGTTTTAAAAGCCCTTGCCTCTTCAACTTCTCTAGCACCTTAGACAGGGGCCTTCCCAAGTTGGAAAACTGCCTGTTCCGGATAGCAGCAACTTCAGCAGAAACGGGCTTTGTTCCCGATGTTCCCCCAATGGGCCTCCTGTTCAGACCATAGAATTTTCTATTCTCGGCCTCTTCTTCCTCAATATCCATGACAGTTTCCCTCAACTGTCGAAAGTCTGCAATCATGGAGGTCATCCTCCTCAACTTGCCGTAAATGGAGGGCTTGGTGCCCTTGATGATCATCTTGATCTGATCCTTCTCCGAAGGCCTAGTCTGCATTTTCAATAACTGACCCTCCACCGGTCCACATACTCCTTAAAACTCTCCTCCGCTTTCTGCTTAACATTCTCCAGATCACGGAGTGACAGATCGATCTCCAAGTCAGTAACATATTGCTTCAGGAAAGCATCAGCTAACTCCCTCCAATCTTCCTTCACTTTCTTGTCCAAACTGTGGTACCATACCACGGGAGCTCCTTCAAGCGACATTCCAAACATTTTCTGCACCTGGCGCTGAGATAAGCCAACTGAACTCATGACTGATACAAACTGTCGGAGATGCACCCTCGGATCCCCATTCCCATTGAACTTAGCCATATCCGGCATCTTGAATTGTGCAGGCAACTGTTCCTCAAAAGTCAAAGTGTCATAATCCAGCAAATCCTCATTCTTACCCCTCATCTTGCGGGTAACCGACTCAACCTGATCCCGAAGTTTCTGTAACTCTGTCTGAGACCCAGATACTCTGCCTGCTGCATACTCTGCCATATCATCATCAAAAGCGGGGATATCATCCCCCAATCTGTTCGGAGATTCCTCTTGCCTCACATCCCCAGAATGAACCCCGGCACGAGACCCAGCTATACCAGCCATAGCAGTAGTCAAAGCCTGCAACTGTTCAGTGATCTTGGCGAGACCATTCTCTAACTGATCCATACGGGACACCTCATTATCAGATTCACTCATACTTGTTCTTTTAGTGAGTCTGGTTCCTTCTCTAACCCAAACGGTATCTATGGTGTCTTTTGAGACACAAAGGATGTTAACAGGGTATATGTATGCATGATATGCATAAGAAATATATAACCATATTAAAGCAAATAAAATTCTCAAACAAATCGGCCTATTATCATTTTAGAAGCTTTTGGACAACTGTCATAAGGGTGAACCCGTCCCAGTTTAAATGGCACAACGAGTTCATGTCTTACGGCAAAGAGCCCAACTAAATCAAATGATAATATTCCGAAAACAAACACAAGGTGGCCCATCAATCACTTAGAAGCTCTTGGCCCAATAGTCATGAAATACGTTCTTGTCCCAGTTTAAAATGGCCCAACAAGCCCATATCCCATGACAAATGGTCCAAATGGATCCAAACGGTGATGTTCCCAAACATAAGCATAGAAGGGAGATAATGCAAACATAATAATTTTTACATAATGGCCCATCAACATTTCAGAAGCCTTGGGCCTAGTAGTCATACAGTACGAACTTGCCCCAGTTTAAATGGCCCAGCAAGCCCGTATTTTTGACAATAGTCCAACTGCATCCAAATGAGGATGGTCCACAAGCACATACTCAAGGAAATAATTGCTACTTTAACCATATAAACCAGTCTATGGGTGGGTTTGCAAGAGTATGGACAAAGGCTCTCACTGGCGAAGGATAGCCCACAACTAGGTCTCCCCACTCAAGGGTTCAAGTGACCAAGTGAGCGTATCCCTTTTTATACACTAAGGTACGTGCCAATGAGCTATGGTGTGTGACGGACTGTCAAATGGATTTCCCGTTGTAGATCCCCCAGAGGGAAGGTGGAGCGAGGCTCACTTAAATACCCAAGCCTCTTAGGCTCTTATCGCTTGTGTCAGGAATAAACAACGAGTCCTCCAAATTAGTCCATCACAAAGGCTACAAGTAGATGGCCATATAGGTGTCCTCACAGCTTTTCCTTCTAGAAAGGTAGTGAATGAAGGAAGACACCAAACCATTACCTAGCCTCAAAGTGCCCTTGATTAAACTCTCACTTATCCACTATAGACATGGCCAATTAAAACATAAATCCACTCATTACAAGACAATATTTCGGGGCCAATACATCCCCAGTGGAGTCGCCAGACTGTGGGACACAGGAAACTGAGCGACGCCGTTCCTAGGCTCGCGGCCTAGTTGGGAAGGATTACATAACATGGAGTCGCCACCCGGTGTGAACCGGGACAAAGATTTAAGGCCGCACTCACCCCTCGCAAGGGAAGACCTCAAACCGTTGGGTTCGGAATGGTCCCTTACTCATGTCACTTGTAATGAAAGGATTATATAATAATTTAAACAAGCTGAAGTAACACTTATTTCTAAGGGTATCATGCTTCTAAATTCACATTTATAAAATAAAATATGCACCTAAATATACATGTATTTCACATATATCATATTCAAAATTGCATGCTTAATATATCTCAAGATAGCAATGAACATAAAATTACATATCACATTCGGGAAAACACAAGCACACATATTGACCCTACAAGCACACATATGGGCACTTTTCCAAGCGGTACGTGGAATTATAGCCCAAGTACAGACCGCACTACCGTCCATTCGGAATCGGCTACGGAATTTACGTTTGGGTTTCCATCTGATATACCGCAAGAAATAATACTCAAATGTTATCATGACATAAGCGTACGAATTGTGACACATTTGCACAAGAAAGATCAACCAATAGGCAATTATGCATGAATATAATAAGACAGACTCAGTTCAGTGTGTGCACATTCGTGTAGCGTTCGTAAACGCGTTCGAACGGAAATGAAACAGAATGTTCACGTTTGAGTAGCGTTCGTAAACGCGTTCGAACGGAAATGAAACAGAATGCTCACGTTCGAGTAGCGTTCGTAAACGCGTTCGAACGGAAATGAAACAGAATGCTCACGTTCGAGTAGCGTTTGTAAACGCGTTCGAACGGAAATGAGACAGAATACTCACGTTCGAGTAGCGTTCGTAACGCGTTCGAACGGAGAACGCATAATACGAGACCTGACACATAATAAGGCAAAAACACATGCGCGTTCGAGTTGCGTTCGTGAACGCGTTCGAACGGACATGGACCTGATGCATGAAATAGGATGCAATATATAAACAGAAAATAAAAGGGCGCGGCGAAGCACTGCCGTAAAGGTGACCTTTTGGGGCTCTTGATCTCTCAAAGAGAGGACCTTTAGACCAACATGCTAAGCCCATGCGCGTCACATCACACATACAAGAATAGAACCAATCATATCAACCAAGTATGCCCGATTGAACACACCTTACATCCAATCCGAACACACATCAACCGGCGCGGCAAAGCATCGTGGTAAAGGGCTTTCAGCCCCTCCCCATAGGGGATCTCACAACACACTTACTAAGCCCATGCGCTCGATTGACTTATACATACGAAAATAAAGATAACAATATCAAACTAAGTATGCCCGATTGAACGTATCTCACGTCCAACCGAACATACATCAACCGGCGCGGCGAAGTAGTGTCACGAAGGTGGCCTTTTCGGCTCTTTGTCTCCTAAATGGAGGACCTTTGGACTAACTCACTAAGCCCATGCGCTTGGTTGAATCATGCATAACTAACGACATATTGAATTCAAGTAAGCAAACTAAATGAACAAGAGCAACATAACAAAAAGAAAGATGGTGCCGTTTACCCAAGCGGTACGTGGAATTGTGGCCCGAGTACAGATCATATTACCGTCCATTCGGAATCGGCTATGAAATTTATGTCCGGGTTTCCATCCGATATACCGCGAGAGTTGACACATCTCTCATTCATCCAATACCCACAACATACATCATACACACAATAGGTACCTCAAATACAGAAAATATAATCAAAATAAATGACCAGAAAGTAAAATGAGAATAAGTGTGAAAGATACCCTCAGGTCTAACCTTTTAAGCCGTCTCTCGGACTCACGTTCCACGAAGATCGAAAGGGGGGTAAAAGCTCCGCAACTTTTTCTGGTCCGCTGGTTCAACGTCCTAGCTCACTGTTTCGCTGCTTTGCTTACGATTCGAACTCCGTTCTGCTCCTATTCGGCTCCTGTTTTGCTGCTCACTGCACGGGCTACCTGTTTCAATGTTTTCAAAGAACTATTCCAAGTTGTGTGGGTTCTTAGTGCAATTAAAAGTGATTATTCTTAAGGTTATCAATGCAGTTTTTATGTTACTGTTTTTTAAGGATTTGGGCTTCTGTTTTGGGGTAATCTCGGGGGTTGTTTAGGCGTGTTTTAGGGTGTGGTTTTGTGGTGATTTTCGGTGGTGGAGGGCTGCTGTATGGGTGGCTGTTTCGGCTATGGAGGGTGGTGGCTTGTGGTGGTTTCTTTGTTTTCTTTTTGTGTGTGTATGAAGTGTTTTCTCTTCTTGTCTGTTTGTTTAGTCTTGGGTGTGTAGAGAGAATCTAGAGAGATTTCGAGAAAGTTTGGGTATGATTTGTGTTGTCTGAAGGAGAGGAATGGCCTTGGTTAGGGGTTGTTTATATAGAGAATGGCTAGGGTTGACAAGGGAAGGGATCTTGTTTTCCAAATTAGGAGAGGTGAGAAAGGCATTCACAAGATTGAGGGGGGACAAGATATTTTAAATTAGGAAGTTGTAATATTTAATTGGTGTTGGTTTAGGAATACAAATATTTTATATTGGTAAATATCTTATTAGATTAGGAAGTCAAATATATGATTGGCTTTAATTGGTTAAGATTGATTTTAATTAGGCATATCTTCTTTTTAGTTTAGGTAAATATTTTATTTATTGGTAAATGGTTTAAATATTTTATTTAATGTTTAATATTTAAATTAATATTTATTTATTTAATTTGGGATGTGTTTTATGGGCTTTGGGGAGCTAAATGGGCTGGGTGTGAGGCTAGCAGCAAAACCAGAATTACCGATACCGTTCGAACGCTCCTCGAACGCTGCACGAACGCCCGCAATCTGTTTTCCGTTCGAACGAAGTAACGAACGCAGCACCAACGAAGACAGTGAGCTTGTTTATTCTGAATTCCCCCTTCCGATATCCGTTTCCCGCGGCTTTCATGACTCAAAAGGTAGTGCCTCCAAATGAGACTCATCATCGGGTTTCACATGCGAAAATGCAATGCCTACAGCGCTCAAAACAAATATCATTCGTCAAATTAATTAAATGTTAGTTGGACTAATATTTAAATCGTTGTTTTAAAACTGTTAGACTGTATTCAAACTTTTCATTTATAGTTGATTTCATAATTGGATTATAGTAATCATAATTGATTTTAATCTATTAAATTATAGTTGATAAAATAGTTGGACTATAGTAATCATTATATATAATAGTACCTGAAATCGTTGATTGAATAGTTGGACTATTAAAATCAAGATAAAATTGAAAGATTGACATTTAAAACATAATCCTAGGGAAAATGTATTTAAATGGTTTAATTTTCAAATTGGGAATAAAGTTTCAGGATGGTCCTGGAAATTAATAAGTTACTTTATTTGATAAAATAACATATTATGCCTAAGCCCGGAGTTAAGCAAAAAGTAGAGCATAATCTTTGGAAGATTTATGTAATGATAACTTTAGTGCTTAATACATTAAGCTTGTCGCAGTAGACTCCTTAATTTCTGAATCAGAACTAAATCTATACTTAGATTTTAGAAGTACTAAATTGCAATTAATAACTCTTGGAGGGCTAATGACTATTCTCAAGGAGATAAAGTCAAAGTTTGCAATGAGGCAAGTGGCGCAAGGCGCACCTTACTTCGATATTCTAGAAACCCGAGGCTAGGCCAAAGGCTTCTGGAATATGGAAAAGGGCAAAGGCAAAATCATTATAATCTTCTAGGAAGATAAAGGACATATCCGAAAATGTCTGCCTAAATTGTGGCAAACGGGATCGCGGAAGCGTGACTGCCGTTTGGACAAAGCAAACATGAAGGAATTGAAGACGAGCAAGGCTCTGACTTCAAATATGTTTGTCAACATTATGTTCACTACTAGTATTAAAATTTGAATTTTAAATACTAAGTGTGGTACACAAATACATACATTGAAGTTCAGAATCTGCTATGAGCAGGATACTGACTTCAGATTGAGATTAATCTATGGATTGGAAACGGGATGAAAGTCGCTGTTTTAACCGGAGATACCTAATTTTAAGAACTACCTTCGGGTATGTACTTAAATTTAGAAACTATTATAATGTAGCTAGTTTGACTAGAAACATTATCTCTATATCAGTGTTTAATCCGTTGCGGATTTACCTTTATATTCTAGAACACTAAAGCGTTTTATTTTATAAAGATGATATTAAGATATACACATTAGATGTGAAATAACAGCATTTATATTTTGAATATAAATATATCTCAAATATATAACATGAGAAACAAATAGCTCAAACTGATTTGATCAGAAGAAACATATTATGGCATTGTTGTCTGAGACACAATTAAACAAGACTCGTATATCCACACTTTTGAAGAGTGGGTACTAGGACTGATTTGATTCTATTCAAATTAAGTATACGAATCTAGTTTATTGGGCAAAGTGCCTAAAACACCTTTACTTGGTAAAAGTGTAAAAGCCACCGATCTGTTAGCCGTCGTTCATAGTGAAGCAAGTGGGCCCATGTCTAGCTAGGTTAGAGGTGGATATGAATATTTCGTGACCTTTACGGATGTGGCATCGCGTTATGGTTATGTGTTTCTTTTGAAGAACACAAATCGGAAACTTTTAAAGTTTCGACACGAAATAGACAAACAGATCGGCTAAAGTATTAAACCGTCACGATAAGACCGTAATGGAAAATACTTAAGTAATAAGTTTCTAATATACTTGAAAGAGTATAGTATTCTTTCAATGAGGACTCCTCCTGGAACACGTCATTTTGACGGTGTGTCCGAATAGGATAAACCGAATTTTGTTGGACATGATAAGGTTAATCATGAGTCGCTCTGAGCTACCATTTCCTTCAACGGATAAGCTTTAAACAATGCAAGAACTTATTTTGTATAAGGTTCCATAAAATCTGTTTGATAGATTTCATATTAGGTATGAACAGGAAAGAAACCAGGTTTCTCATTCCTGAATATTTGGGAATGCTAGGCATATGTTTGGATGATACCAAACTAAAACCCAAATTGGATAAGTGCCAATTGTATGTTATCATAGGGATACCAAAGTATTGTACTTATACAACTCACTAGAGAACAATTTAATTGTTGCTCGCCATGCGGTTTTCCTAAGAGGAATACCTATATGCAGTGGTAAATGGGAGGATAGTAAAACTCGATGAAAATCGGAGTGATACTGTTCCAGGCACCGAATCCTAATGGAACATAAATAGTTCATCAAGGATGTAACTATTCCATTAATCTTTGAATACATAAGAATCGCGTAAGTCGGAGAGAGTCAGAAAACAACCTGGGGTATGGGTTTCTGATCTCACCTCGAATAGATGTCAATCTTATTGAGGAATACCAACTGACTACGTATGAGGAAGTGATACAAGGTATCGACTCCCTATTACGGCAAAGTGCCATGAGTCCGAAATGGATTCCATGTATATCAACTATGTTTGGATACTAGTTGATGTACCGCAAGGCACTGTGCCTATTGGTACTATATAAATATTCAAGGAAGACATACATGGAAGGCAACATAAAAAATGTACTAAGCTGGGCTTGTAGCGAAAAGGTATCGTTATTAACATTGTGTTGACTACGATTCAACCTTTTACCTGTTGCCACGGTAAATACATTTGGATAATTCTTGCTAATGCTACATGTTTCATTTATGAAATATGTCAGCTTTACGGGAAAATCGCTTTCCTGAAAAGGAAACCTTTTGGAGGATGTTTATAACATCCTGTCGGTTTTGTCGTACCAAAACTAGCAAACAAGGTTTGCAGGTTATTCGATCCATGTTTGGATTGAAGCAAGCATTGAGTTCTTGGAATTACCGTTTTGATGTAATCATAATAGTTTATGATTTAATTCAAAACGAAATGATTCTTGTGTATATAAGGAGGTTAGTGGGAGCGCAATGACAGTGGCTGTCCTATAAAATAATGATATGTCATTTCTTGGAAATGATATTCCCATAAATACAATCGGTGAAAGCTTGGCTTTCGAGAAAACTCTCCGAGAAATCGTACATTGAAAAATATACGTGACCTGGTGTCTCATACGCTTTGAGCATATGAAGTCACAATCGGGCCAATCCAAGTGATAGTCACTGGATTGATGTTAAAAACATCTGTTAGTGTCTTAGAGATCTAAGGATGTTTTCTTAAACTATGGAGATGGAAAACTTGAAGTGACTGGATCATTGTAGCAAGTTTCCTAAACCGATAAAAATGACTATAAGTCGCAAACGGTACTATACAGTTTGAATAACGGAACAGTGAGCTGGAAATCTTCCACGGAAGATACTGTTACCGAATAAACAATAAATGCGGGTTATTGCTGCAGCTGAGGCAGCAATAGAAGCCATTTGGGTCGATAATAAATCTAATTAGATTAGATATAGTTCTGTTAGCCGCTGAGCTAGGCGTCAGCACAGGCTAAAGAATTAATGGTCTCATCAACGATCCAGATACATATTTCGATATTCATCTGATTCGTTCGGATCATACATCATGGCGATGTGATGATAGTATAAATCGCATCAGATGATAATCATGCAAATCCACTGACGAAAGCTTTTCCTCAGCAATTTGAGCCATCCGTACATAGTTCGGGTGTAGGACACTCAAGTGACTGGCTATAGGCAAAGTGGGAGATTGTTGGACAATTATGACCCATAGCGTCACTATTTGTACAGATCACAGTGTTGTTGTAGAAATTAACTATGTGACAAAGGAGATTGCACTCTTATCATTTGTGATTATATCACCTAGATGTATAAATGATAGGAGGTCCCTATGATTTGTTCCTGGATTGAGAATGATATGAGACAGTATCAGTCCACGAAGGATAAATCATTAAATATCCCTAGTCAGAGTATTATCGAGATTGGACATCGATAAATACGTAAAAGACTAGTATTACACTTGTGCGCGTTGTGAGGGCACAAACAGTATAGTTCTCATATATTTGGGTATAGGATACTCATGCAAGTGTAATAGGAGGTTGTGTTTTACCGATGGTGCGGGAAACAGCTTCGCTATGGATAAGACCCCCTCGGAATTCCATTGGTAGTATGACTATATGTCTATGGAAGTCCGAAATCAGGGTAGGTGTATTTGGTGTTAACCTGAGACTTGCACCGCTAATACTTACGACAATCAATATACTTTGGTTTTGGTCGTCCAGGGCTTTAACCGGTTTCTGTGTATGCCTCTTCTGGGTATATCGAGAATCGTAGTGTGTTGGGTGTGATGTCGAGATGGAAGTATCACTCCAGTCATATGGAAATGATTATCGCGTAAGGATACATAACTGGTTCTCTAAAAAGGTTGCAACCGTCAGGATAATATGACTTGTTCATGATTATCCGATAATAAAGAGACTAGTTGCTCGTCATCCGATATATGCTTCGTACGGGGCAGACATTGTACCTGCCCCAGACCTTGCATGTGATCAGCCGATACTGGATCGAGATACGCAATACTACGCCTGATATAGATCCTTATTCCTGTAAGGATATTTCTGGAGAATTGGGTAGTTATGGCGCTTTTCTAGAAGCCAACCTTGTCTTTTAAATCGGTATAAACGTAATACTAGGTACTTACGTGTTCGGATAGTCCGACGACCGAATTTACTACCAACATATCCGGGGATCTCATGGCTCACTTCCCGAAGATTCACCGATGACGTATGACTCGCTCTTTTATTAATCTGGGATTAATTAGAAGAGAGGGAAAATTAATCTGGGATTAATTACAAAGATATTTTATCTAGCATAAAATATCAATTAAAGAGAGATAATGATTAATTTGGAATTAATCGATAAATTAATATATTCGATATATTAAACGAAATTGGATTTCGACGCGGAATTAAAATTAGATTTTAATTCGGGCGAACGAGTTAATTTAGAATTAATTCGTTAGCGACGTGAATAGTGACTTCGCTAGGCTTAATCATTTAATTACGTCACAACGGAAATTCGTTAATTCGGAATTAGCGAACCCGAGCCCGAGATTGTTTACGAGCGCATTCGCATTTCGAATTCGAGTGCGGCAGGCAAGTCAAATCAAGCGTCAAATCACTAGTCGCATCAAGCGTCAAATCATTAGTCACTTTGAGTTATGTGACAACTTGTCACTTGATTGATTGAGTGATGTGACTTGATGGAAGTAGTTGAAAAGGTTTTGAAAGCTTGATTGACATATATTATTATTTTAGTATATTGTATATGTTATTGATTTTGAAAATCACAAATAACACAACCAACTTTTTCTCTCTTTCTTCTTCCACTCTTTCTCTCTGCATTTAGCCCGTTTTCTTCACTGGTTTTTTCTAAAAAAACCGTGAATGAGGGAAGCAAAAGTTGGGAAATTTGTGGCAAATTTCTTAAGAGCTAGCACTCCGAGAGACATGCGAAGGTGATAGGGAAGTCCACCCATGAGCTTGGAATCGTTTCACGAAGCTTGGAGCTTGCTTGGAGGACCAACAATGGCCGAAAATGGTGGAGGACAGTAGCTCACTGCCGTGACCTTCACAGTGGGTAGAAATAATTTTTTGTTGCCTCTCGCGTTGCTCAACCGAACAATGTGAGTATTCCGTAACTCCCTCGTTGTATTCGCACTTATTTTCAATGCTTGAAATGATCTTGGGATGCATAGTATTTTCCAACACCATGATCCTATTCACTTCCACCGGTTCAGGCTCTCCTTGATACCCCATAGCTTTCACGAAGTATTCTGTCAACTTCAGCCATTTCTTCTTAGTCTTCGGTGTTGGACAGTTATGACCCAAAACATCACTATTTATACAGATCATGGTGTTCCTGTACAAATTAACTATGTGACAAAGGAAATTGCTCTTCTATCATTTGTAATTAGATTACCAAGATGTATAAATGATAGAAGGTCCATATGATTAGTTCCGGATTGATAAGATATGAGACAATATCAATCCATGAAGGTTTAATCATTAAATATCCCTAGTCGTAGTATTATCGAGACTGGACATCGATAATACAGAATAAACTAGTATTGCACTTGTGCGCGTTGTGGGAGCATAACGGCTTAGTTCTCATATATTTGGGTATAGGATACTCATGCAAGTGTAATAGGAGGTTGTGTTTTTCCGATGGTACGGAAAATAGCTTCGCTCTGGATAGACCCCTCGGAATTCCATTGGTAGTATGACTATGTGTCTATGGAAGTCCGAATCAGGGTAGGTGTATTTGGTCTTAACCTGAGACTTGCACCGCTAATACTTACGACAATCAATATACTTTAGTTTTGGTCGTCCAGGGCTTTAACAGGTTCTGTGTACGCCTTTTCTGGGTATATTGAGAATCGTAGTGTATTGGGTGTGATGTCGAGATGGAAGTATCACTCCAGTCATAGTGGAGATGATGATCACGTAGGATACGGAACTGGTTCTCTTATATGCTGCAGCTATCGGGATATTATGACTAGGTCATGTTTATCCGATTATAGAGACTAGTTACCAGAGATCCGATATGTTCTTCGTACGAGGCAGACACATTTCCAACCCCAGGCCTTGCACGTGACATCCAATACTGGATCGAAATACGCAATACTATGTATACTACGCCTGATATAGATCATTCATTCCTGTAAGGATATTTCTTGAGAATTGGGTAGGCATGGCGCTTTGCTAGAAGCCAACTTTGTCTTGTAAATCGGTAAAAATATAGTACGAGGTATTTACGTGTTCAGATAGTCCGACGACCGTATTTACTGCCAACATATCCGGGGATCTCATGGGTCGCTTCCCGAAGATTCATTGATGACGTATGACTCGTACTTTATTAATCTGGGATTAATTAATGAGAGAGATAAAATTAATCTGGGATTAATTACGGAGATATTTTATCTAGGATAAAATATTATTTAAAGAGAGAGAACGATTAATTTGGAATTAATCGATAAAATAATATATTCAATATATTATACGAAATTGGATTTAAATTGGATTTTAATTCAGGCAAACGAGTTAGTTTAGAATTAATTCGTTAGCGACGTGAATAGTAATTTTGCTAGGCATAATTATTTAATTACGTCGCAACGGAAAATTCGTTAATTCGAAATTAGCGAACCCGAGCCCGGAAGTGTTTGCGGGCATACTCGCATTTCGAATTCAAGTGCGGCCCACAAGTCACATCAAGCGTCAAATCATTAGTCACTTTGATTGATGTGATGTCTAGTCACTTTGAGTGATTGACAACATGTCACTTTTGATGTGAATAGTGATGGTGGTGGTTGAAGGCTTAAATGCCTTTGACTTTTGGAAATTTGGAAATTTTTTTTGGTATTTGATTTTGGAAATTCAAAACCATATACACTTAACACATTTTCTCTCTCTCTCTTGGCAACACACTCACGGTTTGGAACCATTTCCCTCCTCTCCCTCTCTCGGCTTTTTAAGCAATTTTTCTTCTCCATTTTCTTGGCAAGGCCGAATGATACAAGAAGAACAAGCAAAATTTGTGGAAAATATTTCCATTGCTATCACATAAAGAGTCATCCTAAAGTGATAGGGAACTAACTTATGAGCATACCATTGTTAAAGCTTGGAGCTTGGAGCACACATAGAGGGATGACTGAAAATGGAGGAGCACAAAGGAGCACCATTGCCGAGAGCTTCAAGGATTTTGTTGTTCCTCGCATCGCCAAATCCGATCAATGTAAGCATGATTCCACCGTATTTCATTGTTGTATTCACATGTGTTTCATTGCTTGGATTGATCCTTGGGACTTAATAGAAACCCAACATTCGGCTTGTCCTCGTCAGCTTTGTACCCCATTTCTCTCTTGGTGGTCTGCCCCTTGAAGTCTGGTAGCGCTCCTCCAATACCCGATCCCGTGCCTGGCTTAAACTTCATCTTCTCCATGATCATAGCCACCTTAGGATCCACCCACTCCTTAAAGTTCCCCGCTACCTGGAACCTGGTGAAAGGCTGTATCTCCAAAGTGGCCACAACATTGTCTACCTCAGCTCTGATGGTGATGATCTCCCCTTCATACGGAAACTTAATGACCTGGTACAAAATAGAGGGCACGCCCCCAATCTTGTGAAATCTTGGCCTCCCCAATAGCAAAGCGAAAGTGGTCGGGATATTAAGCACCGTGAACTCTACCTCATCCTCTATCGGGCCCACTTTGACTACCGCAGCAAAAGTGCCCTCTACTCCCCGCTTACTATCATCATACGCCTTGATAGTAATGTTGGAGGGATGAAAATCTGTCGCCTTCATACCCAACCTCGATAGAATCTTCAAAGGGCACACATTGATAAATGAGCCATCATCCACCATCACACAAGATGTCCTCTTTCCCTTCACTTCCGCTTTTATGAACAGTGGCCTATTGTGATCTCTTCCCTCCAACGAGAGTTCCTCCTCAGAGAATGTTATCACCTGCAAAGCTTCCTTCTGTACCGACCCTACAAACATTATGGGGTTGGCATCCTCTGATACCACTATCTTACTCAAAACCTCCACTATGGCGCGCCTGTGCTCCTGAGATGCACACAATAACTCCCAAATGCTCACTTGTGCTCGCGTCTTCTTCAACTGACGCAGCACTGTATCTCCTTCAGTATTATCCATATTATCTGCCACTTATCTGCCTTCTGCCAAAACTTTCTTGCCTTTCTCCGCCGTATCACCGTAAAAATGCCCACTGTGTGTCATCCCATTCACCTCATCTTCATCACTTCTTGAGAAGTTCTCCCATAAATTCTTCCTCTGCTCCGTTTCCTCCTCACTACTGCTATCCCATATCCCCAGGCAAAAGGCTTGGTGGTCAAGGGTTTGGATGACAAGGCTCTGGGGTAGGCCGGAGCTAATCATGTAGATAGGTGGTGGAACAGAGTGATAGTTATGTTGGGGGTTTCTGTGTGTGTTGGGTTGCTCTTTTTCTGGGTCGGGTATTTTGTGGGATTCGATGAGGTCTTGGATTTCATGCCTGAGGCGGGCACAATTGTCGGTGTCATGGCCTTTTTGCTGGTGGTAATGGAAATATAGGTTCAGGTTGAAGTGTGGTGGTGGAGGTTGTGGAAGTGGTTTAGCTTCTAGGGGTTTTAGGAGTCCCTGCTTCTTCAACTTCTCAAGCACTTTAGACAAAAGTTTGCCAAGGTTAGAAAATCACCTGTTTCTGATGGCGGAAATGGGCTTGGTTCCCGAAGGTCCCCCAATGGTCCTCCTATTTAGGCCATAAAACTTCATATTCTCAGCTTCTTCCTCCTCAATATCCATAACAGTCTCCCTCAACTATCGAAAATCGCTAATCATGGAGTTCATCCTCCTCAGCTTGCCATAAATAGAGGGCTTAGTGCCCTTGATGATCATCTTGATCTGGTCCTTCTCTGATGGCCGAGTCTGCATCTTCAAAAGATGGCTCCTCCAGTGATCTACATAATCCTTGAAGCTCTCCTCCAGCTTCTGTTTGGTATTCTCCAAGTCGCGGAGCGACAAGTCGATCTCCAAATCCGTGACATACTGATTCAGAAAGGCCTCCGCCAATGCCTTCCAATCATCCTTGACCTTTCTCTCTAGGCCGTGATACCACACCACGGGTGCCCCCTCAAGCGACATCCCGAACATCAAGCGTCAAATCATTAGTCACTTTGATTGATGTGATGTCTAGTCACTTTGAGTGATTGACAACATGTCACTTTTGATGTGAATAGTGATGGTGGTGGTTGAAGGCTTAAATGCCTTTGACTTTTGGAAATTTGGAAATTATTTTTGGTATTTTATTTTGGAAAATCAAAACCATTTACACTTAACACATTTTCTCTCTCTCTCTTGGCAACACACTCACGGTTTGGAACCATTTCCCTCCTCTCCCTCTCTCAGCTTTTGAAGCAATTTTTCTTCTCCATTTTCTTGGCAAGGCCGAATGATGCAAAAAGAACAAGCAAGATTTGTGGCAAATCTTTCCATTGCTAGCACATAAAGAGTAATCCTAAGGTGATAGAGAACTAACTTATGAGCATGGAATCACCATTGTTAAAGCTTGGAGCTTGGAGCACACATGGAGGGATGACTGAAAATAGAGGAGCACAAAGGAGCACCATTGCCGAGAGCTTCAAGGATTTTGTTGTTCCTCACATCGCCAAATCCGATCAATGTAAGTATGATTCCGCCGTATTTCATTGTTGTATTCACATGTGTTTCATTGCTTGAATTGATCCTTGGGACTTAATAGAAACCCAACAATGGTATCTTGAACCATTTTGAGCATGAAACTTTATTAGGGTAAAATTTAGGTAAATTGATTTTGAGTATGTTTTAGTGAAATTGCTTATTTGAGCATGCTTGTAAATGAATGACTTGGAGTTATTTGTGATCGATTTTATGAAAATTGGATTGGATCATTTTTCCCCAAAATGTGAGGCTTGGCCGAGACATATACATGCCATAAAGTCATGGTATTTTTTTTTGATTTTGATCATTGGATGAGTTGAAATCATTTGGGTAATGTTGATTGTGGATTTAATTTGATTGAAATCGAATTGGACATGTAAAACCCCAAAATACCGAGACTTGATTAGCATGGAAAATGATTGATTTTTGATTCAAATGTGTTGGACATGTTTTGATGATAATGAGCATAATTAATTGTACAAATTTGTGTTTTGGAAATGTTAATTTGGGTAATTAATTATGGCATACACTTTAAATTAATTAATTGTGAAATTTGGAATTTTGTAAGTTAATTAATTGGGCTTATTTTGGAATTGGGCCTTAAAAGCTGTAATTGGGCATAATGGGCTTGGTTGTACCAAGTTAGGTTTAGGCTAAATTGGTTAGATCCAATTGGGCCCAAAACCATATCCATAAAGTCCAATTATGACTTAATAGACCTTTAATTATAATTGGGCCTAATGGGCCTAAATTGGTTTCTTGGCTTATAAGGGTGATTCCTTAAATGGGCTTTGGTATTTGGGTTTGACCCATATTGACCAAAAGTCCATGCCTTAGAAATTAATTAAAAGCCCATTGGAATTTAATTAAATTGACATTGGATGTTAATCGGGCTTTGAGACCCGTAACGATTAGATTTAGAATCTAAGTCGTAAAGGTACATTAAAAGTGTAATTATTTAATTTGGAATTAAATAAATGAATTAGTATTAAATGCAAATTAAATTGGATTTAATGTTGTAGTTTAATTTAATTCAAGAATTCGTACTTTGTGTACTTATTCGCAAAACGAGTTTGACTCGCGCAAAATCAAATCATTGTTTGAACATTGGATGATCATTAATTATCAGATTAATTAATTGGATTAGATTGATTGATAACATGCTTGTGTGAATACATAGATGCGATGTATGAATAATGCATATCAGATGGATATTAGATGGGTGAGGGCAATTTTGGAAATTATTGTAATAAATTTAGAATTTATTAATTGGACCTGCGTGTCCAGCCTATTACCTCCTTACTCTTTGTATTTCTCTTCTCACCTATTCCCCTCAATGTAAATGAAGTTTCTTCAGAAGTGTTATGTAATTGGGTAGAAGTAATACTTGTGCTAGCAGGAGAGAGGAAATTGAGAGATTTTTTTTAGGAACAATGTTTAAATATCCATCCGCATATCATTATTATATTTACTTACGCGCCTTATTATGTGTTTAGAATGCATGCTTAAGGGTGTATGACGATGAGACATTAACAAAGATAATTAATTGGTTGCCAATTACACGCGAAAAAACCCTCAACATTATATTAAGCGTTTTTCCTTCCATTGAGTGATTCTTACTCAAGATCCAAGACTGGCATTGGTTTATTGGCCAAAGTCAAGACCTTTGTCTGTCGCGGATGTGTTTGAATCATGAAAGCTTTGTTCCATATCGGTGTCTTGTCCAAGTTGTGATTTGTTGGCCAAAGTCAAGATCACTTCTTGTCCATCGACATTGATTACGAAGCTTTCCAAGGTCAATGGGTTCCGCTTAACTGGGATCACTAAGTTTTTTGTGCCAAAGCCAAGGCTTAGTTGATTCAGAGGAAAAAGGTTAGGCAATATATTGGATATATTGGCATATATAAGATATTATTTTCGGACTTGGATGTCCACCTACTGGATCTAGGAATTGGATGGGATCCAATTGATCTTAGAGATCTACCTAGTTAATTATCATACAATTTGTTGGCCAAAGTCAAGATTGTGTGTTATTTAACGGGATCCTAGCCCACTAGGAAACAAGGTTTTCAGAGTATTCAACAGAGGGTTAGAGGCTCGCCGAAAAATAGTGGGAGGCAAGTATTAAATTTGCAATATTCATTTAGTTACTTGCCATACGCGCTCATTTCAAATATTTCGTCAAATAAATTAATATATTAGTTGGACTAATATTTAATGTTTTTGTAATTAAAATAGTTGGACTGAATTCAAACTATTTCAATTAATAGTTGATTTTATAATTGGATTATAGTAATCAATATAATTGAATTTAACCAATTAAATTATAGTTGATTATATAGTTGGACTATAGTAATCATTATAAAAATAGTACCTAAAAATCGTTGATTAAATAGTTGGACTATTAGAATCAAAATAATTGAAAGATTAGTGTTTAAAACATAATCCTCGGTGAAAACGTATTTAAACGACTTTAATTTTCAAAATGGGAATAAAATCTCAGGATAGTCCTGGGTAACCAAGAAGTGACTTTAAGCAGATAGTAGAACATTATATTTGGAATATTCATGTGATCATAACTTTAGTACTTAATCCATTATGCTTGCCAAATAGACTCTTTAATTTCTTAATCAGAACTAAGGATTAGACACAATTCCAGCCCCAGACCTAGCATGTGATCATCCGATACTAGATCGGTTGGACAATTATGACCCATAACGTCACTATTTGTACAGATCATGGTGTTGTTGTACAAATTAACTATGTGACAAAGGAGATTGCACTCTTATCATTTGTGATTAGATCACCTAGATATATAAATGATAGGAGGACCCTGTGATTTGTTCCTGGATTGAGAATGATATGAGACAGTATCAATCCATGAAGGATAAATCATTAAATATCCCTAGTCAGAGTATTATCGAGATTGGACATCGATGAATACGTAAAAGACTAGTATTACACTTGTGCGCGTTGTGAGGGCACAACGGCATAGTTCTCATATATTTGGGTATATGATACTCATGCAAGTGTAATAGGAGGTTGTGTTTCACCGATGGTACGGGAAACAGCTTCGCTCTGGATAGACCCCCTCGGAATTCCATTGGTAGTATGACTATGTGTCTATGGAAATCCGAAATCAGGGTAGGTGTATTTGGTCTTAACCTGAGACTTGCACCGCTAATACTTACGACAATCAATATACTTTGGTTTTGGTTGTCCAGGGCTTTAACCGGTTTCTGTGTACGCCTCTTCTGGGTATATCGAGAATCGTATTGTGTTGGGTGTGAAGTCAAGACGGTAGTGTCACTCCAGTCATATGGAGTTGATGATCTCGCAGGGATACAGAACTGGTCCTCTAAAAAGGTTGCAACCGTCGGGATAATATGACTTGGTCATGATTATTCGATATTAAAGAGACTAGTTGCTCGTAATCCGATATATGCTTCGTACGGGGCAGACACTGTACCAGCCCCAGGCCTTGCATGTGATCATCCGATACTGGATCGAAATATGCAATACTATGTATACTACGCCTGATATAGATCCTTTATTCCTGTAAGGATATTTCTGGAGAATTGGGTAGGCATGACGCTTTACTAGAAGCCAACTTTGTCTTGTAAATCGGTACAAACGTAGTACGAGGTACTTACGCGTTTAGATAGTCCGACGACCGAATTTACTGCCAATATATCCGGGGATCTCATGGGTCGCTTCCCGAAGATTCACCGATGACGTATGACTCGCACTTTAATTAATCTGGGATTAATAAGAAGAAAGAAAGAAAATTAATCTGGGATTAATAGCGGAGATATTTTATGTGGGATAAAATATCAATTAAAGAGAGATAACGATTAATTTGGAATTAATCGATAAATTAATATATTCGATATATTAAACGAAATTGGATTTCGACGCGGAATTAAAATTAGATTTTAATCCGGGTGAACGAATTAATTTAGAATTAATTCATTAGCGACGTGAATAGTGACTTCGCTACGCGTAATCATTTAATTGCGTCGCAACGGAAAATTCGTTAATTTGGAATTAGCGAACCCGAGCCCGGGATTGTTTGCGAGCGCATTCGTATTTCGAATTCGAGTGCGGAACGCAAGTCAAATCAAACGTCAAATCGCTAGTCACATCAAGCGTCAAATTATGTCACTTTTAGTGATCTGACAATTTGATTGATTGATGTGATTGATTGATTGATTGATGGTGGTGGTTGATAGCTTTAATTGTTTGACTTTTTTAAAGCAAATATTTGGTATATGTTTTTATAAATCAATTACCAAAATCAATTACACATTTATCTCTCTCTCTCCTCCATTTCTTCTCCATCTCTCACGCCCATGGAGGGCTTTTTCTCTTCTGTTTTTCAGCTCAAAAACCGTGAGCTAGAGGGAAGCAAGTGCTTGGTTTTTGTGGCAAAAATCAATATAGCTAGCACTCCGAGAGACATGCGAATGTGATAGGGAAGTCCACCCATGAGCCGGAAATCGTTTGACGAAGCTTGGAGCTTGATTCTTGAAGCTTGAAGCCGAATCCATAGAGGCCAAAAACAGTGAGGACTGCACAAACAGCCACTGCCGAGCAGTCCAAGAGGCAGAAAATTGAATTTTGTTGCCTACCCCGTCGCTCAACCGCTCGATGTGAGTATTCCGCGACTTTCTCGATTGTATTCACACATGTTCATGCTTATTTATTGATCCTTGGGACCTTAGCAAACTCCAACAATGGTATCGGAGCAAGGAAAATCATGAAATTGATTTAGGGCTTAAAATTTTGGTAAATTGTATTTGAGCATGTTTTAATGAAATTGGATGAATTAGTATGCTTAAATATGTTTTTATTGAAGATTGATTGGATCAATTTGTTGAAAAATTATTTGGAACATTTTTCCCCAAATTGCTAGTGTTGGCCGAATGGAGTGGAGCCCTAATTCTTTGTGATTTTTGATTTTTTGATTCATTGGATGAGTTGGAATCAATTGGGATGTTGATTTAATGTCGATTGTGGAATTAATTGGATTGAAACCGAATCGGACACAAAATTCCTCAAATTGCCGAGAGTAGTAAATCATGAAATTCGGTTTGATTTTTGTTAAAATGTGTTGGACATGTTTTAATGTTAATGAGCATGATTAATTGTATAAATTAATGTTTTGGAAATATTGATTTGGGTGATTAATTGTGTTATACACTTTAGTGTAATTAAATTAGGAAATTGGAATTTTGGAATTTAAATATTTGGGCCTTAAAATTGGATTTGGGCTTGTTGTGTTGTTATTGGGCTTAGTTGTACTAAGTTGGGTTTATGCAAAATTGGTTGGATCCAATTGGGCCCAAAATCGCATCCATAAAGCCCAAATGCAACTAATGGACCAAAATAATTTAATTGGGCCTAATGGGCCAAAATTGATTTCTGGGCTTATGGGGTAACTCCCGGATTGGACTTTGGTTATTGGGTTCGACCCGAGTTGACCAAAAGTCCACGCCTTAAGAAATTAATTAAAAGCCCATTGGACTTTAATTAAATTGACGTTGAACGTTAATCAGGCTTTGAGACCCGTAACGATTAAATTTGGAATTTAAATCGTAAAGGTTTATTAATAAAGTGTAGTATTTAATTTGGAATTAAATAGTGGATTAGTATTAAATACAAATTGGATTGGATTTAATTATGTAGTTTAATTTAATTCGAGAATTCATACTTTGAGTACTTATTCGCAAAACGAGTTTGACTCGAGCAAAATCAAATCGTTGTTTGAACATTGGATGGCCACTAATTATCAGATTAATTAATTTGATTAGATTGATTGATAACATGCTTGTGTGAATACATGGTTACGATGCATGAATAATGTATATCGGATGGATATTAGATGGGTGGGGCAATTTTAGAAATTGTTGTAATAAATTTGATTTATTAATTGGACCTGCATGTCCAGCCTTAATACCTCATTATTCTTTGTATTCTCTTCTCACCTATTCCCCTCAATGTAAATGAGGTTTCTTTAGAAGTGTAATGTAACGGGTAGAAGTAACACATGTGCTAGCGGGAGAGAGAAAGGGAGAGATTTGATCTAGGATCAATTGTGTAAAGTATCCATCCGAATATCATTATTATTTATTATACGCGCTTTATTATGTGTTTAGAATGCATGTTTAAGGGTGTATGATTATGAGACCTTAACAAAGATAATAAATTGGTTGCCAATTTGAACCCGAAAAACCATCGCAAAATATTAAGCGCCAATCCTTCCATTTAGTGATTCTCACTCAAGATCCGAGACTGGCATTGGCTTGTTGGCCAAAGTCAAGGCCTTTGTCCGTCGAGGATGTGTTTGAATCACGAGAGCTTTGTTCCATATTGGTGTCTTGTCCAAGTTGTGGTTTGTTGGCCAAAGTCAAGACCACTTCTTGTCCATCGGCATTGATTACGAAGCTTTCCATGGTCAATGGGTCGCGCTTAACTGGGATCACTAAGTTTGTTGTGCCAAAACCAAGGCTTAGTTGATTCAGAGGAAAAATGTTAGGTAATATATTGGATATATTGGCATATATAAGATATATGTTTCGGACTTGGATGTCCCCCTACCGGATCTAGGAATTGGATTGGATCCAATCGATCTTAGAGATCTACCTAGTTAATTATCATACAATTTGTTGGCCAAAGTCAAGATTGTGTGATATTTAACGGGATCCTAGCCCACTAGGAAACACGGTTTCCCGAGTAATCGACAGAGGGTTAGAGGCTCGTCGAAAAATAGTGGGAGGCAAGAATTGAATTTGCAATATTCGTTTAATTACTTGCCATACGCGCTCAATCACAAATATCATTCGTCAAATATATATTAAATGTTAGTTGGACTAATATTTAAATGTTGTTTTTATTAAATAGTTGGACTATATTCAAACTATTCATTTATAGTTGATGTTATAATTGGATTATAGTAATCAATATAATTGATTTTAATATATTAAATTATAGTTGATTAAATAGTTGGACTATTGTAATCATTATAATAAATAGTACCTAAATCGTTGATTAAATAGTTGGACTATTAAAATCAAGATATAATTGAAAGATTGACATTTAAAACATAATCCTGGGGAAAATGTATTTAAATGATTTAATTTTCAAAATTGGGAATAATTTCAGGATGGTCCTGGAAAAACTAATGAGTTACTTTATTTGATAAAATAACATATTAGGCCTAAGCCCGGAGTTAAGGAAATAGTAGAGCATAATCTTTGGAAGATTTATGTGATGATAACTTTAGTGCTTAATCCATTAAGCTAGTCGCAGTAGACTCCTTAATTTCTGAATCAGAACTAATGATTAGATCCTTAAAATATGATAATGAAATTGAAGGATCTTCATAAATCTATACTTAGATTTTAGAAGTACTAAATTGTAATAATAACTCTTGGAGAGTTAATGACTATTCTCAAGGAGACAAAGTCAAAGTTTCCAATTAGGCAAGTAGCGCAAGGCGCACTTTACTTCGATATTCTAGAAGGCCAAGGCTTGGCCAAAGGCTTCTGGAATGTTGAAAAGGGCAAAGGCAAAATCATTATAATCTTCTGGGAAGATAAAGGACATATCCAAAAATGTCTGCCTAAATTGTGTCAAACGGGATCGCGGAAGCGTGACTGCCATTTGGACAAAGCAGACATGAAGGAATTGAAGAATGAGCAAGGCTCTTACTTCAAATATGTTTGTCATATTATGTTCATTACTAGTATTAAAATTGGATTTTAAATACTTATTGTGGTACATATAATATATGTATTGATGTTCAGAATCTCCTATGAGCATGATACTGACTTCAATTGAGATTTAATCTGTGAATTGGAAACGGGACGAAAGTCGCTGTTTTAACCATAGATACCTAACTTTAGGAACTACCCTCGGGTGTGTACTTAAATTAGGGAACTGTTATAATGTAACTAGTTTGACTAGAAACATTATCTCCATATCAGTGTTTAACCCGCTGCGGGTTTACCTTTATATTCTAGAACACTAAAGTGTTTCATTATATAAAGATGATATTGAGATAAACACATTAGATGTAAATAACATAATTTATATTTTGAATATAAATAAAATCTCAAATATGTAACATGACAAACAAATAGCTCAAACTGATTTGATCAGATGAAACATATTGTGGCATTGTTGTCTGGGATACATTTAAACAAGAATCGTATATCCACACTTTCGAAGAGTGGGTACTAGGACTAATTTGATTCCATCAAATAAGGTCTACGAATCTAGTTTATTGGGCAAAGTGCCTAATACACTATTTACTTAGTAAAAGTGTAAATGCCACAAATCTGTTAGCCCTAGTTCATAGTGAAGCAAGTGGGCACATGTCTAGCTAGGCTAGAGGTAGATATGAATATTTAATGACCTTTACGGATGTGGTATCGCGTTATGGTTATGTGTTTCTTTTGAAGAACACAAATCGGAAACTCTGATAGTTTCGACACGAAATAGACAAACAGACCAGCTAAAGTATTATACCGTCACGGTAAGACCGTAATGAAAAATACTTAAGCAATAAGTTTCTAATATACTTGAAAGAGTATAGTATTCTTTCATTAAGGACTCCTCCCGGAACATGTCAATTTGACGGTGTGTCCGAATTGAGTAACCGAATTTTGTTAGACATGATAAGGTTAATCATGAGTCGCTCTGAGCTACCATTTTCTTCAAAGGATAAACATAAACAGTGTATAACTTATTTTGAATAAGGTTCCATAAAAATCTGTTTGACAGATTTCATATTAGATATGAACAGGAAAGAAACCGGGTTTCACATTCCTGAAAATTTGGGAATGCTAGGCATATGTTTGGATGATACCAAACTAAAACCCAAATCGGATAAGTGCAAATTGTAGGTTATCTTAGGGATACCAAAGTATTGTACTTATACAACTCACAAGAGAACAATGTAATTGTTGCTCACCATGTGGTTTTCCTAAGAGGAATACCTATATGCAGTGGTCTAGTAAAACTCGATGAAAATCGGAGTAATACTGTTCCAGGCACCGATTCCTAATGGAACACAAATAGTTCATCAAGCATGAAACTATACCATAATCTTCGAATACACAAGAACCGCGTATGTCAGAGAGAGTCAGAAAATAACCTGAGGTATGGGTTTCTGATCTCACCTCATAAAGATGTCAATCTTATTGAGGTATACCAACTGACTAGGTATGAGGAAGTGATACAAGGTATCGACTCCATATTATGACAAAGTGACATGAGTCCGAAATGGATTCCATGTATATCAACAAGTTTGGATAATAGTTGATGTACAACAAGGCATTGTGCCTAATGGTACTATATTAGTCTTCAAGGAAGACATACATGGAAGGCAATATACCAACGTATAAAGCTAGGCTTTTAGCGGAAAGGTATCATTATCAACATTGTGTTGATTATGATTCAACCTTTTACCTGTTGCCACGGTAAATCCATTTGGATAATGCTTGCTAAAGCTGCGTGTTTCATTTATGAAATATGACAGCTTTTCGAGAAAATCGCTTTCCTGAAAAGGAAACATTTCGGAGGATGTTTACAACATCCTGTCGGTTTTGTAGTACCATAACTAGCAAACAAGGTTTGCAGGTTATTCGATCCATGTTTGGATTGAAGCAAACATTAGGTTCTTGGAATTATCATTTTGATGTATTCATAATGGTCTATGATTTAATTCAAAACGAAATGATTCTTTTGTATATAAGAGGGTTGGTGGGAGCGCACTGACACTGGCTATCCTATATAAATAATGATAATATGTCATTTCTTGGAAATGATATTCCCATAAATAAAATCGGTGAAAGCTTGGCTTTCGATAAAACTCTCCGAGAAATCGTACATTGAAAAATGTACGTGACCTGGTGTCTCATATGCTTTGAGCATATGGATTCACAAACATGCCAATCCAAGTGATAGTCACTGGATTGATGTTAAGAACATCTGTTAGTATCTTAGAGATCTAAGGATGCTGTCTTAAACTAAGGAGATGGAGAACTTGAAGTGACTGGGATCACTGTAGCAAGTTTCCAAACCGATTAAACGACTATAAGTCGCAAACGGTACTACAAAGTTTGAATAACGGTACAGTGAGCTGGAAATCTTCCAAGCAAGATACTGTTACCGAATAAACAACAAATGCGGGTTATTGCTGTAGCTGAGGCAGCAATGGAAGCCTTCTGGGTCGATACAAAAACTAATTAGATTAGATATAATTCTATTAGCAGCTAAGCTAGGCGTCAGCATAGGCTAAAGAATTAATGGTCTCATCAACGATCCAGATACATACTTCGACTATTCATCTGATTCGTTCAGATCATACATCATGGCGATGTGATGATCGTATAAATCGCATCAGACGATAATCATGCAAATCCGATGACGAAAGCATTTTCTCAGCAGTTTGAGCCAACCGTACATAGTTCGGGTGTCAGACACTCGAGTGACTGGCTATAGGCCAAGTGGTAGATTGTTGGACAATTATGACCCATAGCGTCACTATTTGTACATATCATTGTGTTGTTGTACAAATTAACTATGTGACAAAAGAGATTGCACTCTTATCATTTATGATTAGATCACCTAGATATATAAATGATAGGAGGTCCCAGTGATTTGTTCCTGGATTGAGAATAATATGAGACAGTGTCAATCCATGAAGGATAAATCATTAAATATCCCTAGTCAGAGTATTATCGAGATTGGACATCGATGAATACGTAAAAGACTAGTATTACACTTGTGCGCGTTGTGAGGGCACAACAACATAGTTCTCATATATTTGGGTATATGATACTCATGCAAGTGTAATAGGAGGTTGTGTTTCACCGATGGTATGGGAAACAGCTTCGCTCTGGATAGACCCCCTCAGAATTCCATTGGTAGTATGACTATGTGTCTATGGAAATCCGAAATCAGGGTAGGTGTATTTGGTCTTAACCTGAGACTTGCACCGCTAATACTTACAACAATCAATATACTTTGGTTTTGGTCGTCCAGGGCTTTAACCGGTTTCTGTGTACGCCTTTTCTAGGTATATCGAGAATCGTAGTGTGTTGGGTGTGAAGTCAAGACGGAAGTGTCACTCCAGTCATATGGAGTTGATGATCGCACAGAGATACATAACTGGTTCTTTAAAATGGTTGCAACCGTCGGGATAATATGACTTGGTCATGATTATCCGATATTAAAGAGACTAGTTGCTCGTAATCCGATATATGCTTCATACGGGGCAGACACTGTACCAGCCCCAGGCCTTGCATGTGATCATCCGATACTGGATTGAAATACGCAATACTATGTATACTACGCCTGATATTGATCCTTTATTCCTGTACGGATATTTCTGGAGAATTGGGTAGGCATGGCGCTTTGCTAGAAGCCAAAATTGTCTTGTAAATTGGTACAAATGTAGTACGAGGTACTTACGTGTTCGGATAGTCCGACGACCAAATTTACTACCAACATATCCGAGGATCTCATGGGTCGCTTCCCGAAGATTCACTGATGACGTATGACTCGCAATTTAATTAATCTGGGATTAATAAGAAGAGAGAAAGAAAATTAATCTGGGATTAATAGCGGAGATATTTTATCTGGGATAAAATATCAATTAAAGAGAGAACGATTAATTTGGAATTAATCGATAAATTAATATATTCGATATATTAAACGAAATTATATTTCGAAGCGGAATTAAAATTAGATTTTAATTCCGGCGAACAAATTAATTTAGAATTAATTCGTTAGCGACGTGAATAGTGACATCGCTAGGCGTAATCATTTAATTGTGTCGCAACAGAAAATTCGTTAATTTGGAATTAGCGAACCCGAGCCCGGGATTATTTACGAGCGCATTCGCATTTCAAATTCGATTACGGCACACAAGTCAAATCAAGCGTCAAATCGCTAGTCACATCAAGGGTCAAATCATGTCACTTTGAATGATGTGACAATTTGATGTGATTGATGTGATTGATTGATTGATGGTGGTGGTTGATAGCTTTAATTGTTTGAATTTTTTAAAGCAAATATTTGGTATATGATTTTAGAAATCAATTACACATTTATCTCTCTCTCTCTCTCCTCCATTTCTTCTCCATCTCTCACGCCCATGAAGGGCTTTTTCTCTTCTGTTTTTCAGCTCAAAAACCGTGAGCTAGAGGGAAGCAAGTGCTTGGTTTTTGTGGCAAAAATCAAGAGAGCTAGCACTCCGAGATACATGCGAAGGTGATAGGGAAGTCCACCCATGAGCCGGGAATCGTTAGACGAAACTTGGAGCTTGATTCTTGAAGCTTGAAGCCGAATCCATGAAGGCCAAAAATAGTGAGGACTGCACAAACAGCCACTGCCGAGCAGTCCAAGAGGCAGAAAGTTGAGTTTTATTGCCTACCGCGTCGCTCAACCGCTCGATGTGAGTATTCCGCGACTTTCTCGATTGTATTCACACATGTTCATGCTTGTTTATTGATCCTTGGGACCTTAGCAAACTCCAACAGGATCGACATACACAATACTACATATACTACACCTGTTATAGATCGCTTATTCCAGTAAGCATGTTTCTGGAGAATTGGGTAGGCATGGCGCTTTGCTAGAAGCCAACCTTGTCTTGTAAATCGGTAAAACATCGTACTTGGTACGTACGTGTTCGGATAGTCCGACGACCGTATTTACTGCCAACATATCCGGGGTTCTCATGGGTCGCTTCCCGAAGATTCACCGATGACGTATGACTCGCACTTTATTAATCTGGGATTAATTAGAAGAGAGATAAAATTAATCTGGGATTTTCCTCAACAAATCCAGATACTCACTTGTGCTCGGGTTTTCCCCAACTGCTGCAGCACTACATCTCCCTCGGCATTATCCTCATTTTATGCCACTTCTCTTCCTCCAGTCAACACTTCTTTACCCTTATCAGTCATATCATTGTAGAAACGCCCGCTGCGTGTCATACCCCTCACTTCTTCTTCATCACTACTAGAGAAGTCTGTCCAGAAACTTTTCCCATGTTCAGTTTCATCTTTGCTGTTACTATCCCAAATCCCAAGGCAAACGGCTTGGAGGTCAAAGGATTTGAGGACAAGGTTCTCGGGTAGGCCAAAGTTTATCATATAGGTTGGTGGCGGGACAGAGTGGTAATTTGCCAAAGGGTTCTGGTGTGTATTGGGGCGTTCCGTTTCAGGGTTGGGTATCTTTTTAGAGTCTATATGGTCTTGGATTTCATGGCGGAGTCGGGCACAGTTGTCGGTATCGTGGCATTTCTGTTGGTGGAATTGGCAATATTGGTTTAGGTTGAGATGTGGTGGGGGAGGGTTTGGGAGTGGTTTGGTTTCTAGGGGTTTCAGAAGTCCTTGTCTCTTCAATTTCTCCAATACTTTGGACAAGGGTCTACCCAAGTTGGAGAATCTCCGGTTTCGGATAGCGGCAATCTCAGCAAAAACGGGCTTTGTTCTCGATGTCCCCCCAATGGGCCTCCTGTTGAGACCATATAATTTTCTATTCTCGGCCTCTTCTTCCTAAATATCCATGACAGTTTCCCTCAACTGTCGGAAGTCATTGATCATGGAGGTCATCCTCCTCAGTTTCCCATAGATTGAAGGCTTGGTGCCCTTAATGATCATTTTTATCTGGTCATTCTCTGAGGGCCTGGTCTGCATTTTTAGGAGCTGGCTTCTCCAGCGGTCCACATACTCCTTGAAACTCACTTCTGGTTTCTGCCAGGTGTTCTTCAGATCCCGGAGTGACAGATCTATCTCCAAGTCCGTGACATACTGTTTCAGGAATACATCAGCCAATTCCCTCCAATCTTCCCTTACTTTCTTCTCAAGGCTGTGATACCATACCACCGGTGCCCCATCGAGTGACATTCCAAACATCTTCTGTACCTGTCGCTTTGTCAAACCCACAGAACTCATAACTGATACATACTGACGGAGATGAACCATCGGATCCCCATTCCCGTTGAACTTAGCCATATCTGGCATCTTGAACTGAGCAGGCAACTGTTCTTTGAAGGTCATTGCCTTATAATCTAACAACTCTTCATGTTTACCCTTCATTTTACGGGTAACTGTTTCAACCTGATCCCGAAGCTTCTGAAATTCTTCCTGAGACCTAATCACTATGCCTGTTGCATACTCTGCCATGTCATCATCAAAAGCGGGGATATCATCCCCAACCCATTCGGAGGCTCATCGCGCCTCACATTCGCAGAATTCCCCCCGGCACGGGGTACAGCCATACCAGCCACAACAGTAGTCAAGGCTTGCAACTGTTTAGTAATTTTGGCGAGACCGTTTTCCAATTGATCTATCCGCGATACCTCGTTTTCGGATGTACTCATATCTGTTACCGGTCTTTTAGTGAGTCTTCCCTCTTTCCTAACCCAACAGGAATCTATGATATCTTTTATAGACATAGAGGGTGTTAACATTTTATATGTATGCATGAGATGCATGCGATACAAGGAATATATCAACTCAATAAAATTTTCACACAAATCGGCCCATCATCATTTTAGGATCTTTTGGGCCAACTGTCATAGGAGTGAACTCGTCCCAGTTTAAATGGTCCAACAAGTTCACATCTCATGGCAAGAAGTCCAACCGTATCCAAATGATAATGCTCCCAAACACAAACAAATAATGGCCCATTGGCGTTTTAGAAGCTTTTGGCCCAATAATCATAAGATACGTTCTTGTCCCAATTTAAATGGCCCGATAAGCCCATACTTCATGACAAAAGGTCCTAATGGATCCAAACGACAGTGTTCCCAAACATAAGCATACAAAATTAATTTCTACAGAGTGGCCCATCAACATTTCAGAAGCTTTTGGCCCAATTGTCATAGGATACGAACTCGTCCCAGTTTAAATGGCCCAATAAGTTCGCATTTCTGACAAGAGGCACAACTGCATTCAAATGAGGATGGTCCACAAGCACAAGGAAATAGTTGCTATGGGCCATACAACCCCGGTCTACGTGTGGATTTGCGGGAGTGTAAACAAAGACTCTCGCTGGCGAAGGATTGCCCACAACTAGGTCTCCCCACTCAAGGATTCGAGCGACCAAGTGAACGCATCTTTTTTATACCCTAAAGTACGTGCCAACAAACTATGGTGTATGACTGACTGTCAAATGGATTTCTCGTTGTAGATTCCCAGAGGGAGGGTGGAGCGAGGCTCTCTTAAGTACCCTAGCCTCTTAGGCTCTTATCGCTTGGTGACAGGAATAAACAACGAGTCCTCCAAATTAGTCCATCATAATAGGCTACGAGTAAATGATTATCTAGGTGCCATCACAGCTTTTCCTTATAGAAAGGTAGTGAATGAAGGAAGACACGAAACCATTACCCAGACTTAAAAGTGCCTTTGATTAAACCCCTTTTAACCCACAGTAGACACGGTTAATTAAAGCACAAATCATAATATTACAAGTCATTATTTTGAGGCCGATTCTCTATCCCCAGTGGAGTCGCCAGACTGTCGGAACACAGAAACTGGGCGACACATGTTGTTCCGGGCTCGCGGCCCAGTTGGGAGTACGGAGTAGCCCGCGGGGGACTACACCAGAGAATAATAGAGTCGCCACCCAGTGTGAACCGGGACAAAGATTTAAGGCCGCACTCACCCCTCGCAACAGAAGACCTCAAACCGTTGGGTTCAGAATGGTCCCTTACTTATGCCACTTGTAATAAAATGATTTGTGCAATAATCTAACCTAGCCTAAGAAAGATATTTCCAAGGACAATTTTACTCCTAAGTTCACATGCATAAAATAAACCATTATAACGACAATATCATACAATAATCTCATGACATACCTCAATTATATAATGTGGAAAATAAAGAACAAAACTAAACATAATGCGAATTCCCAACGCAAAATAAATGACTAATCATGCTTGAAAATGAACAACTAAATGGGCTAAATTATGCTTAAGAACCAAGTAGCATACTAACGGCCTAAACATGCTTGAATACCATCTCATGAACACATCAAATAAATAAAGGCAGGAATTCAAATAGTATGATTGATTATATGATACAAGAGAAATCACCTAAGAAACAATTATGCATGACATATGATGAAAATGACTCAGTTCAGTGTATTCACGTTCGTGTAGCGTTCGTAAACGCGTTCGAATGGTAAACAGAAGGTTCGTGTTTGTATAGCGTTTGAGAACGCGTTCGAACGGGACCAGACCTGATGAAACAAATGCATGCGCGTTCGAGTAGCGTTCGTAAACACGTTCGAACGGTAAACAGAAGGTTCGCGTTCGTATAGCGTTTGATAACGCGTTCGAACGGGACCAGATAGAAAACATGCGTTCATGCGGCATTCTAAAACACGTTCGAACGGGGTTACAGCAGTGACCTCCAAAATACAGTAAACAACATGACACATACATGAACGGATGAATAGATGACACCTAATAAATAATAACAGGCTAAAAGGCACGGCAAAGCCTCGTGGTAAAGGATTTTAACCCCTCAAAATAGAGGACCTTTAATCCTACTTACTAAGCCCATGCGCAATGCAACATGATGCATGATTATGCAAGAAGATGACATACGAAAAAAAGTGAATAACGAAACGAAAGGCGCGGCGAAGTATCATGGTAAAGGTTCTTTAACCCCTCCAAATGGAGGACCTTTAATCCAACTTACTAAGCCCATGAGCATCACATCATAGTGCATATAAAAATAAAGATAACAATATCGGACTTCGTATACCCGATTGAACATATCTCACATTCAACCGAATATACATCATCCGGCGCGGCAAAGCCTCGTGGTGAAGGATTTTAACCTCTCAAAATAGAGGACCTTTAATCGCACTTACTAAGCCCATGCGCAAACAACACAATACATATATAAAAAGTAAAGAAAATGATATCGGACTTCGTGTATCCGATTGATCATATCTCACATCCAATCAAATATACATTATCCGGGGCGACAAAGCATCGTGGTAAAGGATTTTAACCTATCAAAATAGAGGACCTTTAATCGCACTTACTAAGCCCATGCACTTTATCTCATCATAATGCATATAAAAATAGAAACAACGATATCGGACTTCGTATACCCGATTGAACACATCTCACATTCAAACGAATATACATCGTCCGACGCGGCGAAGCATCGTGGTAAATGATTTTAACCCCTCGAAATAGAGGAACTTTAATCGCACTTACAAGCCCATGCGCTTGACCTCATCAATACTCAAACAAATAAGATGCAGGAAATAAATAACGACAATAAACAAATCAAGATAAAATAAAGTATGTGCCGTGTACTCAAGTGGAACGTGGAGTTGTATCCCGAGTACAGATCATACTACCGTCCATTCGGAATCAGCTATGAAATTTATATCCGGGTTTCGGATAGCGGCAATCTCAGCAGAAACGGGCTTTGTTCCCGATGTCCCCCCAATGGGCCTCCTGTTCAGACCAGGAATCAAGAAGCTAGCACTCCGAGATACATGCGAAGGTGATAGGGAAGTCCACCCATGAGCCGGGAATCGTTAGACGAAACTTGGAGCTTGATTCTTGAAGCTTGAAGCCGAATCCATGAAGGCCAAAATAGTGAGGACTGCACAAACAGCCACTGCCGAGCAGTCCAAGAGGCAGAAAGTTGAGTTTTATTGCCTACCGCGTCGCTCAACCGCTCATGTAGTATTCCGCGACTTTCTCGATTGTATTCACACATGTTCATGCTTGTTTATTGATCCTTGGGACCTTAGCAAACTCCAACAGGATCGACATACACATACTACATATACTACACCTGTTATAGATCGCTTATTCCAGTAAGCATGTTTCTGGAGAATTGGGTAGGCATGGCGCTTTGCTAGAAGCCAACCTTGTCTTGTAAATCGGTAAAACATCGTACTTGGTACGCACGTGTTCGGATAGTCCGACGACCGTATTTACTGCCAACATATCCGGGGTTCTCATGGGTCGCTTCCCGAAGATTCACCGATGACGTATGACTCGCACTTTATTAATCTGGGATTAATTAGAATAGAGATAAAATTAATCTGGGATTTTCCTCAACAAATCCAGATACTCACTTGTGCTCGGGTTTTCCCCAACTGCTGCAGCACTACATCTCCCTCGGCATTATCCTCATTTTATGCCACTTCTCTTCCTCCAGTCAACACTTCTTTACCCTTATCAGTCATATCATTGTAGAAACGCCCGCTGCGTGTCATACCCCTCACTTCTTCTTCATCACTACTAGAGAAGTCTGTCCAGAAACTTTTCCCATGTTCAGTTTCATCTTTGCTGTTACTATCCCAAATCCCAAGGAAAACGGCTTGGAGGTCAAAGGATTTGAGGACAAGGTTCTCGGGTAGGCCAAAGTTTATCATATAGGTTGGTGGCGGGACAGAGTGGTAATTTGCCAAAGGGTTCTGGTGTGTATTGGGGCGTTCCGTTTCAGGGTTGGGTATCTTTTTAGAGTCTATATGGTCTTGGATTTCATGGCGGAGTCGGGCATAGTTGTCGGTATCGTGGCATTTCTGTTGGTGGAATTGGCAATATTGGTTTAGGTTGAGATGTGGTGGGGGAGGGTTTGGGAGTGGTTTGGTTTCTAGGGGTTTCAGAAGTCCTTGTCTCTTCAATTTCTCCAATACTTTGGACAAGGGTCTACCCAAGTTGGAGAATCTCCGGTTTCGGATATCGGCAATCTCAGTAAAAACGGGCTTTGTTCTCGATGTCCCCCCAATGGGCCTCCTGTTGAGACCATATAATTTTCTATTCTCGGCCTCTTCTTCCTAAATATCCATGACAGTTTCCCTCAACTGTCGAAGTCATTGATCATGGAGGTCATCCTCCTCAGTTTCCCATAGATTGAAGGCTTGGTGCCCTTAATGATCATTTTTATCTGGTCATTCTCTGAGGGCCTGGTCTGCATTTTTAGGAGCTGGCTTCTCCAGCGGTCCACATACTCCTTGAAACTCACTTCTGGTTTCTGCCAGGTGTTCTTCAGATCCCGGAGTGACAGATCTATCTCCAAGTCCGTGACATACTGTTTCAGGAATACATCAGCCAATTCCCTCCAATCTTCCCTTACTTTCTTCTCAAGGCTGTGATACCATACCACCGGTGCCCCATCGAGTGACATTCCAAACATCTTCTGTACCTGTCGCTTTGTCAAACCCACAGAACTCATAACTGATACATACTGACGGAGATGAACCATCGGATCCCCATTCCCGTTGAACTTAGCCATATCTGGCATCTTGAACTGAGCAGGCAACTGTTCTTCATGGGGTACAGCCATACCAGCCACAGCAGTAGTCAAGGCTTGCAACTGTTCAGTAATTTTGGCGAGACCGTTTTCCAATTGATCTATCCGGGATACCTCATTTTCGGATGTACTCATATCTGTTACCGGTCTTTTAGTGAGTCTTCCCTCTTTCCTAACCCAACAGGAATCTATGATGTCTTTTATAGACATAGAGGCTATTAACATTTTATATGTATGCATGAGATGCATGCGATGCAAGGAATATATCAACTCATTAAAATTTTCACACAAATCGGCCCATCATCATTTTAGGATCTTTTGGGCCAACTGTCATAGGAGTGAACTCGTCCCAGTTTAAATGGCCCAACAAGTTCACATCTCATCGCAAGAAGTCCAACCGTATCCAAATGATAATGCTCCCAAACAGAAACATATAATGGCCCATTGGCGTTTTAGAAGCTTTTGGCTCAATCATCATAAGATACGTTCTTGTCCTAGTTTAAATAGCCCAACAAGCCCATACTTCATGACAAAAGGTCCTAATGGATCCAAACGACAGTCTTCCCAAACACAAGCATACAAAATTAATTTCTACAGAGTGGCCCATTAACATTTCAGAAGCTTTTGGCCCAATTGTCATAGGATACGAACTCGTCCCAGTTTAAATGGCCCAACAAGTTCGCATTTCTGACAAGAGGCCCAACTGCATCCAAATGAGGATGGTCCACAAGCACAAAGACTCTCGCTGGCGAAGGAATGCCCACAACTAGGTCTCCCCACTCAAGGGTTCGAGCGACCAAGTGAGCGCACCTTTTTTATACCCTAAAGTACGTGCCAATAAACTATGGTGTGTGACTGACTGTCAAATGGATTTCTCGTTGTAGATTCCCAGAGGGAGGGTGTAGCGAGGCTCTCTTAAGTACCCTAGCCTCTTAGGCTCTTATCGCTTGGTGACATGAATGAACAACGAGACCTCCAATTAGTCCATCACAATAGGCTACGAGTAAATGATTATCTAGGTGCCATCACAGCTTTTCCTTATAGAAAGGTAGTGAATGAAGGAAGACACCAAACCATTACCCAGCCTTAAAAGTGCCTTTGATTAAACCCCTTTTAACCCACAGTAGACACAGTTAATTAAAGCACAAATCATAATATTACAAGACATTATTTCGGGGCCGATTCTCTATCCCCAGTGGAGTCGCCAGACGGTCGGAACACAGAAACTGGGCGACGCATGTTGTTCCGGGCTCGCGGACCGGTTGGGAGTACGGAGTAGCCCGCGAGGGACTACACCGGAGAATAATGGAGTCTCCACCCGGTGTGAACCGGGACAAAGATTTAAGGCCGCACTCACCCCTCGCAAGGGAAGAACTCAAACCGTTGGGTTCGGAATGGTCCCTTACTTATGCCACTTGTAATAAAATGATTTGTGCAATAATCTAACCAAGCCTAAGTAGCATATTTCCAAGGACAATTTTACTCCTAAGTTCGCATGCATAAAATAAACCATTATAACGACAATATCATACAATAATCTCATGACATACCTCAATCATACAATGCGGAAGATAAAGAACAAAACTAAACATAATGCGAATTCCCAACGCCAAATAAATGACTAATTATGCTTGAAAATGAACAACTAAATGGGCTAAGTTATGCTTAAGAACCAAATAGCATACTAACGACCTAATCATGCTAGAATACCATCTCATGAACACATAAAAAAATAAAGGCAGGAATTCAAATAGTATGATTGATTATATGATACAAGAGAAATCACCTAAGAAACAATTATGCATGACATGTGATGAAAATGACTCAGTTCAGTGTATTCACATTCGTGTAGCGTTTGTAAACGTGTTCAGACGGTAAACAGAAGGTTTGCGTTCGTATAGCGTTTGAGAACGCATTCGAACGGGACCAGACCTGATGAAACAAATGCATGCGCGTTCGAGTAGCGTTCGTAAACACGTTCGAACGGTAAATAGAAGGTTCACGTTTGTATAGCATTTGATAACGCGTTCGAACGTGACCTGACATAAAACATGCGTTCTTGCGGCGTTCTGAAACGTGTTTGAACGGGGTTACATTAGTGACCTCTAAAATGCAGTAAACAACATGACACATACATGAACAGATGAATATATGACACCTAATAAATAATAATGGGCTAAAAGGCACGGCAAAGCCTCGTGGTAAAAGATTTTAACCCCTCGAAATAAAGGACCTTTAATCCGACTTACTAAGCCCATGCGCAATGCAACATGATGCATGATTATGCAAGAAGATGACATACGAAAAAAAGCGAATAACGAAACGAAAGGCGCGGCGAAGTATCGGGGTAAAGGTTCTTTAACCCCTCGAAATGGAGGACATTTAATCCAACTTACTAAGTCCATGCGCATCACATCATAGTGCATATAAAAATAAAGATAACAATATCGAACTTCGTATACCCGATTGAACATATCTCACATTCAACCGAATATACATCATCCGGCGCGGCAAAGCCTCGTGGTGAAGGATTTTAACCTCTCAAAATAGAGGACCTTTAATTGCACTTACTAAGCCCATGTGCAAACAACACAATACATATATAAAAAGTAAAGAAAATGATATCGGACTTCGTGTATCTGATTGAACATATCTCACATCCAATCGAATATACATTATCCGGCGCGACAAAGCATCGTGGTAAAGGATTTTAACCTATCAAAATAGAGGACCATTAATCACACTTACTAAGCCCATGCGCTTTATCTCATCATAATGCATATAAAAATAGAAACAACGATATCGGACTTCGTATACCCGATTGAACACATCTCACATTCAAACGAATATACATCGTCCGGCGCGGCGAAGCATTGTGGTAAAGGATTTTAACCCCTCGAAATAGAGGACCTTTAATCGCACTTATTAAGCCCATGCGCTTGACCTCATCATTACTTAAACAAATAAGATGCAGGAAATAAATAACGACAATAAACAAATCAAGATAAAATAAAGTATGTGTCGTGTACTCAAGTGGTATGTGGAGTTGTATCCCGAGTACAGATCATACTACCGTCCATTCGGAATCGGCTATGAAATTTATGTCAGGGTTTCCATCCTATATACCACGAGAGGCGACACATTTTTCATTAATTCAATGGCCACAATCATGCACTAATAAACGACTCTCATGCGATAAAAATGAATAAAACAATTAAAAAGATAGATGGAAATAATAGGAAAAGTACCCTCAGGTCTAACTTTTTATGTCGACTCTCGGAAGTACGGTGCACAGTCGTCAAAAATGGGGGGAATGCTCCACAACTCCTCCGGTTCACAGGTTCAGGCCTTTCCTCGCTGTTCCACTGTTCAAGCTACTATTTTGACTCCGATTCGCTGCTGTTTTGACTCTGATTCGCTGCTGTTTTGCTACTGTATTTCTGCTGTATTTTGGTCACTGGTTTAGGTGATTTAGGGGTTTTTTTTTAGGTATTTCGGTGATATGGGGATGCTGTATAGGGGCTGTTTTGGTGGTGTTTCAGGTTGTAATGTTTTCGGTAATGGAGGGGTTTATGGGGCTGTGATTTTCGGCTAAGGGTGTAGGAGGAGAAGAGAAATATTTGCTTGTTGTATGCTTGAATCAAGAGGCTTTTTTCTTGCTGTATGAGTGTGAGTCAGAGGATCCAAGGGTTAGGAGAGGTTGGTTTTTATAGGCAAAAGGGGGGAGGGCTACTCCTTGCTTGACAAGGAAATGGATTTGGCATTTAAGGGGGATTTGATTTAGTGTCAAACAAGGAAATCCTAAGATTGAGGGGGGACAAAATTAGTTCAATTTAGGAAGTCAATATTTTTAATTTATGTTGTTTAGGCATAATATTTGTTAAGTTAGGAATACAATATTTTTAATTAGGAATAGAAATATTCTTGATTGGGAATATAATTGGTTGATTGATTTTAATGTTTTATTTAATTTGGTATATGATTTAATTAATATTTTATTTAATTCCCCATGTGTTAAATATGTGTTTTATTAATTGGGATGTGTTTTATGGGCTTTGGTGGGCTAATTGGGCTGGGGTGTGAGGCTAGCAGTAAAACCAGAAATACCGACGCCGTTCGAACGCTGATTCGAATGCTACACGAACGCCCAGAATCGTTCAAACGTGGCCACGAACGAAGATAGTGAACTTGCGAAATGAATCTGATGACGTACTTATTCTGAATTTCCCCTTCCGACGTCCGTTTCCCGTGACTTCCATGACTTAAAAGGTAGTGCCTCCAAATGAGACTCATCATAGGGACTTATATGCAAAAATGCAGTGCCTACACTATGGTTTCCTTGCTTGTGCATGGCTTAAAAGGGAACAAATCAAGCAATTATGGGTGTATTTGTTTAAGGAAAGGATATTGTAAATTTTTGGTGGGGGAATATCTTTAATTTGGAAGGTGATTTATTTAGATTAGGAAGAGGATTTGATTTAAATTATGAAGGGGATTTGATTGGATTTTAACATGTGTTATGTGATTTGAATACTTGGATTGGGCTTAGTGGGCCTGGGCGTGTGGCTTGAATTTTTGTGGGCTTGGGCGTGTGGCTTGGATCTTTATGCGCTTGGGCGTATGGCTTGGTGTGGGTTTTCGGGCCGAAGCTAGCATTTAAAAATGGAGATCCATCAAGAGAACCCGAAATCAAACAAACGAATTAAATATGAGAATGTACTTATTTTGAATTTTCCCTTCCGACGTCCGTTTCCCGCAACTTCCGCAACTTATCGGGTAGTGCCTCTTTACGAGGCTCATCATCGAGCTTTTATGTAAAAATACAGTGCTTACACAATTATTCACAACAATTGCAAATAATTGATTAGCAAACTGTGTCAGACACATTACCTCTAAAGGTAACTAAAGCTAAGAAACGTCATTATCAGATAAACAAATACCTAATGGGGTTTTCTTAATGCCAGTTAAAAATCTCGAGACATGAACTGATTCGTGTCAATTCTTACTGCATAAGAAACTATTCTCTCTACAGAATAATATCCTAAAATGGATATCTATCTAGATTATATATGATGACTTAGTAACTAAGTCACTAACCATCTTGATTTTTCAAAAAAAAAAAACGGAACAACAGTTACCGATGGTTTAGACTAATCTAACAATATCCTATTCTAATAGTATCTAGAACTTATTCTAGAAAATGCAACTATAATTCAAGTCAGAAACAACATATTAAAATATGTAAGCAATGGATTAAAAGTATAATTCTATCTACTATAGAATATGAAAAAGAAACAAGCGGCTATTTTTCATAATATTACATACTACTTAAGTCATGGAATATTTTAAACTTAGCAGTGCCTCCCACTATTTTACGTAATATCGTAATCCCCAACAAAAAACGAGAATTCAATAATTAAATCGAATTCCATAATGGGAAGTGGACCCCATGAATATATTTCGACTCACAGCTTTGGCACGTTCTCGCCTACGTATATTCACAGGTAGACAACTCATTGTCAATCACACTCACTATGACTCCGGTTTTGGTTCTGACCGTTTCTTGTTGTGACAGCTTTGGCACGTTCACAAGGAGGCGTACCAAGGTTAAACTCATCAATGATAAACTCAAGCTACTTGCATAACCCTGATAGCTTTGGCACGTTCAGGATTCCGCCTTCGCTTGAATTTATTTAGTATCAAGTATACATCCGGCATAAATAAATTTATATCTGCTACACCCTCACTGATTTGACACGTTCTCAGATGTAGTCGTAGAACATATATCCATAAATTGTATTGACAAGGCGAACAAAGAAAACAAGTATCTCTATATTAGTTACTTTAAAACCTTATTAATTAGGGATTTTCCGCAAAAGATGTTTTTACTTTATTTAATAAAATTAAATAAACACATGCATGCATAAAGTAGAGATTAAATTAACATTGAATTTAAAAGGCATAATTATATCGGGTGTCCAGAATCAGACTCGCTCTGATACCATTTTGTAGGGGTTTTATGGCGAAAATTCGGTAACACAGCGGAATCGCGGAAAATCAAAATTTTCCGATTACATAATTTTTCTTGGATCAATTAAATAAGCTTATTTATTTAATTACCCAATTATTAGATTCTAAAAAAATTACACAAGAAATCAAATTTCTTGGTAATTACCGAATTGCCCCACAACTTTGCAAATTGAACATTTTAGTCCTAAAATTGTCAAATATAATTTTGAATGATTCTAAATCATTTCTAAAATGATTTCCAACATGTCCAACACATCAAAATCAGATTGCAACAAAATCCCCAATTTTAGCTAATTGCCGAAACAACCCCAGATTTTTCAGTTTTTGCAATTTGGTCATTTTATGTTCAAAACATGCCAAGATCAAATCCAATCAACTCAAAAATTAATATGCATCATATAAAAACCACAATACATCACATATATGAAAAGCCCCAAATTTGGAAAGGGTTAAGAACCCTAATTTTACAATTTATTCAAATTGATAAATATTACCAAATCAATTAAATCCAACACTTTAATTCAAACTTTACCACACCAAACAAGTCTCACCATCATGAAACAACTCAAGAAAAATTCTAGGTCATCAATGAGTGGCTTAGCGACTCTAGAATGACAACATGATTATCAAATAATCAAAAGTAAGCCATTGAAACCATTTCAAGCTTACTTTATAACCATACATGCGTACATCTTTCAAACAAGTTCACAACCAATTAAAACACAAACTATAAGTGTAGAGACAATATCCTAGCAACACATGTTGAAGCTAAGCATGTTAGAAACATTTTTTATGTTGGAAGATTTAAAGAAAAACTTACAAAGTCAAGAAATTTCCAAGCTTTTCTCTTTGTTCTTCAAACTTTTCTCTCAACTCTTTTGTGTTTATTTTGGTAACTTATGAAACCTTAACCTAATCAAAATGAAACAAAAAAATATATACTCACCCAATAAAGCCCTTGGCCGAATTTGGTAAGCATAAAATATCTAGATATTTAATTTTGTTTTATTAAAATTTACTTTATTCAACTTGAATTTTTATCATTACACCTTTAATGAAATTCAACAACTCAACAAAAGTAACTCAAAGCATCTCCTAAAATATCAAAACTTAAGATATTTATATTTTAATTAATTTAATTATTTAACAATTAAATAATTAAATAATTATTTAAATAGAAATATTTTAAATATATGTATTATATTTACATTAAATATTCAAATACACACATATATATATATATATATATATATATGATATATGTCAAATATCACAATTTGACATTTAATTAATGTGTATTTAATAAAATCTATCATTAAATACAAATACACAATGATTAAGAAATGATTATTAGGTCCATTCACATGTATTTTTCGTTTAACCTTTAAACGACTTACAATTAATCAATATTATTCATAAAATTTGCCGTAGTGCTCTACGAGTATATATCACTAGTGAGACTCTCTAGATTTAGGCATATCCATCATGAAATCCAATTTTGTGTCCATAATTTACCCACCCGGACGACCACAGACAAACTCGTTGAATCATACAGATCAAGGTCATTGTATACGTATAATCCCTCCGTCACATGTATCCGGATTATCCCAGAGATATAGATATAAACGTCAAATCTTTATATGTATAATCTCATCGACGTATCTATTAGAAATCTCTAAATAACATTCGGAACTCACTTCCGAAGTATACTATGGCCATAGATTTAACCGATTGCTAGTCACATTTGGACTACCTATGCTCTATACACAGAACTGACGGATCCTATCTTGACACACAGGATATCCTATGATTCGGTCCATACCCAATGAACAGGCAGAGGTCTGATCTAAATAGATCGACGTGATTGTCATCTAAGTGTGGAGGATGTATCATACATCCATAATGATATCTCAAGTCGAATGACCACTATGCTACTCAACCCGAGAAGATTCTTATTGACGTCGGTGTACCATCCATTACGAATCTTTGGTGAGTCGTTCGATGTTTATCCACTATAAACACCTACATGTCTATACGAGTCTCCTAAGACTCATGGTTAATTGGGATAAATCATCGGACCAAGTCTCGATATACGACATGTACTTGTCTCAATGGATTTAAATAACCGACCAGTGTTAGTAAATATTGACCAGGAACTTTATTTGATAATATATTTCTAGTAGTGACACTTCCCAATGTCAATTACAAACTACTTTGTAACTGCGCACTACATTATATACTATCGGGTCTTTGTCTAATATATACATATCACTAAATTAGATTTAGTTTCAATATAATAATAATTAGATCGAATACGTATATAAAAACAAGAGGTGCAACCACTAAGAAAGTAATATTATGGAAAAAAATGGATTGTTCGTATTCATGAATCAAACATAAATACGGTCCGGATTGGCGCTCTGAGCACCAACCCCAAAACAAACTCCCACTGGCCTTCTGGTACACACAGGATTCTTTCGTATTCTTGAGAAAACCAGACAATCTAATAATCTCGTTGAATCAAAGATTCCAACTTCGCGAAGCTTGCTTAAGTCCATAAATGGACTTCTTAAGCTTACAAACCATGCCTAAGGTTTCGTTGGATATAAAATCCTCCGGCTGTTCCATATCGATTTCTTCATCAAGAAACCTATTTAGAAAATCCATTTTGACATCCATTTGCCAAATCTCATAATCATGGTAAGCAGCAATAGACAATAAAATCCTTATAAACTTTAGCATCGCAACTGGCGAAAAAGTTTCATCGTAGTCGACACCAGATCGCTGCATGTAACCTTTAGCTACCAGTCTGGCCTTAAAGGTTTCAACCTTTCTGTCAGGCCCACGCTTCCTCTTGTAAACCCATTTACTACCGATAGGAATAATTCCTTCAGGAAGCGGAACCAAGTCCCAAACTTGATTTTGATGGATAGAGTCTAACTCTGATTTCATGGCCTCTTTCCATTTCACGAAGTCGAAGTCCAACATCGCTTCTCTATAGGTATAAGGGTCAGTCTCTTCAACTAAGAGAACATCCAGACTCTTTTCTTGTATCAAATACGAGCGTTCAGGAGGTCTAAACACCCTTTGGAACCTACGGAGTGTGTGTGTTGAAGGCACTTCATCTATTTGAACATCAGGTTCATCCACTTGTTCGTTGGTTTCAGGTTGTACTTCATCAAGTTCAACCTGTCTATGATTACCTCATTCAGATAAAAATTCCACCTCTAGAAATTTTATGAAGCGAGCTACGAACCCATTTCGATGCTCGGTATCATAGAAAAAATATCATTTCGTGTTTGAAGGATATCCAACAAACCTAAACTTTTTCCCTCGAGGCGAAAGCTTATCTGGCTGAGACATCCTGACAAAAGCAGAACAACCCCAAATCTTAACATAATTAAGATTCGGTTTCCTACCAGTCCATATCTCATATGTAGTTGTAGTAATGGCCTTGGAAAGAATATTATCCAAATGATGAGCAGTAGTTAAAAGAGCATAACCCCATAAGTAATAGGGTAAATCTATGAAACTCAACATCGATCGAACCATATCTAATAAAGTCTGATTTCTCCTTTCGGACACTCCATTGTGCTGTGGAGTTCCCGAAGGAGTATATTGAGCGAGAATCCCATTCTCCTTTAAATAATCGGTGAACTAACCACTCATATATTCACCGCCTCGATCAGATCGAAGACATTTAATATATTTACCAGTTTGTTTTTCTACTTCATTTCGGAATTCGTTGAACTTTTCAAAGGTTTCCAATTTATGTTTCATCAAATAAACATAACCATACCGTGACAGATCATCGGTAAAGGTAACGAAGTAGGAAAAACCACTGTGAGTGGTGTGACTCATGAGACCACATACATCAGAATGTATTAGTTCCAATAAGTCAGTGGCTTGGTGTCCTACACCCGAAAATGGGGCTTTGGTCATTTTACCCCGAATGCAAGATTCACAAGTTGGATAAGGTTCAATGCTAAGATCATGTATCAAACCATTCCTAACCAACTGTGATAGGAGTTTCACGCCTATATGACCCAACCTCATATTCCACAGTTCAGTATTATTTATATCAAATACTTTACGTTTATTAATACCAGCATTAAAGATATCTTGTGAGGTATGCAAAATGTAATGACCATGCTCATTTGGACAAACAAGGATCTGAACATTATATCTATCATATAAATATAAAGAACAATTCTTAATATTTACATTATAGCCTTCAGTATCTAATACAAAAAGTGATACAATGTTCACAACATATCCTGTAACAAAAAAGCAGTCATGCAACAAAAGGCTCCCACTGATGAGTGGTAAATGTATCACTATTTCCCACTCATTTGACCTAATATTTTGTATAGTTTCTTGATTTTTCTGAATATTTTGATGTGTTTTGTGTTATTTTGTAGATAAATAAAGTTTTAGGACTCTCTGGAGGTGATTCGGGGCCAAGACAGTGAAAACGGACAACAAAGGGCAAAAATGTCATTTAGCGCGTCGCGACGCCTAACATGCGCCGGCCTGTGCTAACTTACGCCGCTTCATGCTAAAATGCATCGTGCCACATTTCAGAATCTGAGTAGTCTGCTAACATGGACCGGATGCTAACGTGCGCTTGCCATGTGTCAACATCATAGGAAATCTGCTAACATGCACCGTGCCACGTGTCATCATCCTATGGTGCCGACAATCCACATCGCCACGTGTCATCCACATAGGCATCCATATCAGCCACATGCCAAGTCGGTGTGCCACGTGTCAGCTACGTCATCATCAGCCAATCATCGCGTGCCACATGTCATAATCCTATAGTGCCGACAATCCACGTCATCGCCACATCATCGCCACGTCAGCACAATTATTGAGTTAATCATCCAAAGTGCCACTTGTCAGCATTCTATTGGGCCAACAGATTCCTTATCGCCACATCATCAGATAAGAATCAAAGTAGCCAATCTTCGTGCGACACGTGGTGTGTCGCGACGCGCAATGGCCACGCGTCGCGACGTGCTGAGCCAATTTTTTCCTATAAATTCAGGACGATTTCATTTCATTTGGTGTGCTTTCATTTGGATCTTTATAGGCTTTAAAATGATTGCATCTATTTTGTAAATATTTTTATTATTTAAATTAAGTATTTTTACTTTTAATTTTAATTTCAGTATTTTTAATTTCAGTACTTTTACTTTCAACACTTTTACATTCAGCACTTTTACTTTTCATCACTTTTACTTTCAGTACATTACTTTTAGCACTTTTAATTTAAGTACCTTACTTTCAGCACTTTTAATTTCAGTAATTTACATTCAGTAATTTTAATTATGCATTTTTACTTTCAGTAATTATTTTTATTTATTTTCTTTTTATTTCGTTTATGGTCAGTAGTTAATTTACTATTGGGAAGGGTGAAGCTTTTTACTATCATAATTTAGATTAATCTCCCTCAATTATAATATATAAACTAGTTAAAACCTGACTTAATGAGGATACCGCCATATTGGTCGGTTGGTAATTAATTATAAATTGGTTTTAACATGACTAAGTATGGATACCGCCTATTTGGTCAGTTGGTAATAAATTATTAATTTGATTTAATCAAGATACCGCCTATATGGGTGGTTGGTAATTATCATGCATATTTATATATTATAATAAGGGAGATTTCTAAATTAGAAATATTAAAGGTAGATTAATCTCACCTAATTTATAATATGGAAATTTTAATTTAATATGGATTAAAAGTTGATACCGCATTAATGGCTGGTTTTAATTATGTAACATAATGTGACACCACTTATAGGATGGTCTTTAGGTGCAAGATGATTACCGCCTATATGGATGGTTTATGGATAAATAATAACACCGCTTTTATGGTTGGTTCAACTTAATTGGGTAATATTGGAAATTTCCATATTATAATAATTTGAGATTTATAAAGGTGGATCCCCTAAGCCCCAGCATTTTATTTTTATTCTAGGGAAGTGATGAAACACAATATTAATAAGCGTAATAATTGATTTAATTATGTTATTGGTAAACCTTTGGTTTGTTTATTGAGTTTTAAGCTTAAAACTTCTTGTTGCCTGATCACCAATAAGATTGATGTGGTAAAATTAAAATGAACTTGGAAAAGGGATTTTAGGTTTTAGCCTTAGATTCAATAGCTCACGATCTTCCTTGGGGATATATAACCCTTTAATAGATTTCCTTACAGGATAGGAATATACCTGTCGGGCGTGGGTAGCCATAATTGGAACTTGAACATAATGAATTCAGATAATTTCGGTTAACATAGACATATGATTAATTGAGTTACACTCGGTATTTACGTCTGATCATCGACAGAGGCTTTTGCATAACTTTGTGTTCCAGGTTAGCAAATTAATTTATTACACATATATAAGAGAATCAATTCATATTTAGAATAATATAGTGTGGAGTCACGACCCTAGGTATTTTGTGTCTTTTGTTATTTTCCTTAGTATTTTCTTTTGTATTTTTATTTATTTATTTAAAAAATCCACATTCAACCAACTGTTGGGTTTCTACGGTCCCGAGGATCGATTAAAGTAATGAAACACAAGTGCGAATACATCAAAGAAGTGGCGGAATACTTACATTGAACGGTTGCGCGATGCGATGTAGAACAAAAACTTCAAGCTCCCTTCCATGGTGCTCTCGGCAGTGCACTGTTTTTGAGCTTCCAAATTTTCGGCCATGGTCCTTCATCAAGCTCCAAGATTTGTTTGATGATTCCAAGCTCACAAGTGGGTTTCCCTATCACCTTTGTATGTCTCCATTGTGTGCTAGCACTCGGTAATATTTGCCACAAAAATTACCATTTGCTTCTCCTTCATTCTCGGCAGAAACCAGAAAAAATGGAAGAAGAAATGCCCATTGGTCGTGAGAGAGAGGAAGAAAATTGAGAGAGGAAATTTGTGTGTTGGTTGTTGGAAATGTGTATCTAATACACAAAAATGAATTTCCAAATTCATTTACCAAATTTTTGGCTTTCCAAAAGTCAAAGACTTTAAGCCATCCAACAACTACATCAACTATTCACATCACAGGGACTACATATCACATCACTCAAAGTGACAAGTGATTTGACGCTTGAAGTGACTAGCGATTTGACGCTTCATGTGACTTGTGGGCCGCACTCGAATTCGAAATGCGAGTGCGCCCGCAAACACTCTCGGGCTCGGGTTCGCTAATTCCAAATTAACGAATTTTCCGTTGCGACGTAATTAAATAATTATGCCTAGCAAAATTACTATTCACGTCGCTAACGAATTAATTCTAAATTAACTCGTTCGCCCGAATTAAAATCTAATTTTAATTCCGCGTCGAAATCCAATTTCGTATAATATATCGAATATATTATTTTATCGATTAATTCCAAATTAATCATTTTCTCTCTTTAATTGATATTTTATCCCAGATAAAATATCTCTGTAATTAATCCCAGATTAATTTTCTCTCTCATTTAATTAATCCCAGATTAATAAAGTGCGAGTCATACGTCATCGGTGAATCTTCGGGAAGCGACCCATGAGATCCCCGGATATGTTGGTAGTAAATCCGGTCGTCGGACTATCCGAACACGTACGTACCTAGTACTACGTTTGTACCGATTTACAAGACAAGGTTGGCTTCTAACAAAGCGCCATGCCTACCCAATTCTCCAGAAATATCCTTACAGGAATATATGATCTATATCAGGCGTAGTATACATAGTATTGCGTATTTCTACCCCGTACGAAGCACATATCGGATCTCTGGTAACTAGTCTCTATAATCGGATAAACATGACCTAGTCATTTTATCCCGATGACTGCAGTACATAAGAGAACCAGTTCCGTATCGTACGTGACCATCATCTCCACTATGACTGGAGTGATATTTCCGTCTTGACATCACACCCAATACACTACGATTCTCAATATACCCAGTAAAGGCATGTACATAGAACCTGTTAAAGCCCTGGACGACCAAAACCAAAGTACATTGATTGTCGCAAGTATTAGTGGTGCAAGTCTCCGGTTAAGACCAAATACACCTACCCTGATTCAGACTTCCATAGACATATAGTCATACTACCAATGGAATTCCGAGGGGTCTATCCAGAGCGAAGCTGTTTTTCATACCATCGGTAAAACACAACCTCCTACTACACTTGCATGAGTATCCTATACCCAAATATATGAGAACTATGTCGTTATGCCCTCACAACGCGCATAAGTGTAATACTAGTCTTTTCCGCATTATCGATGTCCAATCTCGATAATACTCTGACTAGGGATATTTAATGATTAAACCTTCGTGGATTGATACTGTCTCATATCATCTCAATCCAGGAACTAATCATAAGGACCTTCTATCATTTATACATCTTGGTGATCTAATCACAAATGATAAGAGAGCAATTTCCTTTGTCACATAGTTAATTTGTACAACAACACCATGATCTGTACAAATAGTGACGCTATAGGTCACAACTGTCCAACAATCTCCCACTTGGCCTATAGCCAGTCACTCGAGTGTCCTACACCCGAACTATGTACGGTTCGCTCAAATTACTGAGAAAAGACTTTCGTCAGCGGATTTGCATGATTATCATCTGATGCGATTTATACGATCATTACATCGCCACAATGTATAATCCGAACGAATCAGATGAATAGTCGAAGTATATATCTGGATCGTTGATGAGACCATTAATTCTTTAGCCTGCGCTGAAGCATAGTTCAGCTGCTAACATAACTATATCTAACTAATTAGATTTATTATCATTCCAGAAGGCTTCTATTGCTGCCTCAGCAGCAGCAATAATCCATTTTTGTTGTTTATGCGGTAACAGTATCTTGCTTGGAAGATTTCCAGCTCACTGTTCTGTTATTCAAACTGTATAGTGCCGTTGTTACGACTTATAGTTGTTATATCGGTTAGGAAACTTGCAGTAGTGAACCCAGTCACTTCAAGTTCTGCTTCTCCATAGCTTAAGACAACATCCTTAGATCCTCTAAGATACTAAAGGATGTTCTTAACATCAATCCAATGACTATCACTTGGATTGGCCTGATTGTGACTCCAAATGCTCAAAGCATATGAGACACCAGGTCACGTACATTTTTCAATGTACGAGTTCTTAGAGAGTACTAACAACTTTTAGATCTATCCTAGTAGATCTTTATTCCTTGAATAAAGGTTGTTTCTCCCAAGATTCTACGGAGAATTTTCTTGAAAGCCAAGCTTTCGCCGATTGTATTATGGGAATATTATTTCCAAGAAATGACATATTATCATTATTTAGGACTTTCGCTGTCAGTGCGCTCCCACTAACCTTCTTATATACACAAGAATCATTTTCGTTCGAATTAAATCATACATCATTATGATTACATCAAAACGATGATTCCAAGAACACTATGTTTGCTTCAATCCATCCATGGATCGAATTAACTCGCAAACCTTGTTTGCTTGTTTTGGTACGACAAAACTGTCAGGATGTTGTAAAACATCCTCCAAAAGGTTTCCATTTTAAGGAAAGCGATTTTGATGTTCAGCTGCCATATTTCATGAATGAAACATGCAGCATTAGCAAGCATTATCGAAATGGATTTACCGTGGCAACAAGTAAAAGGTTTCGTCGTAATCAACATAATGTTGATAACGATACCTTTTCGCTGCAAGCTGACCGGTGTAATCACACACGTATAACGCAAGCGCACGTATCGTTCAAGTAGTATAAAAAGTATCGATCCCACGAGGACTTAATATATATTCTATTAATTTTATGAGGTCAAGTGATTACTAATATCTAACAAGTTATTTGAAAGGATAATGATGATTCTAAATTTAAAACAAGTAAAAGAAATTGAGAGTAGATTAATGAGAATTAAAACTATCTAGGGTTGTGAATTCTTCCAATATTAATTAAAAGATGAAGTAGTTAAATCATAGTTGGGTAAATATTGATTTATTAATCTGGAATATTAAATTATGTAAAAGCCTATTCCGATGGTCATTTACAAATACCTAGTTTAATTCAATTGAATCATATGTCTATATCAACCAAATTACCTAGATTCATTAAGTTTGAATTCCAATTATGATTACCCCCGCCTAACATGTATATTCCTAATCTGTAAGGAACTCTATTAAAGGTTTATCTATCCTTAAAGAAGATCGTGGGTTGTTGAGTATAAGGTCCTTAAACTTAAAGTCCCTATGTCTAGTTCATTTTAGGTTTATCTATTCAATTTTATTAGTGATCAGTTAATAAAAAGGCATTAAGATTATGACTCAACAAATAACTCTTTAATTACCCAAACTATAATCTAACCCTTTTTAAAACCGGTGATATTAGATTTTATCACAACCCTAGATATTTAATTTAGTTACAACACATAGCTAAAGCTGATATAAACTTAAAAGACATAAAATGAAATTACTGAAAAGTAATAAAAAGAAATGCTATGGTAAAAGGAATTAACTTCTACTATTCACTATTTAGATATCTCCCATAAAATAATATATATAATCTTGTGATTTTTTAAATCAACCGTCCGGAATGGCGGTATCCTGATTAAGTCAAATTCAAATATACCAGCCATAAGGCGGAACATAAATATAAACTTAAACCAACCGTCCAGTATGGCGGTATCCTCATTAAGTCAGGTTTAACCAATTTAAATTGAATAACCAACCGTCCGGAATGGCGGTATCCTTTATTAATTCAGGTTTTAAATAGTTTATATATTATATTTTAAGGGAGATTAATCTAAATAGCAAAAGTAAAAGAATTACATTTTTACCTCAGCATGGAGAAGTTAGCTCCTCATGGATGAATGAAAACTACTATTTATAAAAGAGAATTACTACTAAAAACGTAAATAAAACTGAATAAAAGAAACTAAAGAAGAGAACTCTCAATTTATTTATAAGGATTTCAGAGGATGAGGTACATTTGAAACTCAAGAAATCAAACTCAATTTATAGGCAAAAAAAATCCAATTCTTTATTATTATTTTTCTGAATTTTTTTTTTTATTATTAATATTTTTTTTTGGATCGCTGAATTTTCGACACGTGGCATGGTGGCTAAAAAAAAATGGCTCGTTGAATTTTTGACACGTGGCATGCGGTGCACGTTAGCAGATTGCTTGTGATGATGACACGTGGCATGGTGCACGTTAGCAAATTCAAACTTGGCAACTTTGACTTGTTGACCTGGCGCATATTAGCAGTCTCCGGTGCACGTTAGAGGTCGGGATGCCAAGGGTTTCGGTGTCGAGACGCCCAAAATTACTAAAATACCCTTTTTGCCAAATTTCACCAAATTTCACAGTTTTGCTCCAAATCTACTCCAGAATGTTCTGAAACTTTATTTATCTACAAAATAACACAAAACACATCAAAATATTAAGTTAAATGAGTGAGAAATAGTGATAGTTTTACCACTCATCACACCCCCAAACCTAACATTTTGCTAGTCCTCGAGCAAAATAAAATAAAATAATAAAATTTAACTAAGCCACTTTCGTAGGGATCACGGTTGCATTTAGCATATGCAAAAAGCTTTTAAACCCCATAGGTGTCCCTAGTGGACGAGTTCTAGTCTCGTGAGGGTTTACATCAATGATACCCACAAACATTTTATAAAAGTAAAAAGGTAGTGAAACTAATGCACACAAAAGCAAAAAGACAAGAGAAAAGAGAATAAAGAAGTTAGTGACTATTCAGATGAACCTTCTACTCCAAGTTATTAGTTGTTTAGTTTCATTCTAAATTACTGAATAAATAAATTCTCTGATTATTTATACCATTCTTCATATACACAACTAACAAAGTATTATTCAACTTATTTTTGCCCACAACAGTCATAAGTGCAGTTAATAAGAGAGTAATATTTTTGTCCTAAAGTTTTATCAGATTTCACACCTTTTTGTAGTAATGGAATACATTTTCTGATTTTTTCTTTGATTTTTTCTCTATTTTTTATTTATATACAATATCTTCCATCTATGTAGCGAGCTTTAGGTCGGTGACTCCCAAACCAGTTGGCTTTAGGGCACCAGGTGTTAAGATACCCCTACGGACATAATTACTCAGACTTCAGATATATATATATTTTTGCAGCATCTTTGATCCATGTATCGAGCTTTGGGCCAGTGACTCCCAAACCAGTTTGTTTTAGGGCACTAGGTGTTAAAACACCCTTACAGACTTAATAACTCGGATCTCAGACTTTTTTTTTTATTCCATCACTTTTTGAGATGATTCCTCCAAATGAACTAGAGCACTGAATATTACAAACTTTTCAATTTTAGCTCATGTCCGTATGTTACCATGCATGTTGATAATACCTGCCAACTAAGTATATGAAGATCCATTTTAGTCAGTTTTTTGGAGAATTTAAAAATTAAATAATTCAGAAGGAAATAAACAAAAATTAACTTGTTTCGAAAAATGGGTTTGAAATACGTATCAGGAGTGAGAATTCCTTACACAGCTATTTCTTACCAATTTCACCTTTTTAGTCAACATAAAAACAAAACCACAAACATAAAGAAATAACTTCTACTGGTCATATAACTATGGTTCACATGTGGGTTTTAGGAGTGTAAACAAAGGCTCTCGCTGACGAAGGATTGTTCACAACTAGGACTCCCCACTCAAGGGTTCAAGCAACCAAGTGAACGCACCTTTTTTATACCTTAGGGTACGTGCCAACGAGTTATGGTGTGTGACTAACTGTCGAATGGAATTCCCGTTGTAGATTCCCCAGAGGGAGGGTGGAGCGAGGCTCTCTTAAGTACCCAAGCCTCTTAGGCTCTTATCGCTTGGTGACAGGAATAAACAACGAGTCCTTCAAACTAGTCTATCACAACAAGCTACAGGTGAATGATTATCTAGGTGCCTTCACAAATTTTCCTTATAGAGAGGTAGTGAGTGAAGGAAGACACCAAACCATCACCTAGCTTTAAATATGCCTTTGTTTTTGAAAAAAAAAATTAAAATTTTTTTTTAATTTTTCAAAAAAAAATAATTTTGGACTAAAGATAAAAACACAATACAAACAAGTACTATTAACTATTCCTCACCCACAAACCTAAATGAGACAGTGTCCCTATTGTCTTAAACAGTAGAAGAAGAGTTTAGAAGATAGTACCTGGTTAGCTGAATTACTACAAGAAAATTAAAGGTTAAGATCCAGATTTATTCGACGCTTCTTACCACGATCATCATCGGACCATTTTATCTTTGAAAGGATAGGATCAATTTGTGGTTCAAAGGCTATGAGTTGGTCTATTAGATCTGGAGCAGACCTGGCAGTAAAAAGGAGTTCTTTCATAGGTTTTGACACAAACCCATTTCTCCGGGCATCATCAAGAAACACACAAAGAAAATCATAAAATCCATCAACGTTGAGCAGTCCAATTGTTTTCTGGTGTATGTTCAGGTTCGCCCAAGATAGTACTATAAAAATTTCCTCCAATGTACCCAAGCCACCTGGCAAAGCGATAAAAGCATCAGAACGGTTAATCATTTCTACCAATCGCTCGGACATACCTGGCACGATCAGTTCCTCTCCGTTTGATGATTCAATAAGATTTGCTTCTGCAATGGTTTTGGGATGATTCCCAAAACATGACTACCTCCTTCCTGTACGGCCTTTGAAACGATCCCCATTAGTCCAAGATTGCCTCCGCCATATACTAAGTGCATATTTCTTACAACTAAGACTCAACCCAATTCTTGTGCTGCTTCTACGTATTGTGGTTTAGAACCAACACTACTACCGCAAAACACACATATGTTTTCAACTCGTCTTCTTGAAGTGGCTTCCATGTTTTACTCTGGATGTCTTCAAAAGTGCAATGATGAGTTGAATTTATAATACCTGAAAAGAGTGAGTAAAAATAATAGCACTAGTATCTTCCAAAGGACGATTAGTAGTAAAATAGTAAAATAAATCGTGATAGTCAAAAAGGTCTGAATCTTGTCGGAGAAAACAACAAAACAAATCACATTTATTAGGAAAAGACAAAGAGATATAATATTTACAAGAATTTACAGCTTGATTGACGTCTATGTGTTGAGTTTCAATCAAGTCCCAAGGATCACAAACATGCATAAAAACGAGTTGAATACACAAAGGAGTAAGGCGGAATTCATACTCACATTGATGGGTTTTGATGAAATGAAGAACAAGTTGCGTTTTTGATGCACATCAAGCTCGGCAGTAGCTTCCTCATGCAGTGGACTGCTCGGTTGGGGACTGGTTTGCCTCCTCCATGTTCGGCCATGGATGAACACCATGGAAGCTTCAAGCTTCAAGCTTTCCAAGCTCACAAATTCGTTTCCCTATCACCATAATATAACCCATGTGTGTGCTAGCACTACTCATCTTCAATTTGCTTCTCAAAATTTCGGTCTGACCAAAAGATTTAGAGAAGAAAATCGGCTTGAAGCCGTGAATGAGAGGAAGATGAAAAGTGAGGGAAAAGGAGAAGACCGTGAGTGGTGAGTGAGAGAGAGAAAATGATTTTTGGTTTATATATTTATTTTTTATTTTCCAAAAACAAAAACAAATATATAAATCATTTTTCATATATGTCAAAAGTTAAAAAGCAAAAGTCTATTAATGTTTTTCATCATTTCTACTTTTTACTTTAAGTCACATCATATCACTTTAATAAAGTGACATGTTGTCAAGTCACATCACTCAAAGTGACAATTGATTTGACGCATGATGTGACTAACGATTTGACGCTTGATGTGACTTGCGTGCCGCGCTCGAATTTGAAATGCGAATGCGCTCGCAATCACTCTCGGGCTCGGGTTCGCTAATTCCAAATTAACGAATTTTCCGTCGCGTCGTAATTAAATGATTACGCCTAACGAAATCACTATTCACGTCGCTAACGAATTAATTCTAAATTAATTCGTTCGCCCGAATTAAAATCTAATTTTAATTCCGCGTCGAAATCCAATTTCTTATAATATATCGAATATATTATTTTATCGATTAATTCCAAATTAATCGTTCTCTCTCTTTAATTAATATTTTATCCCAGATAAAATATCTCCGCAATTAATCCCAGATTAATTTTCTCTCTCTTCCAATTAATCCCAGATTAATTAAGTGCGAGTTATACATCATCGGTGAATCTTCAGGAAGCGACCCATGAGATCTCCGGATATGTTGGCAGTAAATACGGTCGTCGGATAATCCGAACACGTAAGTACCTCGTACTACGTTTATACCGATTTACAAGGCAAGGTTGGCTTCTAGCAAAGCGCCATGCCTACCCAATTCTCCAGAAATATTCTTACAGGAATATATAGATCTGTATCAAGCGTAGTATACCGTAGTATTGTGCATATCGGCCCAGTATCGGATAGTCACGTGCTAGGGCTGGGGCTGGATAAGTGTCTGCCCCGTCCGAAGCACATGTCGGATGTCTGGTAACTAGTCTCTATAATCGGATATTCATGACCTGGTCACAATATCCTGATTGGTTGCGTAACACTTAAGAGGACTAATACCATATCCTGCGTGACATCATCTCCAATATGACTGAAGTGATACTTCCGTCTTGACATCACACCCAATACACTACGATTCTCTGATAAACCCAGAAGTGGTGTACGCAGAACCGGTTAAAGCCCTGTACCACCAAGACTAAAGTCTATCGATTATCGTAAGTATTAGCGATGCAAGTCTCAGGTTAAGACTATACACACCTACCCTGATTTCGGCCTCCCATAGACACATAGTCATAATACCAATGGGATTCCGAGGGGTCTATCCAGAGCGAAGCTGTTTCCCGTACCATCGGTGAAACACGACCTCCTATCGCACTTGCATAAGTATCCAATACTTATATATATGAGAACTATGTCGTTGTGCCCTCACAACGCACACAAGTGCAATACTAGCCTATTCCGCATTATCGATGTCCTGTCTCGATAATACTCCGGCTAGGGATATTTAATGATTAATCCTTCGGGGACTGATACTCTCTCATATCATTCTCAGTCCAGGAACTAATCATATGGACCTCTCTTCATTTATATATCTATGGTGATTTAATTGTTGGATAATATGACCCATAGCGTCACTATTTGTACAAATCATGGTGTTGTTGTACAAATTAACTATGTGACAAAGGAGATTGCACTCTTATCATTTGTGATTAGATCACCTTAGATATATAAATGATGAGAGGTCCCTATGATTTGTTCCTGGACGGAGAATGATATGAGACAGTATCAGTCCACGTAGGATAAATCATTAAATATCCCTAGTCGTAGTATTATCGAGACAGGACATCGATAATGCGGAATAGGCTAGTATTGCACTTGTGCACGTTATGAGGGCACAACGGCATAGTTCTCATATATTTAAGTATTGGATACTTATGCAAGTGCGATAGGAGGTTGTGTTTCACCGATGGTACGGGAAACAGCTTCGCTCTGGATAGACCCCTCGGAATCCCATTGGTATTATGACTATGTGTCTATGGGAGTCCGACATCAGGGTAGGTGTATTTGGTCTTAACCTGAGACTTGCACCGCTAATACTTACGATAATCGGTAGACTTTGGTCTTGGTGGTACAGGGCTTTAACCGGTTCTGCGTACACCACTTCTGGGTTTATCAGAGAGTCGTAGTGTATTGGGTGTGATGTCAAGACGGAAGTATCACTTTAGTCATAGTGGAGATGATGTCACGCAGGATACGGTACTAGTGCTCTTGAGTGATGCGCATCCAATCATGATATTATGACCAGGTCATGAATATCTGATTATAGAGACTAGTTACCAGACATCCGACATGTGCTTCGGACGGGGCAGACACTTATCCAGCCCCAGCCCTAGCACGTGACTATCCGATACTGGGCCGATATACACAATACTACGGTATACTACGCTTGATACAGATCTATATATTCCTGTAAGAATATTTCTGGAGAATTGGGTAGGCATGGCGCTTTGCTAGAAGCCAACCTTGTCTTGTGAATCGGTATAACGTAGTACGAGGTACTTACGTGTTCGGATAGTCCGATGACCGTATTTGCTGCCAACATATCCGGAGATCTCATGGGTCGCTTCCCAAGATTCACCGATGATGTATGACTCGCACTATGATTAATCTGGGATTAATTAGTAGAGAGAGAAGATTAATTTCTAGAGAGAGAAAATTAATCTGGGATTAATTGCGGAGATATTTTATCTGGGATAAAATATTAATTAAAGAGAGAGAACGATTAATTTGGAATTAATCGATAAAATAATATATTCGATATATTATAAGAAATTAGATTTCGACGCGGAATTGAAATTGAATTTTAATTCGGGCGAACGAATTAATTTAGAATCAATTCGTTAGCGACGTGAATAGTGAATTCGCTAGGCGTAATCATTTAATTACGACGCGATGAAAAATTCGTTAATTTGGAATTAGCGAACCCGAGCCCGAGAGTGATTGTGAGCGCATTCACATTTCGAATTCGAGCGCGGCACGCAAGTCACATCAAGCGTCAAATCGCTAGTCGCATCAATTGTCAAATCACTTGTCACTTTGAGTGATGTGATGTGACTTGACATGTTGTCACTTTATTAAAGTGACTTGATGTGAATAGTAAAAGTGATAGGTGATGGAAAAGCATTTTTGCTTTTTGCTTTTGACCTTTTGACTTTGCTTTTTGAAAGTAAAATGTGGTAAATGCTTTTATTAAAATTTTGGAAAATATAAAAAGCATTTACACTTTCTCTCTCTCTTGCATATTCACGTTTTTTTAGGGTTTCAAAATGGAGCCAAAATCGTTTTCTCTCTCTCTTGGTCCATGACCGATTTCTTCATCATTTATTTTGCTTTGATCGATTAAAATGGAGAAGAACAAGTGCTAGCACACTCTAGGGTTTATACTATGGTGATAGGGAAACGAATTTATGAGCTTGGAATTCATTTTTGAACCTTGAAGCTTGGAGCTTCCAAGGAGACATCCATGGCCGAATCTTCAAGGAGGAAGATGACCCAAAACCGCGCAGTCCACTTGTCCAGAAAGCTCATTGCCGACCTTCACCAAGGAGGAAAATGGGTTTTGTTCTTCCAAGCATCAAACCAATCAATGTGAGTATGTATTCCGCCTTATTCCTTTGATGTATTCTTGCGTTTTTGTGCTTGATAATGTTGATCTTGGGACCTAATTAGGAACTCAACATTAATCACAAATGATGAGAGTGCAATTTCCTTGTCACATAGTTAATTTGCACAACAACACCGTGATCTGTACAAATAGTGACGCTATGGGTCATATTATCCAACAATCTCCCACTTGGCACATAGCCAGTCACTCGAGTGTCTAATACCCGAACTATGTACGGTTCGCTCAAATTGCTGAGGAAAGGTTTTCGTCAATGGATTTGCTTAATTATCGTCTGACGCGATTTATACGATCATCACATCGCCACGATGTATGATCCGAACGAATCAGATGAATATAGAAGTATATATCTGGATCGTTGATGAGACCATTAATTCTTTAGCCTGTGCTGATACCTAGCTCAGCCGCTAACAGAACTAAATCTAATCTAATTAGATTTATTATCGATCCAAATGGCTTCTATTGCTGCCTCAGCTGCAGCAATAATCCGCATTTGTTGTTAATTCGGCAACAGTTATCTTGCTCGGAATATTTCCAGCTCACTGTCCCAGTGTTCAAACTTTTATAGTACTACAGTATTTACCGGTTTGGAAACTTGCAGCAGTGATCCCAGTCACTTCAAGTTCTCCATCTCCATAGTTTAAGACAACATCTTTAGTTCTCTCAGATACTAACAGATGTTCTTAATCTTCAATCCAGTGACTATCACTTGGATTGACCCGATTGTGACTCCATATGCTCAAAGCGTATGAGACACCAATACAAGTACATTTTAAATGTACAATTTCTCAGAGAGTGTTAACAACTCCAAATCTAGCCCAGTAGATCTTTATTCCTTGAATAAAGGTTGTTACTCCCCAGAATTCTACGGAGAATTTCTTATGAAAGCCAAGCTTTCACTGATTGTTTTATGGGAATTTCATTATCAGTGCTCTCCCACTAACCTCCTTATATACACAAGAATTATTTCGTTTTGAGTCAAATCATAAACCATTATGATTATTTCAAAACGTCAGTTCCAAGAACCTTATGCTTGTTTCAATCCAAACATGGATCGAATAACCTGCAAACCTTGTTTGTCGGTTATACAAAATCGTCAGGATGTTGTAAGCATCCTCCAAAAGGTTTCCTTTTCAGGAAAGCGATTTTGATCTGCAACTGACACATTTCATAAATGAAATATGCAGTTATCAACAAGCATCTTCAAAATGGATTTACCATGGCAACAGGTAAAAGGTTGAATCGTTATTAACACAATGTTGATAACGATACCTTTCCGTCAAAAGCCCAGCTTTGTACGTTGGTATGTTGCCTTCCATGTATGTCTTCCTTGAAGACGTTTAATGTACCAATAGGCACAATGCCTTGTGGTACAACAACTAGTATCCAAAATAGTTGTTATACATGGAATCTATTTCGGACTCATGGCACTTTGCCATAATAGGGAGTCGATACCTCGTATCACTTCCTCAAAACGTAGTCGGTGGATATACCTTCATAAGATTGACATCTTTATGAGGTTAGATCAGAAACCCATACCCTAGGTCGTTTTCTGACTCTATCTGATCTACGAGTGTCTTGTGTATTTGAAGATTAATGGTATAGATTCATCATAGATGAACTATTTGTTTCCATTAAGGACTTCGTGCCTTGAACAGTATTACTCTGATTTTCATCGAGTATCACTATCCTCCCACTGACCACTGCATATCGGTATTCCTCTCAGGAAAAACCGTATGGTGAGCAACAATCACATTGTTCTCATGTGAGATTTACAAGTACTATACTTAAGGTTTCCCTTAGGATAACCTATATAGGCACTTATCCAATTTGGGTCCTTAGTTTGGTATCATCCAAACGTTATGCCTGGCATACCCAAATTACTAGAAATGAGAAACCCCGTTTCTTTCCTGTTCATATCCTATATGACATCTGTCAAATAGATTTATATGGAACCTTATTCTAAATAAGTTATTGCACTGTTAAAACTTATCCGTTGAAGAAAATGGTAGCTCAGAGTGACTCATGATTAGCCTTATCATGTCTAACATGATTCAGTTAATCCGTTCGGATACACCATCACTTTGACGTGTTCCGGGAGGAGTCCTCATTTGAAAGAATACTATACTCTTTCAAGTATATAAGAAACTTATTGCTTAAGTATTTTTCATTACGGTCTTACCGTGACGGTATAATACTATAGCCGATCTGTTTGTCTATTTCGTGTCGAAACTCTAAAAGTTTCTGATTTGTGTTCTTTAAAAGAAACACATAACCATAACGTGATGCCACATCCGTTAAGGTCACGAAATATTCATGTTCACATCTAGCCTAGCTAGATATGGGCCCACTAACTTCACCATGAATATGGCTAACAGATCGGTGGCACTTACACTATTACCAAGTAAACAGTGTTTTAGGTACTTTACCTAACTAACTAGATTCGTAGACTTTATTTGAATAGTCAAATCAGTCCTAGTATCCACTCTTCAAAAGTGTGGATATACGAGTCTTGTATAATTGTGTCCCAGACAACAATGCCACAAATAAGTCTCTATTGATCAAATCAATTTGAGCTATTTATTTGTCATTTTATATGTTTGAGATTTTAATTATATTCAAAATATAAATTCTGTTATTCACATCTAATGTGTTTATCTCAGTATCATCTTTATATAATAAAAACTTTAGTGTTCTAGAATATAAAGGTTTATCCGCAACGGATTAAACACTGATATAGAGATAATGTCTCTAGTCAAACTAGTTACACTATAACAGTTCCTAATTTAAGTACACACCCGAAGGGTAGTTCCTAAACTTAGGTATCTATGGTCGAAACAGTGACTTTCGTCCCGTTTCCGATTCGCAGAGCAATCTCAGCTTGAAGTCAGTATCCTGCTCAAAGCAGATTCTAAACATCAATACATATATTTTATGTACCACACATAAGTATTTAAAATCTAATTTCAATACTAGCTGTGAACATAACTAAGACAAACATTTTCAAAGTAAGAGCCTTGCCCTTTCTTTAATTCCTTCGTGTCTGCCATATCCAAATGGTAGTCACTTTGGGATATGTCTATTATCCTTTTCAATATTTCAGAAACCTTAGGCCAAGCCTTGGGTTTTTAGAATATCGAAACGATTTGCACCTCGAGCTACATGCCCAATTGCAAACTTTGACTTTATCTCCTCTAGAATAGTCAATTAATTCTCCAAGAATTATAAATTGCAATTTTAATACTTCTTAAATCTAAAATTAGATTTATGACAAGTATATTAAATTAAGCATTAAAGTCATCATCACATAAATCTTCCAAAGATTTTATGCTCTACTTATTTTGCTTAATTTTGGGCTTAAGGTATAATAAGTTATTTTATCAAATAAAGTAATCTATTATTTATTCCCAATTTGAAAATTAAATTATTTAAAATATTTTAATCCCAGATTATATTTTAAATATCCAACTTTTCAATTTTATCTTGATTACAATAGTCCAACTATTTAATCAACGATTAGTGGTACTATATTATAATGATTATAATAGTCCAACTATATAATCAAATATAATCCAAATTAATTAACCTCAATTACATTGATTACTATAATCCAATTATAAAATCAACTGTAAACTGAAATTAATTAATTCAAATATATTGATTAATATAATCCAATTATATATAATCAAGTATAATACAGTCCAACTGTTTATTAAAACAACAATTTAAATATTAGTCTAACTAACATTTAATCTAATGACGAAATAATTTAAATGAGCGCGTATGGCGAGTAATTGAACGAGTATTGCAAATTCAATTCTTGCCTCCCACTATTTTTCGTCGAGCCTCTAACCCTCTGTCGAGTACTCGGGAAACCGTGTTTCCTAGTGGGCTAGGATCCCGTTAAATATCACACAATCTTGACTTTGGCCAACAAATTGTATGATAATTAACTAGGTAGATCTCGAAGATCAATTGGATCTCATCCAACTCCTAGATCCAGTAGGTGGACATCCAAGTCTTAAACATATATCTAATATATGCCTATATATCGAATATATACCCTAACCGTTTTCCTCTGAATCAACTAGGCCTTGGCTTTGGCACAACAAACCTAGTGATCCCAGTCAAGCGCGGACCCATTGACATGGAAGCTTCGTAATCAATGTCAATGGACAAGAAGTGGTCTTGAGTTTGGCCAACAAACCACAACTTGGACACGACACCGATATGGAACAAAGCTTCGTGATTAAAACACATCTTCGACGGACAAGGGCTTGACTTTGGCCAACAACCCCTGCCAATCTCGGATCTTGAGTAAAAATCACTCAATGGAAGGAAAATAAACGCTTGATATTTAACGAGGGTTTTTCGCGTGCAAATTGGCTACCAATTTATTATTTTTGTTAAGGTCTCATCATCATACACCCTTAAACATGCATTCTAAACACATAATAAAGCGCATATGATAAAATAATAATGATATGCGGATGGATATTTTACATTGATCCTAGATCAAATCTCTCATTTTCTCTCTCCAAAGCTAGCACATGTAATTACTTCTACCCGTTACACTACACTTCAAAAGAAACCTCATTTACATTGAGGGGAATAGGTGAGAAGAGAATACAAAGAAATAGGAGATAAGGCTGGACTCGCAGGTCCAATTAATAAATCAAATTTATTACAATTTCCAAAATCGCCCCACCCGACTAATATCCATCTGATATACATTATTCAAACATCACAACCATGTATTCATACAAGCATGTTATCAATCAATCAATCAAATTAATTAATCTTGATAATTAGTGATCATCCAATGTTCAAACAAAGATTTGATTTTGTTCGAGTCAAACTCGTATTGCGAACACGTACTCAAAGTACGATTTCTACTAATTAAATTAAATTACATGATTAAATCCAATTTAATACGTATTTAATTCTAATTCATTATTTAATTCCAAATTAAATATTACACTTTATAAAATAAACCTTTATGACTTAAATTCCAAATTTAATCGTTACGGGTCTCAAAGCCCGATTAATATCCAATATTAATTTAATTAAAGTCCAATGGGCTTTTAATTAATTTCTTGAGGCGTGGACTTTTGGTCAACTCGGGTCAAACCCGCAACCAAAATCCAATCCGGGAGTTACCCCATAAGCCCATAAATTAATTTAGGCCCATTAGGCCCAATTAAACGTTAAAGGTTCATTAGTCGCATTTGGGCCTTTTGGAAGCGGTTTTGGGCCTAATTGGATCCAACCAATTTTGGCCTAAACCAACTTTGTACAACAAAGTCCAATAAACCCAATAACAACTTAAAAAGCCCAAATCCAATTTTAAGCCCAATAATTTAATTTCAAAAATTCCAAATTTTCAATTAAATTACCTAAAGTGTATAGCATTATTAATTACCCAAATCAAAGTTTCCAAAACATGAAATTTGTCCAATTAATCATTCTTAACATCAATTAATCATGTCCAACATAATTAAATCAAAATCAAACCCAATTTATACATGCTAAAGTCTCGGCCATAAGGGGAAAAAATGCCCAAATCAAATTCAATCCAATTGAACCCAATCAAACATAAATTCAACATCCCCAAATGATTTCTAAGTCATCCAATGAACAAAAATAAAAAAACCAAGACATTAGGGCACTTGCCAAATTCGGCCATCACAAGCAAATTGGGGAAAATTGTTCCAAACACTTTTTCATCAAATTGATCTAATCAATCATCAATTAAACAACATTCAAGCATTCTAAATCATCCAATTTCATTAAACATGCTCAAAATCAAGTTTACCCAAATTTGTCATGCCCAAAATTTGGGGAAAAATGGATCCAACCAAATTTCATGAAATTGATTATGCACAACATCAATTCAACCTCATTCAAGCATACTATACTAAACAATTTAATCATTTGATGCTCAAATTGAGTTTACCCAAATTAAAGTTTTGGCCAACATTAAGCAAATTGGGGAAAATCAATCCAATTAATTTTTTATCAAATTGATTACATATAACTCTAATTAATTCATATACAAGCATTCTTAAACAAACAATTTGTCAAAATCATGCTTAAATCAAAAAGCCCCAAATTTAGCTCAAGAACCCTAATTCGTTTTATGCAACAAATAGCTCAAAATACCATTGTTGAGTTTCAATCAAGTCCCAAGGATCACAAACATGCATAAAAACGAGTTGAATACACAAAGGAGTAAGGCGGAATTCATACTCACATTGATGGGTTTTGATGAAATGAAGAACAAGTTGCGTTTTTGATGCACATCAAGCTCGGCAGTAGCTTCCTCATGCAGTGGACTGCTCGGTTGGGGACTGGTTTGCCTCCTCCATGTTCGGCCATGGATGAACACCATGGAAGCTTCAAGCTTCAAGCTTTCCAAGCTCACAAATTCGTTTCCCTATCACCATAATATAACCCATGTGTGTGCTAGCACTACTCATCTTAAATTTGCTTCTCAAAATTTCGGTCTAACCAAAATATTTAGAGAAGAAAATCGGCTTGAAGCCGTGAATGAGAAGAAGATGAAAAGAGAGGGAAAAGGAGAAGACCGTGAGTGGTGAGTGAGAGAGAGAAAATGATTTTTGGTTTATATATTTATTTTTTATTTTCCAAAAACAAAAACAAATATATAAATCATTTTTCATATATGTCAAAAGTTAAAAAGCAAAAGTCTATTAATGCTTTTCATCATTTCTACTTTTTACTTTAAGTCACATCATATCACTTTAATAAAGTGACATGTTGTCAAGTCACATCACTCAAAGTGACAATTGATTTGACGCATGATGTGACTAACGATTTGACGCTTGATGTGACTTGCGTGCCGCGCTCGAATTTGAAATGCGAATGCGCTCGCAATCACTCTCGGGCTCGGGTTCGCTAATTCCAAATTAACGAATTTTCCGTCGCGTCGTAATTAAATGATTACGCCTAACGAAATCACTATTCACGTCGCTAACGAATTAATTCTAAATTAATTCGTTCGCCCGAATTAAAATCTAATTTTAATTCCGCGTCGAAATCCAATTTCTTATAATATATCGAATATATTATTTTATCGATTAATTCCAAATTAATCGTTCTCTCTCTTTAATTAATATTTTATCCCAGATAAAATATCTCCGCAATTAATCCCAGATTAATTTTCTCTCTCTTCCAATTAATCCCAGATTAATTAAGTGCGAGTTATACATCATCGGTGAATCTTCAGGAAGCGACCCATGAGATCTCCGGATATGTTGGCAGTAAATACGGTCGTCGGATAATCCGAACACGTAAGTACCTCGTACTACGTTTATACCGATTTACAAGACAAGGTTGGCTTCTAGCAAAGCGCCATGCCTACCCAATTCTCCAGAAATATTCTTACAGGAATATATAGATCTGTATCAAGCGTAGTATACCGTAGTATTGTGCATATCGGCCCAGTATCGGATAGTCACGTGCTAGGGCTGGGGCTGGATAAGTGTCTGCCCCGTCCGAAGCACATGTCGGATGTCTGGTAACTAGTCTCTATAATCGGATATTCATGACCTGGTCACAATATCCTGATTGGTTGCGCAACACTTAAGAGCACTAATACCATATCCTGCGTGACATCATCTCCAATATGACTGAAGTGATACTTCCATCTTGACATCACACCCAATACACTACGACTCTCTGATAAACCCAGAAGTGGTGTACGCAGAACCGGTTAAAGCCCTGTACCACCAAGACTAAAGTCTATCGATTATCGTAAGTATTAGCGATGCAAGTCTCATGTTAAGACTATACACACCTACCCTGATTTCGGCCTCCCATAGACACATAGTCATAATACCAATGGGATTCCGAGGGGTCTATCCAGAGCGAAGCTGTTTCTCGTACCATCGGTGAAACACGACCTCCTATCACACTTGCATAAGTATCCAATACTTATATATATGAGAACTATGTCGTTGTGCCCTCACAACGCACACAAGTGCAATACTAGCCTATTCCGCATTATCGATGTCCTGTCTCGATAATACTCCGGCTAGGGATATTTAATGATTAATCCTTCGGGGACTGATACTGTCTCATATCATTCTCAGTCCAGGAACTAATCATATGGACCTCTCTTCATTTATATATCTATGGTGATTTAATCACAAATGATGAGAGTGCAATTTCCTTGTCACATAGTTAATTTGCACAACAACACCGTGATCTGTACAAATAGTGACGCTATGGGTCATATTATCCAACACTATGCGTCAGGGACAAGCTTCCCATCCAATTTTCTTATAAATTGGCAAACAGGGTATTTTTGATTGAGATTCCCAATACTTAACTGTTGTCTTTCTTTTTGGAATTTTGTGTGTAACTTGTGAATAGCCGGCTATATGAACATATCCACTGGGATGCGTCTCAAGAGTCGAAGATATATCATCTACAGACTCCTTACTCAAGCCATCCCTAATGAATTTAATTTTATCTTCACGATTATCAGACACCATTCCTAAAGAACGACAACGAGTATTGTAATTCCAACGCGCACATTTGTAACAAACACCCATTTGCTTAGCTCTACGTTTCTTTGCATAGGTGCTTCTTCCAAAACCAGGTAAATAAGAACTACAAGTCTCAGAATACTCACCTGCTAGACAGACTCGTGCTTCGATTACCCAACAAATATCAGTAGGAATACATTTGATCATCAGTAGTCTCATTCGTTCCAAGCGAGCTTTGTAAACTTTCATCAAAGATTTTTGAGGGAGAGAAGGAAATTGCTTGTGAAGACTTGCGAGAGCTTCTTTCATCTTGAAATGTCTTAATCTGAAAAAACTAAACACACAAAATTAAATCATATCAAATCACAATATATACATAAATTGCATGGGTTGCCTCCCTGCGAGCGCTAAGTTTTAAGTCGTCAGCTAGACATGACTGCCTGAACGTTATGCTGGATCTGAAAGTGTGACACTTTCTTTTTTTCGATCCAACGATTCTCTCCAGTAGTGCTTAACACGCCTGTTTTTAACCTTGAAAGTTTTATTGGAGTCAGGACATGTATCTCAATGGCTCTATCTGGTAAAACCTTGGTGATCACAAATAGACTTGACCACCATGATATTGGCTTCCATGGGAAGAATTTCACCCTTGATTTGTTTAACAGTACCTTCTGCCCTGGTTCCAGTTGTATGCGCACTAATTTCTCATCATGTCTTTTCTTTGCCTTTTCTTTGTACAATTTGGCATCCTCAAAAGGCTGATTGTGAAATTCCTCCAATTCATTGAGTTGGTGGGTCTCTTTCTCTTCTGTTGCTTGTAGTGCCAGAATTGGCTCTTTCAGTACAAAAGACGCTTTATCTTCAGGCTCCACAGGCAATTGACATGTTTTAAGTTTGTCAATAGAACTTTGCATTGCATTGGAGTTCTGAATGGTACTGTGTATCACATCAAGTCTGAAACATTCCTCCTTTTTTTCATCATCTGGGAAATTCATGGCCTTGAAAATATTGAATGTTACTTCCTGGTCATGTACCATCATGGTTAATTCTCCTTTTTGTACATCAATAATGGTTCGACATGTAGCCAAGAATGGTCTTCCGAGGATGATTGGAACGTCTGCGTCTTCCTCCATATTAAGGATAATAAAATCTGCTGGGAAAATGAATTTGTCAACCTTAACCAACACATTCTCAACAACGCCTTTTGGAAATACGAGCGTTCTATCAGCAAGTTGTAGAGAGACTGAGGTGGGCATTGTTTCTCCAATCTTCAGTTTCCTGAAAATAGAAAAATGCATCAAGTTAACACTTGCACCTAAATCACATAAAGCCTTACCAAAGTTATGTTCTCCTATGTTGCAAGGAATGGTGAAACTGCCAGGATCTTTCAACTTATGGGGAAGTTTCCTCTGAATGATGGCGCTATATTCTTCCGTCAATGCTACTGTCTCGTAATCTCCCAATCTCCGTTTTCGTAAAAGAATATCTTTCATGAATTTGACATAGCTGGGCATTTGTTCCAAGGCTTCTGCAAATGGGATGTTGATGTGCAGCTTTTTGAAAACCTCTAGAAATCGAGCAAACTGCTTGTCCAGTTTGTTTTTCTGAAGACGCTGAGGAAAAGGTGGAGGTGAAGTAATCTGTTATTTTTCCTTTGCTTCTTTTTCCTCCATCTGTTGCTCTGCTTCTTTTGGATCTTCCTCAGCTGTTGTTTTGGCTCCAACATATTTGTTGATTTCAGTACCGCTTTTTAACATGATGGCATGACACTGCTCCTTTCCCATGTTCCTTGGATTTGGTTCTGTATTGCTAGGAAGGGTACCTGGCGGTCTGTAACTCTGAGCATTGGCCATTTGTCCAATATGATTCTCCAGGGCTTTGATGGAAGCAGATTGGCTTTGAAACATAGCATCATATGCTGCTTGTTGCTTTTTGAACATCTCTGCAAGCCAATCTTTCATTTCTGGATCTTTTTCAAACTCCTGGTTTTGCTGTTGGAATCCTGGTGGTGGATAGTTCTTTTGTCCAGAATTGTTGCTCCATGAGAAATTGGGATGATTCCTCCACCCTGGATTGTAGGTGTTGGAATATGGATTATTCCATTGTCTGTTGAAATTGTTGACATAATTCACCCTTTCTTCAAGTTGGTTTAATTCTTTTGCTCCTCCATATGGCGAATTTATGGATCCAATGTTGCTTTGCATGCCGAGAGTCTCCATGAATTTGCATATCTGATCCAGTTTGGAACTGACTGCTGTATTGGCTCCAACTTCATAAATTCTAGCAATTCGTTGAATCATGCTTCTTTCTGTTGGCCACAATGAATTGTTGTTGGCCATTTCTTCGATTAGGTCCCATGTTTGTTCTTATCCTTTTGCCATTAATGCTCCTCCAGCAGCAGCATCAATTGTGGTTCTCATTATTCCAGAAAGTCCATTATAGAATGTTTGGACTTGAAGCCATTTTGGAATCTCATGGTGAGGACATTTTCGGAGCAAATCTTTGTACCTTTCCCAAGCTTCGTAGAGAGTTTCTGATTCTTGTTGTACAAAGGATGTGATGTCATTCCTCAGTTTTCCAGTTCTAGCTGGTGGAAAGTACTTTGCAAGAAATCTGGTGGCTAAAGTATTCCAAGTTGTAATGGAACCTAGTGGAAGTGAATGTAGCCAAGCTTTAGCTCTGTCCTTCAAGGAATATGTAAAAACACGCAGTCGCATTGCTTCTTCAGCTTCTCGGTTGTAATTGAAAGTACTGTAAACTTCCAGAAAGTTGCTGATGTGGGCATTAGGATCTTCAGTTGCATTCCCCCCAAACTGAACTGATTCCTGAATCATCTGAATGCAAGTTTTGATGTCACCTGCATTTGCGGGTAAGAGAGGAAGTACAATACATGAAATGAGGCCATCAACCACCGGAATGGTTCTGTCTCGAATGGGAATTGGTGGTTCAACCTCCAAAGGTTCAGGTTCCATGTTAACAATTGCTTCTTGGCCTTGTCGCCTTTCTCTTCTCAACTGTCAGATGGTTCTTTCAATTTCTGGGTCAAGCGGTCGTAGTTCAAAGCTTCTGGTTCGTCTCATTAAGATTTTGATAACCTGAAACACAATAAAATGAAAATAATAAGTAAAAAGAAAATTAGATACAAGTAACGTATCTAACCCCTAAACTAATAGTAAAAGATAAAGAAGTCCCAAGCAACGGCGCCAAAAACTTGACCGGCGTAATCACACACGTATAACGCAAGCGCACGTATCGTTCAAGTAGTATAAAAAGTATCGATCCCACGAGGACTTAATATCTATTCTATTAATTTTATGAGGTCAAGTGATTACTAATATCTAACAAGTTGTTTGAAAGGATAATGATGATTCTAAATTTAAAACAAGTAGAAGAAATTGAGAGTAGATTAATGAGAATTAAAACTATCTATGGTTGTGAATTCTTCCAATATTAATTAAAAGATGAAGTAGTTAAATCATAGTTGGGTAAATATTGATTTATTAATCTGGAATATTAAATTATGTAAAAGCCTCTTCCGATGGTCATTTACAAATACCTAATTTAATTCAATTGAATCATATGTCTATATCAACCAAATTACCTAGATTCATTAAGTTTGAATTCCAATTATGATTACCCCCGCCTAACAGGTATATTCCTATCCTATAAGGAAATCTATTAAAGGTTTATATATCCTTAAAGAAGATCGTGGGTTGTTGAGTATAAGGTCTTTAAACTTAAAGTCCCTATGTCTAGTTTATTTTAGGTTTATCTATTCAATTTTATTAGTGATCAGTTAATAAAAAGGCATTAAGATTATGACTCAACAAATAACTCTTTAATTACCCAAACTATAATCTAACCCTTTTTAAAACCGGTGATATTAGATTTTATCACAACCCTAGATATTTAATTTAGTTACAACACATAGCTAAAGCTGATATAAACTTAAAAGACATAAAATGAAATTACTGAAAAGTAATAAAAAGAAATGCTAAGGTAAAAGGAATTAACTTCTACTATTCACTATTTAGATATCTCCCATAAAATAATATATATAATCTTGTGATATTTTAAATCAACCGTCAGGAATGGCGGTATCCTGATTAAGTCAAATTCAAATATACCAGCCATAAGGCGGAACATAAATATAAACTTAAACCAACCGTCCAGTATGGCGGTATCCTCATTAAGTCAGGTTTAACCAATTTAAATTGAATAACCAACCGTCCGGAATGGCGGTATCCTTTATTAATTCAGGTTTTAAATAGTTTATATATTATATTTTAAGGGAGATTAATCTAAATAGCAAAAGTAAAAGAATTACATTTTTACCTCAGCATGGAGAAGTTAGCTCCTCATGGATGAATGAAAACTACTATTTATAGAAGAGAATTACTACTACAAACGTAATTAAAACTGAATAAAAGAAACTAAAGAAGAGAACTCTCAATTTATTTATAAGGATTTCAGAGGATGAGGTACATTTGAAACTTAAGAAATCAAACTCAATTTATACGCAAAAAAAATCCAATTCTTTATTATTATTTTTCTGATTTTTTTTTTATTATTAATTTTTTTTTTGGATCGCTGAATTTTCGACACGTGGCAAGCGTTGCACGTTAACAGATTGCTTGTGATGATGACACATGACATGGTGCACGTTAGCAAAGTCAAACTTGGAAACTTTGACTTGTTGACCTGGCGCATATTAGCAGTCTCCGGTGCACGTTAGAGATCGGGATGCCAAGGGTTTCGGTGTCGACACGCCGAAAATTACCAAAATACCCTTTTTACCAAATTTCACCAAATTTCACAGTTTTGCTCCAAATCACCTCCAAAATGTCCTGAAACTTTATTTATCTGCAAAATAACACAAAACACATCAAAATATTCACAAAACTCAAGAAACTATACAAAATATTAAGTTAAATGAGTGGGAAATAGTGACAGTTTTACCACTCATCACAAACCTAGCTTAGTGCGTTAGTATGTTGCCTTCCATGTATGTCTTCCTTGAAGACTTATATAGTACCAATAGACACAATGCCTTTTGGTACATCAACTAGTATCCAAACTTAGTTGATATACATGGAATCCATTTTGGACTTCATGGCACTTTGCCATAATAGGGAGTCGATACCTTGTATCACTTCCTCATACGTAGTCAGTTGGTATTCCTCAATAAGATTGACATCTTTATGAGGTAAGATCATAAACCCATACCCCAGTTTTTTTCTAACTCTCTCCGACTTACGTGGTTCTTGTGTATTCGAAGATTATTGGCATAGTTTCATCCTTGATGAACTATTTGTGTTCCATTAAGGAATCGGTGCCTGGAATAGTATTACTCCGATTTTCATCGAGTTTTACTTTCTTCCCACTTACCACTGCATATAGGTATTCCTCTTAGGAAAACCGCATGGCGAGCAACAATTACATTGTTCTCTAGTGAGTTGTATAAGTACTATACTTTGGTATCCCTAGGATAACCTACAATTGTCACTTATCCGATTTGGGTTTTAGTTTGGTATCATCCAAACATATGCCTAACATATCCAAATCTTCAGGAATGAGAAAACCCGGTTTCTTTCCTGTTCATATCTAATATGAAGTCTGTCAAACAGTTTTTTATGGAACCTTATTCTAAATAAGTTCTGCATTGTTAATACGTATACGTTAAAGGAAATGGTAGCAAAATTCAGTTTCTCTGTTTGGACAAACCGTCAAATTGACGTGTTCCGGGAGGAGTCCTCATTTGAAAAAATAGTATACTTTTTCAAGTATATTAGAAACTTATTGCTTAAGTATTTTCATCATGATCTAACCGTGACGGTTTTAATACTTTAGCCGATCTGTTTGTCTACTTCGTGTCGAAACTGTAAAAGTTTCCGATTTGTGTTTCAAAAGAAACACATAACCATAACGCGATGCCACATCCTTAAAGGTCACGAAATATTCATATCCATCTCTAGCCCAGCCAGACATGGGCCCACATGCTTCACTATGAACTAGGGCTAACAGATCGGTGGCACTTGCACTTTTACTAAGTAAAGAGTGTTTTAGGAACTTTGCCTAATAAACTAGATTCGTAGACATTATTTGAATGGAATCAAATTTGTCCTAGTATTCACTCTTCAAAAGTGTGGATATACGATTCTTGTTAATTGTGTCCCAGACTACAATGCCACATTTAAGTCTCTTCTGATCAAATCAGTTTGAGCTATTTGTTTGTCATGTTATACGTTTGAGATTCATTTATATTCAAAATATAAATACTATTTTTCACATCTAATGTATTTATCTCAATATCAACTTTATATAATAAAACACTTTAGTATTCTAGAATATAAAGGTATATCCGCAACGGATTATATAGAGATAATATATCTAGTCAAACTAGTTACATTTTAACAGTTTCCTAATTTAAGTATACACCCAAAGGGTAGTTCCTAAACTTAGGTATCTATGGTTAAAACAGCAACAGTCGTCCCGTTTTCAATTCGCAGATAAATCTCAAATGAAGTCAGTATCCTGCTCATAGCAGATTCTGCACATCAGTATATATTTATGTGTCACACTAAGTATTTAAAATCCAATTTTAATACTAGTAGTGAACATAATTATGACAAACATATTTGAAGTCGGAGCCTTGCACCTTCTTCAATTCCTTCATGTCTGCTTTGTTCAAACGGCAGTCACGCTTCCGCGATCCCGTTTGCCACAATTTAGCCAGACATTTTGGGATATGTCCTTTATCTTCCCAGAAGATTATAATAATTTTGTCTTTTGCCCTTTTTCACACTCGAGAAGCCTTCGGCCTAGCCTTGGCCATCTGGGTTGTTATAAATAAGGTGCGCCTTGCGCTTCTTGCCTTATTGCAAACTTTGACTTTGTCTCCTTGAGAATAGCCATTAACTCTCTAAGAGTTTTGTATTGTAATTAAGTACTTCTAAGATCTAAAGATAGATCTATGAAGATCCTTCAATTTCATTATCATACTATAAGGATCTAATCCTTAGTTATGACTAAGAAATTAAGGAGTATATTTGGAAAGCATAACAGATTAAGTATTAAAGTTATCATCACATAAATCTTCCAAAGATTATGTTCTACTATTTGCTTAACTCCGTGCTTTGGCCTAACATGTTATTTTATCAAATAAAGTAACTTCTTAGTGTTTAGGACTATCCTGAAATTTTATTCCCAATTTGAAAATTAAAGTCGTTTAAAGACATTTTCGCCAGGATTATGTTTTAAACACTAATCTTTCAATTTTATCTTGATTCTAATAGTCCAACTATTTAATCAATGATTTTAGGTACTATTCATTATAATGATTACTATAGTCTAACTATATAATCAACTATAATTTAATAGATTGAATTCAATTATATTGATTTCTATAATCCAATTATAAAATCAACTATTAATTGAAATAGTTAAATCAAATATATTGATTACTATAATCCAATTATATAATCAACTATAAATGAAATAGTTTGAATACAGTCTAACTGCTTTATTAAAACAACTATTTAAATATTAGTCCAACAAACATTTAATTTATTTGACGAAAAAATTGTAATGAGCGCGTATGGCAAGTAACTAAACGAATATTGCAAATTTAATACTTGCCTCCCACTATTTTTCGGTGAGCCTCTAACCCTCTGTGGAGTACTCGGGAAACCTTGTTTCCTAGTGGGCTAGGATCCCGTTAAATAACACATAATCTTGACTTTGGCCAACAAATTGTATGATAATTAACTAGGTAGATCTCTAAGATCAATTGGATCCCATCCAATTCCTAGATCCAGTAGGTGGACATCCAAGTCCGAAACATATATCTTATATATGCCAATATATCCAATATATTGCCTAACCCTTTTCCTCTGAATCAACTAAGCCTTGGCTTTGGCACAACAAACTTAGTGATCCTAGTTAAGGGGAACCCATTGACCAAGGAAAGCTTCGTAATCAATGTCGATGGACAAGAAGTGATCTTGACTTTGGCCAACAAATCACAACTTGGATAAGACACCAATATGTAACAAAGCCTTCATGATTCAAACACATCCATGACGGACAAAGGTCTTGACTTTGGCCAACAAACCAATGCCAGTCTTGGATCTTGAGTAAGAATCACTCAATGGAAGGAAAAATGCTTAATATTTAGTGAGGGTTTTTCGCGTGCAAATTGGAAACCAATTTATTATCTTTGTTAAGGTCTCATAATCATACACCCTTAAAAATGCATTCTAAACACATAATAAGGCGCATATAAAATATAATAATGATATGCGGATGGATACTTAACACATTGTTCCTAGAACAAATCCCTCAATTTCCTCTCTCCCGCTAGCACAAGTATTACTTCTACCCGTTACATAACACTTCTAAAGAAACCTCATTTACATTGAGGGGAATAGGTGAGTAGAGAAATACAAAGAGTAAGGAGGTAATAGGCTGGACACGCAGGTCCAATTTAATAAATTCTAAATTTATTACAACAATTTTCAAAATTGCCCCACCCATATAATATCTATCTGATATATATTATTCATGCATTGCAACCATGTATTCACACAAGCATGTTATCAATCAATCTAATCCAATTAATTAATCTGATTATTAATGACCATCCAATGTACAAACAATGATTTGATTTTGCGCGAGTCAAACTCGTTTTATGAATAAGTACTCAAAGTACGAATTCTTGAATTAAATTAAACTACAACATTAAATCCAATTTAATTTGCATTTAATACTAATTCATTTATTTAATTCCAAATTAAATATTACACTTTATTAATAAACCTTTGTGACTTAGATTCCAAATCTAATCGTTACGGGTCTCAAAGCCCGATTAACATCCAATGTTAATTTAATTAAAGTCCAATGGACTTTTAATTAATTTCTTAAGGCATGGACTTTTGGTCAACTTGGGTCAAACCCAATAACCAAAGTCCATTTAAGGAATCACTCTTATATGCCTAAAAACCAATTTAGGCCCATTAGGCCCAATTAAAATATTAAAGGTCCATTAAGTCATAATTGGACTTTATGGAATTGGTTTTGGGCCCAATTGGATCCAACCAATTTAGCCTAAACCCATCTTGGTACAACCAAGCCCAATAAGCCCAATTACAACCTTAAAAGCCCAATTTCAAAAATAGGCCCAACATAATTAAATTCCAAAATTCCAATTTCACAATTTAATTATTCAAAGTGTATTGCCATAATTAATTACCCAAATTAACATTTCCAAAACATCAATTAGCCTAATTAATTATGCTCATTAATATTAAAACATGTCCAACACATTTTAATCACAAATCAAACCCATTTCCCATGCTTAAGGTCACGGCAATGAATGGAATTTTGTCCAATTTCAAATTCAATCCAATTAATTTTCAAATCAACAATTCCCAATTGATTTCAAGTCATCCAATGAATCAAAATCAAAAAATCACCATGACCTTTAGGGTTCATCATTCTCGGCCAAGCCTCAAATATTGGGGAAAATTTGTCCAATTCAAAATTCATCAAATTGACAATGCATAACACCATGTTATCAATATTTAAGCATACTCAAACATCCAATTTCACTCAAACATGCTCAAATCAATTTTGCCCAATTTTAACCCTAAGTTCAAGTTTCATGCTTTAGCTTCGCTCTGATACCATTGTTGGGTTTCTACGGTCCCGAGGATCGATTAAAGCAATGAAACACAAGTGCGAAATACTTACATTGAGTGATTGAGCGATACGACGAAGAACAAAAACTTCAAGCTCCCTTCCATGGTGCTCTCGGCAGTGCACTGTTTTTTTAGCTTCCAAATTTTCGGCCATGGTCCTTCATCAAGCTCCAAGCTTTGTTTGATGATTCCAAGCTCACAAGTGGGTTTCCCTATCACCTTTGTATGTCTCCATTGTGTGTTAGCACTCGGTAATATTTGCCACAAAAATTACCATTTGCTTCTCCTTCATTCTCGGCAGAAACCAGAAAAAATGGAAGAAGAAATGCCCATTGGGCGTGAGAGAGAGGAAGAAAATTGAGAGAGGAAAGTTGTGTGTTGGTTGTTGGAAATGTGTATCTAATACACAAAAATGAATTTCCAAATTCATTTACCAAATTTTTGGCTTTCCAAAAGTCAAAGGCTTTAAGCCATCCAACAACTACATCAACTATTCACATCACAAGGACTACATATCACATCACTCAAAGTGACAAGTGATTTGACGCTTGAAGTGACTAGCGATTTGACGCTTGATGTGACTTATGGGCCGCACTCGAATTCGAAATGCAAGTGTGCCCGCAAACACTCTCGGGCTCGGGTTCGCTAATTCCAAATTAACGAATTTTCCATTGCGACGTAATTAAATAATTATGCCTAGCAAAATTACTATTCATATCGCTAACGAATTAATTCTAAATTAACTCATTCGCCCAAATTAAAATCTAATTTTAATTCCGTGTCGAAATCCAATTTCGTATAATATATCGAATATATTATTTTATCGATTAATTCAAAATTAATTATTTTCTCTCTTTGATTGATATTTTATCCCAGTTAAAATATATCCGTAATTAATCCCAGATTAATTTTCTCTCTCATTTAATTAATCCGAGATTAATAAAGTGCGAGTCATACGTCATCGGTGAATCTTCGGGAAGTGACCCATGAGATCCCCGGATATGTTGGCAGTAAATCCGATCGTCGGACTATCCGAACACGTACGTACCTAGTACTACGTTTGTACCGATTTACAAGACATGGTTGGCTTCTAGCAAAGCTCCATGCCTACCCAATTCCCCAGAAATATCCTTACAGGAATATATGATCTATATCAGGCGTAGAATACATAGTATTGCATATTTTGATCCAATATCGGATGTCACATGCTAGGCCTGGGGCTGGAATTATGTCTGCCCCGTACGAAGCACATATCGGATCTCTGGTAACTAGTCTCTATAATCGGATAAACATGACCTAGTCGTTTTATCTCGATGACTGCAGTACATAAGAGAACCAGTTCCGTATCCTACGTGACCATCATCTCCACTATGACTGGAGTGATACTTCCATCTTGACATCACACCCAATACACTACGATTCTCAATATACCCAGCAGAGGCATACACAGAACCTGTTAAAGCCCTGGATGACCAAAACCAAAGTACATTGATTGTCGCAAGTATTAGCGGTGCAAGTCTCAGGTTAAGACCAAATACACCTACCCTGATTCGGACTTCCATAGACACATAGTCATACTACCAATGGAATTCTGAGGGGTCTATCCAGAGCGAAGCTATTTTCCGTACCATCGGTAAAACATAACCTCCTACTACACTTGTATGAGTATCCTATACCCAAATATATGAGAACTATGTCGTTATGCCCTCACAACGCGCACAAGTGAAATACTAGTCTTTTCCGCATTATCGATGTCCAATCTCGATAATACTCTGAATAGGGATATTTAATGATTAAACCTTCGTGGATTGATACTGTCTCATATCATCTCAATCTAGGAACTAATCATAAGGACCTCCTATCATTTATACATCTTGGTGATCTAATCACAAATGATAAGAGAGCAATTTACTTTATCACATAGTTAATTTGTACAACAACACCATGATCTGTACAAATAGTGACGCTATGGGTCATAACTGTCCAACACCAACCAATCAAGCAATCATTCTCTTCTCCCTCTAATTAGATACCTGTAAATAAATAGAATCAACAATTAATAACAATAGTAGGAATTAAGTCCTCATGGGATCGATATTTTTATACTACTTGAACGATACGTGCGCTTGCATTATACGCGTGTGATTACGCACCGGTCAAGTTTTTGGCGCTGTTGCCGGGGTCTTATTTTTCTTGAGTTATTAATTTTGAAGCTATCTAATTTATTTGTATTTAATTTTCTTTATTTTTATCTGTAATTTTTATTTCCTTCATTTATTTTTTAGGTGGTTGACATGGATCATTATTGGGAGATTGAAAGATTACGAGCTTTACTAGAAGAAGATACAACCCAAATCAGGGAGCAACTGTTCGATTTTCTGAGGCCTGTTGTCCAGACCAACAACTATCACTGGATGCCAGTACCAAGCAATACTACATTTGCTCAACAGAATGCAATGGGGAGATGTGAGATATGCGATAGTAACCACCCGACCGATCAATGCATATACTTTTCAGAGTGGCAGAATTATCAGAATCATTCAAGGTACGAAGAACCATCACATTTTCCATCTTATTTACCATCCATCTACAATCTTCATCAAGAACCAGAACCATCAGAGGAATATCAATTGATTGACATGCTCAAAGATTGGTTCAAGGAACGGGAAGCTCAAATTGATGCACAAATTCAGAGTCAAACAACGTCTATACAGAGGATGACAAATCAAGCGAGATAATTAACAGAAAACCAAAGTTACATACCTCAAGGAGCATTTCCAGATGACACTGGCAAAGCCTTCGAGTACCAAGCAAGTCACGATGACACCTTAACAATGGAGGAGGTTGAGCAGTATCAAGAATCAGAGGTATCAGTTCAAGAGCCCAAACCAGCAAAATCTCTATTTGATTTTTATTATTCGGACTCTGATGAGGATGAAGAAGCAGAACTATTTGTGCCAACAAAAAATTAGGATGAAATTATGTATCCTCAAAATAAAGATCTTGGAGAATGCTTTGCACTAATGTTTGAAGAAGATCTAACTGAGCCAATCATTTCAGTTATATCAGAGGATGAAGACCTAAAGTCAGACATATCTTTACATCCTCAGGTTGACACTTATGAAGCATGCATTTCACAGATGACAGATGAAGAGCTGAAGGAGGAAATCCTTAAATACATCTTTGAAGAAAATGTGGAGAAAAAAGCAGAGCAAATGGAGGAGCAAATTAAAGAACTTGAGCATTCAGGAGAAACATCACTGTTTTGGGGAGTACAAATCAAAGATATCGCCCAAAAGCTTGACAGAATGGAATTTCCATTCCAAGTCAAACACCATACCAGACCTCCTGATTTTTTTTCTTTCTTTTCAGGAACCACTGGAGCGACAAAGATTAAAAAGGTGGCACAAGCACTGAATGAGACAAAATTCTTTTTGCCACCTTATCATTGGAAGAGACCTTTCAAAAGCATCTCTCACGTGATCATCTTTAATTGGACATCCAAACCATGCTGAAACCTCATTGACGGATGGATTTCAGTCACGTCTGGCTGAAGAAGAAAAATTTAGCGTTAGCAGGGAGGCAACCCATGCAATTTTATTGAAATTTATATTTTAATATTTTGTGTATACATGTTGTAGAGTTTTTAATTTTTGTGTGATACTTTCAGGGAAAAACACAAATGGAGTAATTAAGGCAAAACAAAACATGAAGGAAAGGTGTTTGGCAATCACAAAAATAAGAGTTAATTCATTAGTGATGGCTGAGTAAGGAATGAATTCTTGAGATGCATCCTAATGAATTTATACCAAGAGAGTGGCAGGGAAAAACACAAATGGAGTAATTAAGGCAAAACAAAACATGAAGGAAAGGTGTTTGGCAATCACAAAAATGAGAGTTAATTCATTAGTGATGGCTGAGTAAGGAATGAATTCTTGAGATGCATCCTAATGAATTTATACCAAGAGAGTGGCGTATTACGTACACAACTCCGTTGCCGTAATAATTGTTTTAATTTGGTTTTCTTTTGTAATTATCTTTATTTTCGCCGACAGAATCCAGACTTTTTGACCTTTCACGATTTATTTTCTTGTTTTGCTAACAATCGTCCTTTGTAAGATACTTGTGCTATTATTACTCACCCTTTTCAGGTACTATAAATTCAACTCATCATTACACACTTGAAGACATCCAGAGATGAGAAAGAAATACAAACAAATGGAAGCCACTTCAAGAAGATGAGTTGTAAACATCTGTATGTTCTGTGGTACTAGTGTTGGTGTGAAACCAGAGTACATAGCAGCAGCATAGGAATTTGGTCGAGTCATAGCTGAAAGGAATATGCACTTAGTATATGGCGGAGGCAATCTCGGATTAATGGGGATCGTTTCAAATGCCGTACAGGATGGAGGCAGTCAAGTTCTAGGAATCATCCCAAAACCCTTGGCAGAGGCAGATCTTATAGGATCATCAAATGAAGAAGAACTACTTGTACCAGATATGTCTGAACGACTGGTGGAAATGATTAACCGTGCTGATGCTTTTATTGCATTGCCAGGTGGCTTGGGTACGACAGAGGAAATTTTTTAAGTACTATCTTGGGCGAACCTGAACATATACAAGAAACAAATTGGACTATTTAATGCTGATGGAATTTATGATTTTCTTTGTGTGTTTCTTGATGATGCCCGGAGAAATGGGTTTGTGTCAAAACCTGTAAAAGAATTCCTCTTTACTGCCAGAACTGCCCCAGATTTAATTGACCAAATCTTAGCATTTGAACCAAAAATTGACCATATCCTTTCTAAGATTAACTGGTCTGATAATGATCGCAAGAAGCGTCGGATAAATCTGGATCTTAACCTTTAACTTTTCAGTTAGATGTAGAATTTCAGCTATCCAGGTATTATTTTCTAAACTCTTCTTCTACTTTTTAAGACATTGGGGATAATGTGTCATTTAGGTTTGGGGGAGGGAATAGTTTGTGGATCTTAACCTTTAACTTGTTTTTATTTTTGTTATTTTAGTCAAAATTTTCGAAAAAAAAAAAAAAAAAAGTGAAAAATTTTAACAAAAATCAAAAATATAATTTGTGTTTTTGTGTTTTTAACTTGGTTAATCGGGTGAAATTGGTATAAGAGATAGCCAAGTAAGGAATTTCCACTCCTGAGACGTATCTCAACCTATTTCGAAACAAGTTTATTTTTGTTTATTTCATTTTGAATTATTTAATTTGTGAATTCTCCATAAAACTGATTAAAATGAATCTTCATATGCTCAGTTGACAGGTATTATCAACATACATAGTAACATACGGACATGAGAAGTAATTGACAAGTTTGTAATATTCAGTGCTCTAGTTGAATTGAAGGAAGCATCTAAAAAAAGCGATGAGATAAAAAAAACGTCTAAGATCCAAGTTATTAAATCCGTAGGGGTGTTTTAACACCTAGTGCCCTAAAACCAACTGGTTTGGGAGCCACTGGCCCAAAGCTTGCTACATGGATCAAAGATGTTGCAAAAAAATATATTTATATCTGAAGTCTGAGTAATTAAGTCTGTAGGGGTGTCTTAACACCTAGTGCCATAAAACCAACTGGTTGGGCGCCACTGGCCCAAAGCTCGCTACATAGATGGAAGATATTGTATATAAATAAAAAAAATCAAAAAAAAGAAAGAAAAAATCAGAAAAATTATTCCATTGCTGCAAAAAGATGTGAATTCTAATAAAACTTTAGGACAAAAATATTACTCTCTTCTCAACTGCACTTGTAACTGTTGTGGGTGTTAGACAGTAATGACCCATAGCGTCACTATTTTGTAAATGATATTGTATTATTGTACAAAATTAACTATGTAGTAAAGAAATTGCCTTTTACCGTTTTGTAATTTATTTACTTTGATATATAAATGGTAAAAGTCCCTATGATTAATTCCGGATTGAGATGATATGAGACAGTATCAATCCATAAAGGTTTAATCATTAAATATCCCTAGTCGTAGTATTATCGAGATTGGACATCGATAATGCGGAATAGACTAGTACTGCACTTGTGCGTGTTGTGAGGGCACAACAGCATAGTTCTCATATATTTGAGTATTGGATACTTATGCAAGTGCGGTAGGAGGTTGTGTTTTACCGATGGTACGGAAAACAGCTTCGCTCTGGATAGACCCCGCGGAATCCCATTGGTAGTATGTCTGCGTGTCTATGGGAGTCCGCTTCAGGGTAGGTGCATATGGTCTTAACCTGAGACTTGCATCGCTAGTACTTGCGACAATCGGTAGACTTTAGTTTTGGTCGTCCAGGGCTTTAACAGGTTCTGTGTACACCTCTTCTAGGTTTATCGGGAATCGTAGTGTATTGGGTGTGATGTCAAGACGGAAGTATCACTTCAGACATATGGAGATGATGATCGCGCAGGATACAGAACTAGTACTCTATAATGGTTGCAACCATCGGGATAATATGACAAGGTCAGGATTATCCGATTCAAAGAGACTAGTTGCTTGATGTCCGATATATGTATCGTACGGGGCAGACACATCTCCAGCCCCAGGCCTTACATGTGATCATCCGATACTGGATCAGTATACACTATACTACGGTATACTACGCCTGTTATAGATCTTATATTCCAATAAGAATATTTCTGGAGAATTGGGTAGGCATGGCGTTTTGCTAGAGGCTAACCTTGTCTTGTAAATCGGTAAAAACGTAGTACTTGGTACGTACGTGTTCGGATAATCTGACGGCCGTATTTACTGCCAACATATCCAGAGATCTCTTGGGTCGCTTCCCGAAGATTCACCAATGACGTATGATTCAAACTCGATTAATCTTGGATTAATTACGGAGAGACTTTATCTTGGATAAAGTACTATACATAGAGAGAGAACGATTAATTTGGAATTAATCGTAAAATTATTATATTCGATATAATAATCGAAATTCGATTTCGACGCGAAATTAAAATTAGATTTTAATTCGGGCAAACGAGTTAATTTAGAATTAATTCGTTAGCGACGTAAATAATAATTTCGCTAGGCGCAATTATTTATTTAAATTCGATTTAATTAACGTCGCGACGAAAGTTCGGTATTTCGGAAATATCGAACCCGAACGCGTGAGTACGCGTGGGCCCACTTTCATTTGGGTTGTGTGGGGCCCACATGACACATGTCATTTTATGCATTATTTAATTGTTAATACATTGCATGGTGATAGTGTACAATACACTCAATGGTTTTGCATGGAGTTTGAGTGTTTGACACTCTAAGCCATTGCATGATTTGTGTCATAAGTTTATTATTAATTTAATAAATATTATGGCATAAATATAAATTGATTTTTGTAACAAAAATCATAACACTCTCTCCTATTCTCTCATGACCGAAACTGTGAGCTCTCACAGCCCTCTCCACTTTTCTGTTTTTGTTGCAAAAACTTGAAGAATTTGTGTTTGTTTGGAACAAAATCACACACAAGGCTAGCACCATCAAGGGATCATACAAAGGTGTTATGGGAAACTAATCTTAGAGCTTGGAAGGATCAAAAATTGCTTGGAGCTTCTCTTTTCTGTTTGGCCGAAACCCTCACTGCACAAAGGAGAAAATTTTTGTTTCATCATCAACGCATCCGCATTCCGATCTTTGTGAGTATGATTCCGCCATACTTCAATATTGTTCATTCATTTATATGTTTTGTTTGCTCTTTTGATCTTGGGACATGGATTAGAATTTCCAACAATGGTATCAGAGCTTAAAGAGCATGAAAATATATTAGGGTAATATTTGGGCAAAATTGATTGAAGCATGATTTGATGATTTTGATTGATTAAGTATGCTTAAATGTATGTTACATTATGTTATACATTATCAATTTCATGAAAAATAAATTGGATTAATTTTTCCCCTCTTGGAGAGGCTTGGCCGAATACTACCTAGACCATGGAGATGATGATTTGTTGTTTATAAGATCATTGGATGACTTTAAACGAACATAAAATGACGATTTGTGATTCGATTGGATTGAAAACGAAATCGGTAATTTTTCATCACCTTGGCCGAATGCATGGAAGAAGATTAGGGACTTGATTTTTTGATTAAATAATGTTGGACATGTATTTAAGATAAAAATATGATTAATGGATTAATTTGATATTTTGGAAATATTGATTTAAAGGATTAATCATGACATTACACTTTAATTAATTAAGTTATAAAATTTGGAATTTTAAAATTTGATTAATTGGGCTTAATTTTGAATTGGGCCTAAAACTATTATATTTGGACATAATGGGCTTGGTTGGACCAAGTAGGTTTGGGCAAATTGGATTGGATCCAAAAATGGGCCTAAATCACTCCATTAAGTCCAAATGTAATAAATGGGCTTTTATGTTTAATTGGGCCTTATGGGCTTGATATTGATTTTTATGGCAAATGAGGGTGATTCCTTATTGGGCTTGGAAATTGGGTTTGACCCACATTGACCAAGGCCCAAGCCTAATGAAATCAATTGAAAGCCCATCGGACTTTAATTAAACGGACATTGGATGTTGATTGGGCTTTGAGACCCGATAGAATTAGATTTGGAATCTAAGTCATAAAAGCACAATAAAAGTGTAAATATTTAATTTGGAATTAAATATAAGGATTAGTATTGAATACGACTTAAATTGGATTTGACGAGTAGTTCGATATAATTCGTGAATTCATACTATAAGTTTATTCTCAAATTGAGTTGGACTCGCGCAAATGCAAACAATTGTTTGAACATTGTATTGTCACCTAATTAAAGACTAATTAATTGGATTTGATTGGTTGTATAACATGCCTTGAATGAATGAATGTGGATGTAATGTATGAATAGTGTATATCGGATGGATATTAGAAGGGAAGGGTAATTTTAGAAATTATTGTAAATTTAGAATTTATAAATTGGACCTGCGTGTCCAGCCTTTCTCTTATTGTCTCTTTGTATTCTCTTCTCACCTAATTCCCCTCAATGTAAATGAGGTTTCTCTTATTGTATTATGTAATTGGGTAAGAGTAGAATAGTTCTAGCGGGGAGAGAAAAGGGAGTGATTTGTTCTAGGAACAAGTTGTTGTTCATATCCATCCGTATATCGCTATTACTTTACTTTACGCGCTTTATGATGTTTTAGAAGCATGCTTAAGGGTGTATGATGATGAGACCTAACAAAGATAAATTAATTGGTTGCCAATTACACGAAAATCCCTCAAACAATATTAAGCGATTTTCCTTCCGTTGAGTGATTCTTTCTCAAGATCCGAAATTGGCATTGGTTTGTTGGCCAAAGTCAAGACCTTTGTCAATTGAGGATGTGTTTGAATCATGAGAGTTTTGTTCCATATCGGTGTCTTGTCCAAGTTGTGATTTGTTGGCCAAAGTCAAGATCACTTCTTGTCCATCGACATTGATTACGAAACTTTCCATGTCAATGGGTCCCGCTTAACTGGAATCATTAAGTTTGTTGTGCCAAAGCCAAGACTTAGTTGATTCAGAGGAAATGGTTAGGAAAATGTATTGGATACATTGACATATGTATTAGATATATATGTTTCGGACTTGGATGTCCACCTACCGGATCTAGGAATTGGATGGGATCCAATTGATCTTCGAGATCTACCTAGTTAAATATCATACAACTTGTTGGCCAAAGTCAAGGTTGTGTGTTATTTAACGGGATCCTAGCCCACTAGGAAATTGGATTTCCCGAGTACTCGACAGAGGGTTAGAGACTTGTAGAAAATAGTGGGAGGCTAGTATTGAATTTGCAATTTCATTCAGATACTTAGCTTTACGCGCTTACAAAATTTATTTCGTCAATATTTTAACATTAGTTGGACTAATAAAATGTTATTTTTCTTGTAACAGTTTGACTGTACCCATATATCGTTAACTAGATAGTTGGACTATCGTAGTTAAGATGGCAAACAAAGGAAATGTCCGAGACATAATCATGGGTGATAATGTATTTAAGGGCACGAACTTTGCTGACTGGGAAATGAACCTGAGGATAGTCCTTGGGGCAGAGAGGCTGTTGTACACCATACAGAGACCTCTCGGGCCGAGGCCCACTGAGCCACTTGAGCTGGAGTTATGGAGAACTCATAGCGATGATTGTGATACAACTCAGTCGATCATGCTTGCTTCCATGACTCAACACTTTCGTCGCCAGAATAGGGACTTGGATCCTTATAATATGATGGCTAGACTAAAGGATCTTCACCGCACTAATAAGCGGATGGAGAGGTATGAGTTGGTGAAGAAACTCTTTCGCTCCCGTATGACTGATGGCGCTTCAGTTGAGGCCCACGGGACTCAAATGATAGCTGACATTGATGAGCTGGCCAAGATGGGAATAGTCTTGGAGGCTGAGCTGACTGTAGACATGCTTTTACAGTCACTTCCCGATACTTGGAAGCAGATTATCATCAACTACAAGTTGATGGATACGGACGATACTCTTGGAGAGCTATTGTCCATTCTTAAGGAGTCAGAGAAAGAGCTTCTTAAAGGCAACAAGCGCGAGGCGCACTTTGCATCGACCTCTCAGACGTCAAGGGCTGGGCCCAAGGCAACTGGAGGGGTGAAAAAGAAGAAGCGTAAGAACAAGGGCAAGGCCAAGATGCCGATGGCTTCTGGGAAGCCGAGGAACAAGTCACAACATATGCCTTAACTGCGGCAAAAGAGGTCACTGGAAGCGTGACTGCCGCATGAACAAGGCGATCAGAAGGGAGATCAAGGCGGGCAAGGCACCGACCTCTGGTATGTTTGTTATTGAAATAAACATGGCTACTACTTCTTTTTAAAAATTGGATTTTTGATTCTGGTTGTGGTTCTCATATATGTACTGATGTGCAGGATCTGCAGAACAGCAGGACTCTGGCTTCAGGGGAGATTGATCTACGAGTTGGAAACGGAACTCCTGTTGCTGTTTTGGCCGTGGGCACTTTTGTATTAGAACTGCCCTCGGGGCATGTACTTAAACTAAATGACTGTTATTATGTACCTAGTTTGACTAGGAATATTATATCTGTATCTTTGTTAACCCGAAATGGGTACACTTTTGTATTTAGAAACACTGGGTGTTATTTATATAAAAATGATGCAGAAATATGTGCACTGCAGTTGCAAATAATGGTCTTTATATTTTGAATATAAATGAATCTCCTACATATAAATTAACAAACAAAAGGCTTAAAAAGAGTGATCCAAATGATGAAACTTATATGTGGCATTGTCGTCTGGGACACATTAACAAGACTCGCATATCCACACTTTCGAAGAGTGGGTACTTGGACGGATTTGATCCAAATTCATATGACGTCTGCGAATCTTGCTTATTAGGCAAAATGCCTAAATCACCTTTTAGCGGTAAAGGTGAACGTGCCACTGAACTGTTAGCCCTCGTTCATAGTGACGTTTGTGGGCCCATGTCTAGCCAGGCTAGAGGTGGATATCGATACTTCGTAACCTTTACCGATGATGCATCACGTTACGGTTATGTGTATCTAATGACGCACAAGTCGGAAACTTTTGAGAAATTCAAAGAGTTTCGACACGAAGTTGAAAAACAAACAGGCAAGAGTATTAAGACATTACGGTCGGACCGTGGTGGCGAATACTTAAGTAATGAGTTTCAAGATTACCTGAAAGAATATGGTATTCTTTCACAGTGGACTCCTCCTGGAACACCACAATTAAATGGTGTGTCCGAACGGAGAAACCGTACCTTGTTGGACATGGTAAGGTCGATGATGAGTCGCACTGAGCTGCCAATTTCCTTCTGGGGATATGCATTAAACAGTGCAGTTCTTATTTTGAATAAGGTTCCGTCAAAGTCTGTTGAACAGACACCATATGAGATATGGACAGGTAAGAAACCGGGTTTCTCATTCCTGAAGATTTGGGGTTGCTGGGCATACGTTAAACGTTTGGAAGGTACCAAACTTGAACCCAAATCAGATAAATGCCTATTCGTTGGATATCCTAGGGAAACCAAAGGATATTACTTCTATCACCCACAAGAGAACAAAGTATTTGTTGCTCTACATGCGGTTTTCCTTGAGAAGGAATTCCTAAATGCAGTGTTTAGTGGGAAGAAAGTAGAACTCGATGAAAGTCGTAGTGATACTGTTCTTGGCAATGAATTATCAACGGAACATGAACAGTCCATCTGGGATGAGACTGAACCACAATCTTCAAATACACAAGGACCGCGTAGGTCGGAGAGAGTCAGGGTAATACCTGAGAGGTATGGATTCCTGATCTCACCTCATGTAGATATTAATCTTATTGAGGATAATGAACCGGCTACGTATGAGGAAGCGATACAAGGTATCGAATCCGCTTTATGGCAAGAAGCCATGAAGGCCGAAATGGATTCCATGTATACCAACCAAGTTTGGACACTGGTTGATGCACCAGAAGGCGTAAAGCCTATTGGATGCAAATGGGTCTTCAAGAAGAAGACTGACATGGATGGCAACGTACAAACGTACAAAGCTAGGCTTGTAGCGAAGGGATATCGTCAACGACTTGGAGTTGATTATGACGAAACCTTCTCACCCGTTGCCATGATTAAATCCATTCGGATAATGCTTGCAATAGCTGCATATTACGATTATGAAATATGGCAGATGGACGTTAAAACCGCTTTCCTTAACGGAAACCTTTCGGAGGATGTTTATATGCAACAGCCTGACGGTTTTATCGCACCTAGACTTGCAAACAAGGTTTGTAAGTTAAATCGGTCCATTTATGGACTGAAGCAAGCATCGCGGTCGTGGAACCACCAGCGTTTTGATGAGATCATAAAAGAATATGATTTCATTCAAAACGAAGATGATCCTTGTGTATATAAGAAGGTTAGTGGGAGTGCACTGACTTTTATTGTCCTTTATGTCGACGATGTATTGCTTATCGGCAATGACATTCCCATGTTAACGTCGGTGAAAGCTTGGCTTTCATTGAAATTCTCCATGAAAGATCTGGGAGGGGCAGCTTTTATTCTAGGAATAAAGATCTACCGGGATAGATCTAGAAAGCTACTTGGACTCTCCCAGAGTACATATATTGATAAAGTGTTGAAGAGATTCAACATGGATCAGTCCAAGAGGGGACTGTTACCAATATCACATGGCGTCTATCTATCTAGGGACATGTGTCCTAAAACACAAGATGAGAGAGACAACATGAGTCGGACTCCGTTCGCCTCGGCAGTCGGATCGATCATGTATGCCATGATATGTACACGACCTGATGTGTCCCATGCTTTGAGCATGTGCAGTCGATATCAGGCCGATCCAGGTAAAGATCACTGGATGGCGGTTAAGAGTATCCTTAAGTATCTTAACAGAACTAAGGATGCTTTCTTAATCTATGGAGATGGAGAACTTGAGGTATCTGGGTATACCGATGCAAGTTTCCAAACCGACAGAGACGACTTTAAGTCGCAATCTGGGTACATATTTTGTTTGAATAACGGAGCAGTGAGCTGGAAATCTTCCAAGCAAGATACTGTTGCCGATTCAACAACTGAAGCGGAGTACATTGCAGCAGCTGAAGCAGCAAAAGAGGCAGTTTGGATCCGTAAATTCCTAATTGGATTAGGAGTAGTTCCGTTAGCAGCTGAGCCCGTTCCATTGTATTGTGACAATAGCGGGGCTATAGCACAGGCTAAGGAACCAAGGTCTCATCAACGATCCAAACATGTTCTTCGACGATTCCATCTGATTCGAGAGATCATACATCGTGGCGATGTGAAGATCGAAAAGATCGCATCAGAGGATAATATTGCAGATCCGCTGACGAAGGCTATTCCTCGGGAAAAGTTTGAGCGACATGTACATAGTTCAGGTATTAGATGCTTGAGTGACTGGCTATAGGCCAAGTGGGAGATTGTTAGACAGTAATGACCCATAGCGTCACTATTTTGTAAATGATATTGTATTATTGTACAAAATTAACTATGTAGTAATGAAATTGCCTTTTACCGTTTTGTAATTTATTTACTTTGATATATAAATGGTAAAAGTCCCTATGATTAATTCCGGATTGAGATGATATGAGACAGTATCAATCCATAAAGGTTTAATCATTAAATATCCCTAGTCGTAGTATTATCGAGATTGGACATCGATAATGCGGAATAGACTAGTACTGCACTTGTGCGTGTTGTGAGGGCACAACAGCATAGTTCTCATATATTTGAGTATTGGATACTTATGCAAGTGCGGTAGGAGGTTGTGTTTTACCGATGGTACGGAAAACAGCTTCGCTCTGGATAGACCCCGCGGAATCCCATTGGTAGTATGTCTGCGTGTCTATGGGAGTCCGCTTCAGGGTAGGTGCATATGGTCTTAACCTGAGACTTGCATCGCTAGTACTTGCGACAATCGGTAGACTTTAGTTTTGGTCGTCCAGGGCTTTAACAGGTTCTGTGTACACCTCTTCTAGGTTTATCGGGAATCGTAGTATTGGGTGTGATGTCAAGACGGAAGTATCACTTCAGACATATGGAGATGATGATCGCGCAGGATACAGAACTAGTACTCTATAATGGTTGCAACCATCGGGATAATATGACAAGGTCAGGATTATCCGATTCAAAGAGACTAGTTGCTTGATGTCCGATATATGTATCGTACGGGGCAGACACATCTCCAGCCCAGCCCAGGCCTTACATGTGATCATCCGATACTGGATCAGTATACACTATACTACGGTATACTACGCCTGTATAGATCTTATATTCCAATAAGAATATTTCTGGAGAATTGGGTAGGCATGGCGTTTTGCTAGAGGCTAACCTTGTCTTGTAAATCGGTAAAAACGTAGTACTTGGTACGTACGTGTTCGGATAATCTGACGGCCGTATTTACTGCCAACATATCCAGAGATCTCTTGGGTCGCTTCCCGAAGATTCACCAATGACGTATGATTCAAACTCGATTAATCTTGGATTAATTACGGAGAGACTTTATCTTGGATAAAGTACTATACATAGAGAGAGAACGATTAATTTGGAATTAATCGTAAAATTATTATATTCGATATAATAATCGAAATTCGATTTCGACGCGAAATTAAAATTAGATTTTAATTCGGGCAAACGAGTTAATTTAGAATTAATTCGTTAGCGACGTAAATAATAATTTCGCTAGGCGCAATTATTTATTTAAATTCGATTTAATTAACGTCGCGACGAAAGTTCGGTATTTCGGAAATATCGAACCCGAACGCGTGAGTACGCGTGGGCCCACTTTCATTTGGGTTGTGTGGGGCCCACATGACACATGTCATTTTATGCATTATTTAATTGTTAATACATTGCATGGTGATAGTGTACAATACACTCAATGGTTTTGCATGGAGTTTGAGTGTTTGACACTCTAAGCCATTGCATGATTTGTGTCATAAGTTATTATTAATTTAATAAATATTATGGCATAAATATAAATTGATTTTTGTAACAAAAATCAGAACACTCTCTCCTATTCTCTCTCATGACCGAAACTGTGAGCTCTCACAGCCCTCTCCACTTTTCTGTTTTTGTTGCAAAAACTTGAAGAATTTGTGTTTGTTTGGAACATAAAATCACACACAAGGCTAGCACCATCAAGGGATCATACAAAGGTGTTATGGGAAACTAATCTTAGAGCTTGGAAGGATCAAAAATTGCTTGGAGCTTCTCTTTTCTGTTTGGCCGAAACCCTCACTGCACAAAGGAGAAAATTTTTGTTTCATCAACGCATCCGCATTCCGATCTTTGTGAGTATGATTCCGCCATACTTCAATATTGTTCATTCATTTATATGTTTTGTTTGCTCTTTTGATCTTGGGACATGGATTAGAATTTCCAACAATGGTATCAGAGCTTAAAGAGCATGAAAATATATTAGGGTAATATTTGGGCAAAATTGATTGAAGCATGATTTGATGATTTTGATTGATTAAGTATGCTTAAATGTATGTTACATTATGTTATACATTATCAATTTCATGAAAAATAAATTGGATTAATTTTTTCCCCTCTTGGAGAGGCTTGGCCGAATACTACCTAGACCATGGAGATGATGATTTGTTGTTTATAAGATCATTGGATGACTTTAAACGAACATAAAATGACGATTTGTGATTCGATTGGATTGAAAACGAAATCGGTAATTTTTCATCACCTTGGCCGAATGCATGGAAGAAGATTAGGGACTTGATTTTTTGATTAAATGATGTTGGACATGTATTAAGATAAAAATATGATTAATGGATTAATTTGATATTTTGGAAATATTGATTTAAAGGATTAATCATGACATTACACTTTAATTAATTAAGTTATAAAATTTGGAATTTTAAAATTTGATTAATTGGGCTTAATTTTGAATTGGGCCTAAAACTATTATATTTGGACATAATGGGCTTGGTTGGACCAAGTAGGTTTGGGCAAATTGGATTGGATCCAAATGGGCCTAATCACTCATTAAATGTAAGTCCAAATGTAATAAATGGGCTTTTATGTTTAATTGGGCCTTATGGGCTTGATATTGATTTTTATGGCAAATGAGGGTGATTCCTTATTGGGCTTGGAAATTGGGTTTGACCCACATTGACCAAGGCCCAAGCCTAATGAAATCAATTGAAAGCCCATCGGACTTTAATTAAACGGACATTGGATGTTGATTGGGCTTTGAGACCCGATAGAATTAGATTTGGAATCTAAGTCATAAAAGCACAATAAAAGTGTAAATATTTAATTTGGAATTAAATATAAGGATTAGTATTGAATAGGACTTAAATTGGATTTGACGAGTAGTTCGATATAATTCGTGAATTCATACTATAAGTATTTATTCTCAAATTGAGTTGGACTCGCGCAAATGCAAACAATTGTTTGAACATTGTATTGTCACCTAATTAAAGACTAATTAATTGGATTTGATTGGTTGTATAACATGCCTTGAATGAATGAATGTGGATGTAATGTATGAATAGTGTATATCGGATGGATATTAGAAGGGAAGGGTAATTTTAGAAATTATTGTAAATTTAGAATTTATAAATTGGACCTGCGTGTCCAGCCTTTCTCTTATTGTCTCTTTGTATTCTCTTCTCACCTAATTCCCCTCAATGTAAATGAGGTTCCTCTTATTGTATTATGTAATTGGGTAAGAGTAGAATAGTTCTAGCAGGGAGAGGAAAGGGAGTGATTTGTTCTAGGAACAAATTGTTGTTCATATCCATCCGTATATCGCTATTACTTTACTTTACGCGCTTTATGATGTTTTAGAAGCATGCTTAAGGGTGTATGATGATGAGACCTAACAAAGATAAATTAATTGGTTGCCAATTACACGAAAATCCCTCAAACAATATTAAGCGATTTTCCTTCCGTTGAGTGATTCTTTCTCAAGATCCGAAATTGGCATTGGTTTGTTGGCCAAAGTCAAGACCTTTGTCAATTGAGGATGTGTTTGAATCATGAGAGTTTTGTTCCATATCGGTGTCTTGTCCAAGTTGTGATTTGTTGGCCAAAGTCAAGATCACTTCTTGTCCATCGACATTGATTACGAAACTTTCCATGTCAATGGGTCCCGCTTAACTGGAATCATTAAGTTTGTTGTGCCAAAGCCAAGACTTAGTTGATTCAGAGGAAATGGTTAGGAAAATGTATTGGATACATTGACATATGTATTAGATATATGTTTCGGACTTGGATGTCCACCTACCGGATCTAGGAATTGGATGGGATCCAATTGATCTTCGAGATCTACCTAGTTAAATATCATACAACTTGTTGCCAAAGTCAAGGTTGTGTGTTATTTAACGGGATCCTAGCCCACTAGGAAATTGGATTTCCCGAGTACTCGACAGAGGGTTAGAGACTTGTAGAAAATAGGGGAGGCTAGTATTGAATTTGCAATTTCATTCAGATACTTAGCTTTACGCGCTTACAAAATTTATTTCGTCAATATTTTAACATTAGTTGGACTAATAAAATGTTATTTTTCTTGTAACAGTTTGACTGTACCCATATATCGTTAACTAGATAGTTGGACTATCGTAGTTAAGATGGCAAACAAAGGAAATGTCCGAGACATAATCATGGGTGATAATGTATTTAAGGGCACGAACTTTGCTGACTGGGAAATGAACCTGAGGATAGTCCTTGGGGCAGAGAGGCTGTTGTATACCATACAGAGACCTCTCGGGCCGAGGCCCACTGAGCGACTTGAGCTGGAGTTATGGAGAACTCATAGCGATGATTGTGATACAACTCAGTCGATCATGCTTGCTTCCATGACTCAACACTTTCGTCGCCAGAATAGGGACTTGGATCCTTATAATATGATGGCTAGACTAAAGGATCTTCACCGCACTAATAAGCGGATGGAGAGGTATGAGTTGGTGAAGAAACTCTTTCGCTCCCGTATGACTGATGGCGCTTCAGTTGAGGCCCACGGGACTCAAATGATAGCTGACATTGATGAGCTGGCCAAGATGGGAATAGTCTTGGAGGCTGAGCTGACTGTAGACATCGCCACATCAGCATTCTATTGGGCCAACAGATTCCTTATCACCACGTCATCAGATAAGAATCAAAGCAGCCAATCTTCGTGCGACACGTGGCGCGTTGCGACGCGCAATGGCCACATGTCGGGACATGTTGAGCCAATTTTTCCCTATAAATTCAGGATGATTTCATTTCATTTGGTGTGCTTTCCTTTGGGTCTTTATAGGCTTTAAAAGGATTGCATCTATTTTGTAAATATTTTTATTATTTAAATTAAGTATTTTTACTTTTAATTTTAATTTCAGTATTTTTACTTTCAGTACTTTTACTTTCAGCACTTTTACTTTTCAACACTTTTACTTTCAGTACTTTACTTTCAGCACTTTTACTTTCAGTACCTTACTTTCAGCACTTTTAATTTCAGTAATTTACTTTCAGTAATTTTAATTATGCATTTTTACTTTCAGTAATTATTTTTATTTATTTTCTTTTTATTTCCTTTATGTTAAGTAGTTAATTTACTGATGGGGAAGGGTGAAGCTTTTTACTATCATAATTTAGATTAATCTCCCTCAATTATAATATATAAACTAGTTAAAACTTGACTTTATGAGGATACCACCATATTAGTCGGTTGGTAATTAATTATAAATTGGTTTTAACCTGACTAAGCATGGATATCGCCTAGTTGGTCGGTTGGTAATAAATTATTAATTTGATTTAATCAGGACACCGCCTATATGGCTGGTTGGTAATTATCACGCAAATTTATATGTTATAATAAGGGAGATTTCTAAATTAGAAATAGTAAAGGTAGATTAATCTCACCTAATTTATAATATGGAAATTGTAATTTAATATGGATTAAAAGTTGATACCGCCTTAATGGCTGGTTTTAATTATGTAACATAATGTGACACCGCTTATATGACGGTCTTTAGGTGACAGATGATTACCGCCTATATGGCTGGTTTATGGATAAATAATAACACCGCCTTTATGGATGGTTCAACTTAATTGGGTAATACTGGCAATTTCCATATTATAATAATTTGAGATTTCAAAAGGTGGATCCCCTAACCCCCAGCATTTTATTTTTATTCTAGGGAAGTGATGGAATATAATATTAATAAGCGTAATAATTGATTTAATTATTATGGGTAAATCTTTGGTTTGTTTATTGAGTCTTAAGCTTAATGCTTCTTGTTGCCTGATCACCAATAAGATTGATGTGGTAAACTTAAAATGAACTTGGAAAAGGGATTTTAGGTTTTAGCCTTAGATTCAATAGCACACGATCTTCCTTGGGGATAGATAACCCTTTAATAGATTTTCTTACAGGATATGAATATACCTGTCGGGCGTGGGTAGCTATAATTGGAACTTGTACTTAATGAATTCAGATAATTCGGTTAACATAGACATATGATTAATTGAGTTACACTGGGTATTTGCGTCTGACCATCGACATAGGCTTTTGCATAACTTCGTGTTCCAGGTTAGCAAATTAATTTATTACACATATATAAGAGAATCAATTCATCTTTAGAATAATATAGTGTGGAGTCACGACCCTAGGTATTTTGTGTCTTTTGTTATTTTCCTTAGTATTTTCTTTGGTATTTTTATTTATTTATTTAGCAAATCCACATTCAACCAATCAATCAAGCAATCATTCTCTTCTCCCTCTAATTAGATACCTGTAAATAAATAGAATCAACAATTAATAACATTAATAGGAATTAAGTCCTCGTGGGATCGATATTTTTATACTACTTGAACGATACGTGCACTTGCGTTATACGCGTGTGATTGCATCTCCCCCTGGGCAGGGGAATCTTGCATAAGCCCATATCAAATGCATTCAAAGAGTCACCACTCCCGAATCGCAATTGCATCTCCCCAGATTTTAGCCGTCTACTTTCCTTTAGCACCTGCAACAAATTGTAAATGTGAATTGGACAAGTAGAATCCGAAATCCAACTGGACGACATAACTTCACAAGCTAATGAGATATCAATAATGGGAAAAATAAAAGTATCTGAAGTAGATGCTCTTTCCTTTCTGATATGGGCTAGGTAATAAGGACAGTTCCTCTTCCAATGGCCGATCTTGCTGCAGTGGTGGCATTTATCTTCGGCAGCTCTCTTGGGCTTAGCTATCTTACCTTGTGGTGGAGTATTTATACCCTTCTTTTTCTTCCTTTTATTCCTCTTCCCTTTCTGTTTAGATTGAGAGGAAGCAGGAAGAGCAGTAGGTTTAGGAGGGCGAGTCGGTACTCCTTTCCTTAAATCTTCCTCCGCAGTTTGCAGCATCTTATCCAGCTCCTGATAAGAACAACTAATCCCATTCATATTGAAATACATTACAAATTGGTGATATGATGCTGGCAGAGATCCTAGTATGACACTACGTCCTATAGTTTCATTGAGAGGGAAATTATAGCGCCTCAACTATTCGATCAAATCAATCAGATGAAGCACGTGAGGACTCACAACCTGTCACTCTTCCAATTTTACATGGAACAGTTTTATTGCAATTTTATGAACCGAGACCTGTTCTTGGTTCATAAAAGACTCTCTCAGCCGCATCATCATAGTATATGCGTCGAGCAATCCAAAATATTACCTCCTAAGCTCTGGTGCCAAGGAACTGAGAATATATGATTTGACTCCTCTATCATCATCTCTCCACTTTTAGAGAGTCTCATGTTCCTCTTGCGAAGCATCATGTGCTATAGAAAGTGGCAACGGACCTTCTAACACATATTCTATTTGTTCGGACCCAAGAACAATTCTCAGATCCAAGTCCCAATCTGCAAATTTTTCGGCACCTTTAAGCTTGTCCGTATCAAGTATACGAGCAAAAAGATTAGGAGCAGGTGCCGCCGTCGCAAATCTATCATATAGATAGTGAAAAATGGTTAGCAGACATTACAGTGTCATATAATATTAATCAAACAAAGCATAAACAGATCTTGGATTTTTAATCTACAAATGCCCATCCAACTATTACATGCAATACTGTAATCCCCAAACAGAATGCAAACAAACAATTAATCAAATTAAATTTAATAGTGAAAGGTGGATCCCATGAATATATTTCAGCTCACAGCTTTGACACAATCTCGCCTACTTATATTCATTAGGTAGACAACTCATTGTCAATCACTCAATAGTGACTCCTGGGTTCCGGTTCTGGCCGTTTCTCGTTGTGACAGCTTTGGCACCTTCACAATGAGGCTTACCAAGGTTAAACTTGTCAATGATAAATTCAAGATACTTGCGTAGTCCTGACAGCTTTGGCACGTTCAGGATTTTCGCTTTCGATTGAATTTATCTAGTATCACATATACATCTGGTATGGATAAATTTCTATCAACTACACCCTCACTGCTTTGGCACGATCTCGGATGTAGCCATAGAACAGATATCCACAAACCATATTGACAAGACGGACCAAGAAATATGCATCAAATACATATTACTTATAAAACCTTATTAATTAGGGACTTTCCGCAAAGATGAAACGTATTTAATTTAATCAAATTAATTAAATACAAGCATGTATCAAGTGAGAACATAATTAAACAATGAATTTAAAGGCATATTCATATGATGTGTTCAGGTTTAGACCTGCTCTAATACCACTTTTATTGGGGTTTTGGGCGGCAATTTGGGTAAAGGCAGCGGAACGCGGAAAATCAAAATTTTCCAATTTCAACATAATACTTAAACACTGAAATTTTTACCCAAAAATCAGATTTTTTAGTAATTATCGTTTTGCCCCAAAACTTTGTATTTTAATCATTTTAGTCAAAAATTGTCAATTACAATTCTAATTGATTCCAAATAAATCCCAAAATGATTTATACATGTCTAATACATAAAAAATATAATTTTACAACTCAAGAAAATAATTTTCCTCTTATTGCCGAATGGTCCCTCAATTTTCAAGAATTTGTAATTTGGTCCTTTTTGTTCAAAACATGCCAAGATCAAATCCAAAAATTCCCAAATTTAATATGCATCATATATACACTAAATCTCATCATATATATGAAAAGCCCAAAATTTGGTGATGGTTTAAAACCATAATTTAATAATTTCAAAAATTAACAAAATTAACACGAAATTAATTAAATTCTATACTTTAATTCAATTCCGACAACACCAGTCAAGCCTCACCATCGTGAAATAGCTCAAGAAAAATTCTAGGTCAATCAGTAGTGGCTAAGTAACTCTAAAATGGCAACTAGCCATCAAGATGGCAAAAGAAAAATTTATAAACCATTTTAAGCATTCTAAATAATCATACATGCTTCCATCTTTCAATCAAGCCCAAAATCATGCCACTACTGTCCCTGAAACTTATGGTCTTGGGGAGTTACGTATCACCGTCCCCCAAGCCAAAAATTAGAACGGGGGGTGCAGATCTATGCTACCACCCAAGCTCTGAAACTAAGGTCTATGGGCGTTACGTATCGCCGTCCCCCTAGCTCTGCTCTAGGATCTGAGGGCATTACGTATCACCGTCCCCCCAGTCCTCTACATGTGCACATGTCCTCTGTCCATCAATTCCGTCCCTGTATAAGTTACATACTGGGGTGCGTTTTTCCCCCATGCCCCGAAAAACATAAATCTCATGTTTGAAAATACCGGGGGTGAGTTTTTCCCCCATACCCCGAAAAACATAAATCTCATGTTTGAAAATATTTGTAACTCAAAACTCATGCTGAAAAATAATCTTTCTAAATCTTCACTGTATGTATAAAAAAATATATGTAATAAAATTCAGTCTAACGCCCTACATACTTTTTAAAAAGTAAGTCTGAATTCAAAACTGTTAAATAAAATCAGTTCTAAAAAAAAGGTCCACTCACTGTTATAGTAATCTGGCTGGCACTGGATCCCTTGTTGAAGGAAATTGCAGTTCCTGTGGGTAATCTATGATCAGAAACTTGATTAGTCTATATATTGTAAAATGGGATACATAACTTAACTAAGCTTACTATTATATCAATAAGTTTTAGCTACAAGGCTAATAATGCTTGTAACTTGATAGAAGGTATGAATACGAACTGATATGAGACCTATAAGGCGGCCTCTAACACGCTAGGATGGAACTGAGGTTGTTTACAATTGATTAGGGAATGGTTATGTGCCGCGCGTTGCGACGCAAGTACTTGCGTGTCACGACGCGAATCCATTTTCAAGGGTTCTGATTTTGCTTCTTCATATTCATCCTCTACCTAAATTACCACAAGCATTTTCCACAATAAAATTAATGCGCAAACCAACTTATTTAACTTCCAATTCACAAATTCAACATTAAGTTATCATCCTCAACCAATTCTCCAAGTCTCATAATCCTTGTTGCACAAAACTTTCAAATCTTCCAAAGTTTAGATATTTTAACTCAACAATTACTTTCTTAACTTATCCATTACCATAAAAACATCAAAAATATTTCTCCCACAAGCTAGTAAATTCGGCCCCCCACATACATTTTTCATCATAGCTTTATTTCAACCACACTTAGGCACAATTGATTCTAAATAACTTCATAAACATGCCTTTTAACTTAATTTCTTGCCTAACTTTCTTAATCAACAAAGCCCATATCATAGGGTTTCTAATCATGAAAATATAGAATGATAATAGATGCACATGATCCAAATTAAAAAGAAGAGAGAAAAAGAAACTTACTTGACCAAGAGATCTTGAATTCCATTACTTTTCCTTCAAGCTTTTTCCATGAAAAAAATGAAGAAGAAATGGGGAGCTTCTTTGCCCTCAAACTCACGGTTTTTGCTACCTAAAAGAGGGGAATAAATAGTAGTCTATTTATAGAAGAAGGTGGATAATTTTTTAATGAAATGGGTGGCCAAGAGTGTGCCACGTCACCCCCTTCTAGACTTCTCCCGAAATTCACTGTAGCATCCGTGGATTTCTTGATTTTTGACCCAATTCGGGCTCGAATTTGGGAAAATGTATAACACAAAAGTCGTAGCTCTCGGTCTTAGCTTTCTGAATAAATAAAATGCATAAAAATCGGAGTTTGTATTAGAAGTTTGCGCCCTAAATACCACGGGCTGTTCAAAGGGGAATATTGTACAGTCTTGTCCCGGGACTTTGAGGGATTTACCGATTGTCCCCAAAGTCATTCCATGAGTATATTTAAGTCTCAACATAATTTATTTTATGTGCCTTTCTCCCGTACATAACAGTACTACTGTATGCAGTAGTAAAAACTACCGGCCGTTACAAATTCTCCCCTCCTTAAATAGGATTCGTTCTCGAATTCTTTTTAAACTTGAGATCTCACCACAGACCCCCGGGTTCACGTCCTCTCTCCAGACCATTAGTCTTAACTGACTTCATACTCGAAACAATATTGCTTTACCTGCTAGAAGTCTTACTTTTCTGTAAACTAACTCACGCTCGCCTTAGCCTTTCCAATATCTTGGCTTTTGTTTCATGCTTGGTACTTTTGACTTTAGATTGAGAGGGAACTCATCATCCTATTTTCATAACTTCCTGCTCATTACCTCACCCTACGGCCATGTCACAACTCTTATGGTGCATCAAGAAATCTAACTCCTAGACTTTTCGTTATAATCTACTTACCCCAGCTCATTTCTTACTTGAGCTATTTATCCTGAAGGGTAATAGGTTCATGGTTTACGACTACTCCTTCCATTTCTTGACTGATTAGACTCTTTATATCTAATCTACGAGAAGACATATTCTAAGAGTCTCCTTACTAAGAACTGAACGCCCTCTTAACTTATTTTGCACCACTATTGGGCTAGGCTTTTCAACTTTACTTACGACTCTTTTATCTCTGTAGGTATTTGTGCTTCTCTAACTGAGTTCCTTTACTTTGGCTTTGACTCCGGAATGTATATACATCTACCTTCATACTAGGCTGCTTACCAGTTCCTTGCTACAATTCTCTTACCTCTGCTTATCTGTAAAACTTAGGACCCTGTGGTGCAAGGTCTGACTCTTTATATGTCTTTTGTCCTTTATTATTGTTCATACAACGGGTCTATACTAAGTAGGTTGGGTTCTGGTAGCTTTGCTGGGAGCTGAACTGTATGCATAATTTTGCTTAAACAACACTTCTTGATATAAATGGGGACCCTGACGACTCGGTTCTAGCTATAGTCCATGTTCCTTTCATACCTTATGTTCATTGTTGCTATAAATCTGGTTACAGTGTTCCATACTGATTTGCCTTCCATGTTCTAGTACTGTTAAAAGTCATCACTCAAATACATGCGAACATTACATGCCTTAAGGATTCACTCCTTATGCTAATTGCAACTTGCAGTAACCTATCCTCTTAGTTCATACTATTCTACACATCTACCAAACCACCCATACCCGTGGTTTGGTCAACTTAGACTAGGGCTGTGTACTTTATATGGTTTACGTGAACTAACACGTAAGAGATCTTTGGTTTCATTCCGATACTACGAAACCTTGTAGTTACACACTTTGTCTTTACTTATTAGGTATCCTTTTACTACCGACGTTGTACCTCCGCAACTTTACTTCTAAACTTTTCCTTTGCACTTTTCTTGCCTTCTGCTTTGTTTTATGCTATACTAAGAACTCCCGTGGTCTATGTCTTTGGTTCCTTATCCGAAGGATATCTTTTCCTTTCTCTATCTATTACTGTGTCTAACATTGGTTCATTTATATCCTAGTCAATACTTGACTACTACTTTATCCTTCTACCATACCATATGAACAACTTCTTTCCTAACTCTTTGATCCGGCACTGTCTCTTGCTTTTTATTCTTTTCTTAAAATATGTCTGAAGGTCTATTGTTCCAGTTTTCTTCCATTATACTTTCATTTATTCCTGGGAATATCTTGAGGCAATCATCAGGATCCACCTCTGCTATTGTTGTCTAACGAGGGTTGGGAGGGTGAGACCTTGTTCATAGGCCTTTCTGGTTATGGTGGCCTAGTTGCACATACTGCTGAACTATAAACTTAGAACTCTCATGTATATACGTCTGACATCTTTTCTCACACTAGGGTACTACTGCTAAAATTGTCTGATTTGTCTCTTCCAACCTTACTTCTGTTCTTTTTCCGACTCTCGAACACACTATCTCATCTGCAAAGTCCTTCTAAGGTCGTGCTCTCTAAGAACTTCCTCGTACTACCTCCGTACTTTTCCTATCTTATCTTTGTTGTTTAGCCTTCTAAAGTTGTTACTTCCTTTCTCTGGGTGCCACTATTCTTTCTTTACTATCTTTCCTTAAAAAACTCACTTTGCAGCTTAGGTTTCTTTCTTATCTCAGTCCCTTGAACTCCTTACATCTTTACTCTCCTGAGAACTCTATAATCTTTACTTATTTAGGACGTCTTCTACTAAATCCTTTGGTTCAGGTGTTACTCTTATCTAGTTCTTCTTTCTCAAAATAATGAGACTCTTATTAGTAATATTCTATACTCTCGAGAGTCGCTCTCTATGGTTCATTTGTTCATTTGAGCCTTTACTCCCCTAAGGTATTATAATTCTAAAACAACTTATAGATTCGGCTTAACGTACTATGCTTTCAATTATTCTATCTCATGTAAAACATTGTCATCTTCTTAATTCGTCTATTATATCCCTTACTCTTCTTTACAGGTTCTTATTCTTTACTGGGCGCTAAGTTGAGGGACGAGTACATGCATTCTCTAAGGATCGACAGATACATATTTTTTCTTTACACTTAGGCTATGTGATGATCTGGTTAGTGTTTGCACGCTTTCTAGAATCAAGATTTCTAGAAGGAAGGGTCGTCATTTGTTCTAGATGGACCTGGTCGTCTACTCCATGTCTTAAGATCCTTTGTTCTTTATCGATTGGTCTGAGGTCTTCACCTATCTTGCTGTCTCCAAACTTCATTTCTTGTATCACTATACGTACTGAACTCTCTCTCATCACTTCTTGTTTCCAGCTTACTGTTTTCATACCCTGTTTCTTTGCTCTACACCATATTATTGAGGCTAGTGGTGGTTCGCTCTTCTGGTTACTTCCTAATTTCTGCTATTTACTCATGCTCTAAGCTACAGCTATGGTGCTCTGTTCCGCCTTCTACACTGGTACTCTTATTACTCCTAAATTCCCCAACCTTACTGGTTTATTTGTATATACTCCCACGGATCCCTACTGACTTTGGACCAATCTATAGATTCTACTACATTGGTCTATCCGGTGGATTGCTACTAGTACTATGAGTCTCATGCTACCCTGCCCTGATCTTTGGGGCTATGCTAGGTTCTTTTATTTATATCCTCGAAGCTTACTTAATATTTTTCTGGGTGATCTATCTTCTGAATGCTTTTATTTCTTATTATGAACTGTCGTCGTCTTCTTATGGCCGCTTATATCTAGGCTGGTAAGGGTTAGGGCAAACATCTTATATCTTAATGGGTTTCAATATCCTTGTTATGGTGCTCTGTGTCCTGATATGGCCACTTCCTTACCTGGTGTCACTGGAGGGTTCGAAGACTAGATATTTTAAGGTCTTGTCTCTATCGCATTACTGGGGGTAAAGTAACTAACTGTTCCTGTTTCTTGTTTGTGAGTTTGGGTCTGGGTTTGGGGATCTGGGGTTTTCTAGATCCTTTCCGACATCTCTCATCTATGAAGACTCTCGAGACTAGTCTCGATCTCTTGCTCCTTTTTATCCTTATATTTATTCCTCGTTACTAGGAAGATTCACTGTTTATATAAGGCACTTGAGGCTCTCAAATCTGTTTGAAAGAAGTTTCTAGGGGAAAGGAATTTTACGTCTACTAGGCATTTTCACACTTGCTCGTGATTTTCTATTCTCTTTACCACTATAGGTTTTGTATCTCTGTCTCATAACTATTTTTAGTCATTCAGGGAGCTTGCTATCAGTACGAAGTATTCGAGAGTTACTAAATCAACTGGAAGAATTTCTAGGAAGAAAATGAATTCTTATTTGGAAGGAAAAGACTTTGCTTAGGTCTACTATGTATTTTACTCTTGTTAAGACTTGCTATATTTCACTCCTCTACTCCAAATTCTGGTGTCTTCCATATTATCTCATTTTGTTTCTCTGATCCTTACTATTATATGCTTTGATATTTTCTATCTATCTATTTATGTACCTCTATCTCTATTTGCTTCTTTTGATCATCTATTTATCCCTTCATGCTTTTCTTTCTAGCCTTTCCTTCTACTTTCCTGGGTAAGTATTCTTTGAACTTTACTATTCCTCATTGTTTCCTTACTTTTCTCATCTTCAGCTAGTTAACTAACTACACATACTTCCTTACTCCTTATCGCTTTTTCTTCCCGCTCTCTGGGTAACTTTTATTATAATCTTACTGTTTGGTTTCATATTTAGTATGTACCTATACTAATGCCTCAGAATAACTTTAGGAAAGTTCTTAGCATGAATCTAGAATGCCGTTGTTCTTGTAAGGAATACTATTCAAATGGTCTGAAAATGACTTACTAACCTTTCTATGGAACTTTGAGGAAGTAGTCGAGGATCAGATACTGGAGAGGTAGTGCCCCGTGTACAAGTATCCCGGACATACTCTGTATATAAGACCCCAACACTCTACCAACTACATTCACTGACTCCCTAGACCATGCTCTGATACCATCTTTGTAACATCCCCCATCCGGAGATGTTACTGGCGGGGAATAGGCTGTTGGTTTCTATTAAGGTCCCAAGATCAATAATAAGCATGAATCAAGTACGAATACAAATCGAAGAAGTTGCAGAATACTCACATCGATCGGTTGAGCGACGCTTTAACGAACAAAACTCCATTTCTGCTCCATGGACTGATCACGGCAGTGGCAATGAAGTGCTCACTGTTTAGGCCTTCAATCAATAAGAAACCAAGCTCCAAGCTTCGTCATTTGAATCCCGGCTCATTGGTAGACTTCCCTATCACCTTCGCATATCTCGTAAGTGTGCTAGCACTTGTGATTTTGCCATAAAATCCCACTCTTGTGCTTCCCACTGCTCACGGTTTTGACAGAAACCAGTGAGATGTTTTGCCCCTCTATGGGAGTGAGTTGTAGAGAGAAAGAGAGAAGGAGAGATAATGTTGAATTAGTTGGAAAAGTGTATATCATACACTTATATATTTTCCAAAAATAAATTAATTGATTTACCACTTTTTTGGCTTTCAAACAGTCAAATGGTAAAGCTATCCAACAACTCTAACAACTACCATCAATCAATCAATCACATCAATCAATCAAGTGTCACATCACTGAAAGTGACATGATTTGACGCTTGATGTGACTAGCGATTTGACGTTTGATGTGACTTGCGTGCCGCACTCAAATTCGAAATGCGAATGTGCTCGCAAATAATCTCGGGCTCGGGTTCACGAATTCCAAATTAACAAATTTTCTGTTGCGACGTAATTAAATGATTACGCCTAGCGAAGTCACTATTCACGTCGCTAACGAATTAATTCTAAATTAATTCGTTCGCCCGAATTAAAATCTAATTTTAATTCCGCGTCGAAATCTAATTTCGTTTAATATATCAAATATATTAATTTATCGATTAATTCCAAATTAATCGTTATCTCTCTTTTATTGATATTTTATCCTAGATAAAATATCTCCGTCATTAATCCCAGATTAATTTTCTCTCTCTTCTAATTAATCCCAGATTAATTTAGAGTGCGAGTCATACATCATCGGTGAATCTTTGGGAAGCGACCCATGAGATCCCCGGATATGTTGGAAGTAAATTCGGTTATCGGACTATCCGAACACGTAAGTACCTCGTACTACGTTTATACCAATTTACAAGACAAAGTTGGCCTCTAGCAAAGCGCCATGCCTACCCAATTCTCCGGAAATATCCTTACAGGAATAAAGGATCTATATCAGGCGTAGTATACGTAGTATTGCGTATTTCTGTCCAGTATCGGATGATCACGTGCTAGGCCTGGGGCTGGAATTGTGTCTGCCCCGTACGAAGCACATGTCGGATGTCTAGTGACTAGTCTCTATAATCGGATAAACCTGACCTTGTCATTTTATCCCGATAGGTGCAGCATTTAAGAGAACCAGTCCCGTATCATACGTGACCATTATCTCCATATGACTGGAGTGACACTTCCGTCTTAACATCACACCCAACACACTACGATTCTCAATATACCCAGTATTGGTGTACACAGAACCTGTTAAAGCCCTGGACGACCGCAACCAAAGTATATTGATTGTCGCAAGTATTAGTGGTGCAAGTCTCAGGTTAAGACCAAATACACCTACCCTGATTTCGGACTTCCATAGACACATTGTCATACTACCAATGGAATTCCGAGGGGGTCTATCCAGAGCAAAGCTGTTTCCCATATCATCTGTAAAACACAACCTCCTATTACACTTGCATTAGTATCCTATACCCAAATATATGAGAACTATGTCGTTGTGCCCTCACAACGCGCACAAGTGTAATACTAGTCTTTTACACATTTATCGATGTCCAATCTCAAAAATGCTCTGACTAGGGATATTAAATGATTTATCCTTCGTAGACTGATACTGTCTCATATCATTCTCCGTCAAGGAACAAATCATAGGGACCTCCTATCATTTATATATCTAGGTGATCTAATCACAAATGATAAGAGTGCAATCTCCTTTGTCACATAGTTAATTTTTACAACAACACCATGATCTGTACAAATAGTGACGCTATGGGTCATAATTGTCCAACAATCTCCCACTTGTCCTATAGCCAGTCACTCGAGTGCCTGACACCCGAACTATGTACGGTTGGCTCAAACTGCTGAGAAAAAACTTTCGTCAGCGGATTTGCATGATTATCATCTGATGCGATTTATTCGATCATCACATCGCCATGATGTATGATCCGAACGAATCAGATGAAGAGTCGAAGTATATATCTGGATCGTTGATGAGACCATTAATTCTTTAGCTTGTGCTGATGCCTAGCTCAGCTGCTAACAGAACTATTCCTAATCTAATTAGGATTTATATCGACCCAGAAGGCTTCCATTGCTGCCTCAGCTGCAGCAATAACCTGCATTTGTTGTTTATTCGGTAACAGTATCTTGCTTGGAAGATTTCCACCTCACTGTTCTGTTATTCAAACTGTGTAGTACCGTTTGCGACTTATAGTCATTTTTATCGGTTTACGAAACTTGCAGCAGTGATCCCAGTCACTTCAAGTTCTCATTCTCCATAGATTAAGACAGCATCCTTAGTTCTCTAAGATACTAACGGATGTTCTTAACATCAATCCAGTGACTATCACTTGGATTGGCCTGTTTGTGAATCCATATGCTCAAAGCGTATGGAACACCAAGTAGCGTACATTTTTCAATGTACGAATTCTCAGAGAGTTTTATCGAAAGCCAAACTTTCACCGATTGTAATTTTATAGGAATATCATTTCCAAGAAATGACGTATTATCATTATTTTTGTATAGGACAGCCACTGTCAGTGCGCTCCCACTAACCTTCTTATATACACAAGAATCATTTTCAAGAACCTAAGCTTGCTTCAATCCAAACATGGATCGAATAACCTGCAAACCTTGTTTGCTAGTTATTGTACGACAAAACCGTCAGGATGTTGTAAACATCCTCCGAAAGGTTTCCTTTTCAGGAAAGCGATTTTCCCGTTAAGCTGTCATATTTCATAAATGAAACATGTAGCTTCAGCAAGCATTATCCAAATGGATTTATCGTGGTAACAGGTAAAAGGTTGAATCGTAATCAACACAATGTTGATAATGATACCTTTCCGCTAAAAGCCTAGCTTTATACGTTGATATGTTGCCTTCCATGTATGTATTCCTTGAAGACTTATACAGTACCAGTAGGCACAATGCCTTGCGGTACATCAACTAGTATCCAAACTTGTTGATATACATGGAATCCATTTCGGATTATATGGCACTTTGCCATAATTAGGGAGTCGATACCTTGTATCACTTCCTCATACGTAGTCAGTTGGTATACCTCAATAAGATTGACATCTTTATGAGGTGATATCAGAAACACATACCCCAGGTTGTTTTCTGACTCTCTCCGACATACGCGGTTCTTGTGTATACGAATATTAATGGTAATAGTTTCATCCTTGACGAACTATTTGTGTTCCATTAGGATTCGGTGCCTTGAACAATATTACTCTGATTTTCATCAAGTTTTACTATCCTCCCACTTACCACTGCATATCAGTATTCCTCTTAGGAAAACCGCATGGTGAGCAACAATCTAATTGTTCTCTCGTGAGTTGTATAAGTACAATACTTATGGTATCCCTAGGATAACCTATAATTGGCACTTATCCAATTTGGGTTCTAGTTTGGTATCATCCAAACATATGCCTAGCATACCCAAATAATTAGGAATGTGAAACCTGGTTTCTTTTCCTGTTCATATCTAATATGAAATCTGCAAACATATTATTATGGAACCTTATTCAAAATAAGTTCTTGCATTGTTTAAAGCTTATTCGTTGAAGGAAATGGTAGCTCAGAGCGACTTATGATTAACCTTATCATGTCCAATAAAATTCGGTTTATCAGTTCGGACACACCGTCAAATTGACGTGTTCCGGGAGGAGTCCTCATTGAAAGAATACTATACTCTTTCAAGTATATGAGAAACTTATTGCTTAAGTATTTTCCATTACGGTCTTACCGTGACGGTTTAATACGTTAGCCGATCTGTTTGTCTATTTCGTGTCGAAACTTAAAAGTTTCTGATTTGTGTTCTTCAAAAGAAACACATAACCATAACGCGATGCTACATCCGTAAAGGTCACGAAATATTCATATCCACTTCTAGCCTAGCTAGACATGGGCCCATTTGCTTCACTATGAACTAGGGCTAACAGATAGGTGGTTTTTACACTTTTACCAAGTAAAGGTGTTTTAGGCACTTTGCCCAATAAACTATATTCGTAGACTTTATTTGATTAGAATCAAATTAGTCCGTGTACCCACTCTTCAAAAGTGCGGATATACGAGTCTTGTTTGATTGTGTCCCCGACAACAATGCCACAAATAAGTTTCCTCTGATCAAATCAGTTTGAGTTATTTGTTTGTCATATTAGATATTTGAGATTTATTTATATTCAAAATATAAATTATGTCATTCACATCTAATGTGTTTATCTCAATATCATCTTTATATAATAAAACACTTTAGTGTTCTAGAATATAAAGGTACACCCGCAGCGGGTTAAACACTGATATAAAGATAATGTTTCTTGTCAAACTAGTTATATTATAACAGATTCCAAACTTAGGTACACATCCGAAAGTAGTTCCTAAACTTAGGTTTCTGCGGTTAAAACAGCGACTTTCGTCCCGTTTTCAATTCGCAGAATAATCTCATCTGAAGTCAGTATCCTGTTCAAAACAGATTCTGAACATCAATACATATATTTTATGTACCACACTAAGTATTTAAAATCTAATTTCAATACTAGTAATGAACATAATAATGGCAAACATATTTGAAGTCAGAGCCTTGCTCGTTCTTCAATTCCTTCATGTCTGCTTTGTCCAAACGGCAGTCACGCTTCCGCGATCTTGTTTTCCACATTTAGGCAGACATTTTGGGATATGTCCTTTATCTTCCTAGAAGATTATAATGATTTTGCCTTTGCCAGTTTCAACACTCCAGAAGCCTTTGGCCAAGCCTTGGCCTTCTAGAATATCGAAGTAAGGTGCGACTAGCGCTACTTGCCTAATTGTAAACTTTGACTTTATCTCCTTGAGAATAGTCATTAACTCTCCAAGAGTTATTTATTGCAATTTAGTACTTCTAAGATCTTAAATAGATCTATGAAGATCCTTCAATTTCATCATCATACTTTAAGGATCTAATCATTAGTTTTGATTCAGAAATTAAGGAGTCTACTGCGGTAAGTATAATGGATTAAGCACTAAAGTTATCATCACATTAATCCTCCAAAGATTATGCTCTACTATTTGCTTAACTCCGGGCTTAGGCTTAATATATTATTTTATCAAAAAAAATAACTTATTATTTTTCCAGGACCATCCTGAAATTTATTCCCAATTTGAAAATTAAACCACTTAAATACATTTTCCCTTGGATTATGTTTTAAATGTCAATCTTTCAATTTAATCTTGATTTTAATAGTCCAACTATTTAATCAACGATTTAGGTACTATTTATTATAATGATTACAATAGTCCAACTATTTAATCAACTATAATTTAATAGATTAAAATCAATTATATTGATTACTATAATCCAATTATAAAATCAACTATAAATGAATAGTTTGAATATAGTCCAACTATTTATTAAAACAACAATTTAAATATTAGTCCAACTAACATTTAATTTATTTGACGAATGATATTTGAATGAGCGCGTATGGCAATTAATTAAACGAGTATTGCAAATTCAATTCTTGCCTTTCACTATTTTTCGGCGAGCCTCTAACCCTCTTTCGAGTACTCGGAAAACCGCGTTTCCTAGTGGGCTAGGATCCCGTTAAATATCACACAATCTTGACTTTGGCCAATAAATTGTATGATAATTAACTAGGTAGATCTCTAAGATCGATTGGATCCAATCCAATTCCTAGATCCGGTAGGGGGACGTCCAAGTCCGAAACATATATCTTATATATGCCAATACATCAAATGTATTACCTAACCTTTTTCCTCTGAATCAACTAAGCATTGGCTTTGGCACAACAAACTTAGTGATCCCAGTTAAGCGCGACCCATTGACCATGGAAAGCTTCGTAATCAATGTCGATGGACAAGAAGTGGTCTTGACTTTGGCCAACAAACCACAACTTGGACAAGACACCAATATGGAACAAAGCCTTCGTGATTCAAACACATCCTCGACGGACAAAGGCCTTGATTTTGGCCAACAAGCCAATGCCAGTCTCGGATCTTGAGTGAGAATCACTCAATGGAAGGAAAGACGCTTAATATGTTGCGAGGGTTTTTCGAGTGCAAATTGGCAACCAATTTATTATCTTTGTTAAGGTCTCATCATCATACAGCCTTAAATATGCATTCTAAATACATAATAAAGCGCGTATAAATAAATAATAATGATATGCGGATGGATACTTTATACATTAATCCTAGATCAAATCTCTCCATTTCTCTCTCCCGCTAGCACATGTATTTACTTCTACCCGTTACACTACACTTCTAAAGAAACCTAATTTACATTGAGGGGAATAGGTGAGAAGAGAATACAAAGAATATGGAGGTGATAAGGCTGGACACGCAGGTCCAATTAATAAATCAAATTTATTACAACAATTTCTAAAATTGTCCCACCCTTCTAATATCCATCCGATATACATTGTTCATGCATCGCAACCATGTATTCACACAAGCATGTTATCAATCAATCTAATCAAATTAATTAATCTGATAATTATTGATCATCCAATGTTCAAACAACGATTTGATTTTGTTCTAGTCAAACTCGTTTTGCGAATAAGTACTTAAAGTACGAATTCTAGAATTAAATTAAACTACATCATTAAATCCAATTTAATATGCATTCAATTCTAATTCACTTATTTAATTCCAAATTAAATACTACACTTTATAATAAACCTTTTACGACTTAAATTCCAAATTTAATCGTAACGGGTCTCAAAGCTCGATTAACGTCCAACGTCAATTTAATTAAAGCCCAATGGGCTTTTAATTAATTTCTTAAGGCGTGGACTTTTGGTCAATTCGGGTCAAATCGAATAACCAAAATCCAATCCGGGAGTTACCCCATAAGCCTAGAAATCAATCTTGGCCCATTAGGCCCAATTAAACTTTAAAGGTTCAATAGGTCGCATTTGGGCTTTATGGAGGCGGTTTTGGGCCCAATTGGATCCAATCCATTTGGCCTAAACCCAACTTTGTACAACAAAGCCCAATTACAACATTAAAAGCCCAAATCCAATTTTAAGGCCCAATTATAATTAAATCACAATACCCAATTTCACAATTTAATTACATAAAGTGCATTACATAATTAATTACCCAATTAACATTTCTAAAACATCAATTAACATAACTAATCATGCTTAATAACCACAAAACATGTCCAACATATTTTGATCAAAAATCAAACCCAATACATGCTATTGACTCTCGGCAATTTGGGGATTTAACGTCCGATTCGAATTCAATCCAATTAATTCCACAATCGACATTAAATCATATTCCCGAATGATTTCCAACACATCCAATGATCAAAAATCAAAAATCCCAAGACATATAGGGCTCATATACTTTCGGCCAAGCTAAGTATTTTGGGGAAAAATGTTCCAAATTTTTTTTCAACAAATTGATCCAATCAATCATCATATAAAACACATTCAAGCATACTTAATCATCCAATTTCATAATTCATGCTCAAAATCAATTTTACCCAAATTTTAAGCCCAAAACATTTCACGCTCAAACCTTGCTCTGATACCATTGTTGGTTTCTATTAAGGTCCCAAGATCAATAATAAGCATGAATCAAGTGCGAATACAAATCGAAGAAGTTGCGGAATACTCACATCGATCGGTTGAGCGACGCTTTGACGAACAAAACTCCATTTCTGCTCCATGGATTGCTCATGGCAGTGGCAGTGAAGTGCTCATTGTTTCGGCCTTCAATCAACAAGAAACCAAGCTCCAAGCTTCGTCATTTGATTCCCAGCTCATGGGTAGACTTCCCTATCACCTTCGCATGTCTCGTAAGTGTGCTAGCACTTGTGACTTTGCCACAAACTCCCACTCTTGTGCTTCCCACTGCTCACGGTTTTGACAGAAACCAGTGAGTTGTTTTGCCCCTCCATGGGCGTGAGTTGTAGAGAGAAAAAGAGAAGGAGAGATAGTGTTGAATTAGTTGGAAAAGTGTATATCATACACTTATATATTTTCCAAAAATAAATTAATTGATTTACCACTTTTTTGGCTTTCAAAAAGTCAAATTGTAAAGCTATCAAACAACTCCAACAACTACCATCAATCAATCAATCACATCATTCAATCAAGTGTCACATCACTCAAAGTGACATGATTTGACGCTTGATGTGACTAGCGATTTGACATTTGATGTGACTTGCGTGCCGCACTCGAATTCGAAATGCGAATGCGCTCGCAAATAAACTCGGGCTCGGGTTTGCTAATTCCAAATTAAGGAATTTTCCGTTGCGACGTAATTAAATGATTACGCCTAGCGAAGTCACTATTCACATCGCTAACGAATTAATTCTAAATTAATTCGTTCACCTGAATTAAAATCTAATCTTAATTCCTCGTCGAAAATTAATTTCGTTTAATATATCAAATATATTAATTTATCGATTAATTCCAAATTAATCGTTATCTCTCTTTTATTGATATTTTATCCCAGATAAAATATCTCCGCAATTAATCCCAGATTAATTTTCTCTCTCTTCTAATTAATCACAGATTAATTTAGAGTGCGAGTCATACGTCATCGGTGAATCTTTGGGAAGCGACCCATGAGCTCCCTGGATATGTTGGCAGTAAATTCGGTCGTCGGACTATCCGAACACGTAAGTACCTCATACTACGTTTATACCGATTTACAAGACAAGGTTGGCCTCTAACAAAACACCATGCCTACCCAATTCTCCGGAAATATCCTTACAGGAATAAAATATCTATATCAGGCGTAGTATACATAGTATTGCGTATTTTTGTCCAGTATCGGATGATCATGTGCTAGGCCTGGGGCTGGAATTGTGTCTGCCCCGTACGAAGCACATGTCGGATGTCTGATGACTAGTCTTTATAATCAGATAAACCTGACCTTGTCATTTTATCCTGATAGCTGCAACATTTAAGAGAACCAGTCCCGTATCCTACGTGACCATTATCTCCATATGACTGGAGTGACACTTCCGTCTTGACATCACACTCAACACACTACGATTCTCAATATACCCAGTATTGGTGTACACAGAACCTGTTAAAGCCCTGGACGACCGTAACCAAAGTATATTGATTGTCGTAAGTATTAGCGGTGCAAGTCTCAAGTTAAGACCAAATACACCTACCCTGATTTCGGACTTCCATAGACACATAGTCATACTACCAATGGAATTCCGAGGGGGTCTATCCAGAGCGAAGTTGTTTCCCGTACCATCGGTAAAACACAACCTCCTATTACACTTGCATGAGTATCCTATACCCAAATATATGAGAACTATGCCGTTGTTCCCTCACAACGCGCACAAGTGTAATACTAGTCTTTTACGCATTTATCGATGTCCAATCTCGACAATGCTCTGACTAAGGATATTTAATGATTTATCCTTCGTGGACTGATACTGTCTCATATCATTCTCCGTCCAGGAACAAATCATAGGGACCTCCTATCATTTATATATCTAGGTGATCTAATCACAAATGATAAGAGTGCAATCTCCTTTGTCACATAGTTAATTTGTACAACAACACCATTATCTGTACAAATAGTGACGCTATGGGTCATAATTGTCCAACATAGGCCGTATTATTCCCCTGAGCCTCTGACATACTAACTGTATACTTTACTGCTGTCTTATCTCAACTATAACTTGAACATGGGACCCTTGCCCAAACCTTAACATAAAATGTAAAATATTTCATACTCACATAAACTTAACGTCACATACATTTCAACTCTACACTTAAGTACTGAAACACAACTTTACTATACAATTTTCTGACTGGTGGACTCAGACACACAAGTGGCTGCCATCAGTATCCATCCTCTCGAGCTCATCCTCCTGGAATACCTGTAAAACAAACACTAGGAGTGGGGGGTTAGATCGTTGTACGATCTAAGTGAGTGGACGAAAAACTGAAAATTGATATTAAAGCTTTTGGTTTCAAAACATAGTGTCAGAAACATCTTAATATGAAAACTCTCTTCTAAAAACTTATTCTGAAATCATTTTTATAAAACTATTATTTTTTAAAACAACTTTTAAAATTCTGATTTCTGAAAACTATTTCTGAAAAACTATTTACTGAAAATCTGATCACTATAAACTACTATATATCTGAAAACCTTGACGTATGAGGGCATTACGTATCGCCGTCCCCCCATACGCCTAACTGGAGCCAACAGTGCAAATCCATGACTTTGGGGCGTTACGTATCACCGTCCCCCAAAGCATACCATTATTGTCCCTGAAACTGGTGCTCTTGGTGAAAGTGTTCAATCAAAGTCCCAAGGATCACAAATCATGCATAAAAAACCACATATGAACACATCAAAGGAGGTGCGGAATATACTCACATTGAATTTCGGTTTTGATGAATGAAGAACAAGGTGCGATTTTGTCCCCTCCAAGCTCACGGCAGTGGCTCCTCCTTGCAGTGGGCTGTGCGATTTTAGTCCTCTTTGAACCTCCAAGAATCGGCCATGCATGAACTCCATTGAAGCTCCAAGCTTTGAGATTCCATGCTCACAAACTCACTTCCCTATCACCTTTGTATCACTCAAGGTGTGTGCTAGCACTTATCATCTTCCATTTTGCTTCTCTAATGCTCGGTGAAACCAGAGAAAATGAAGAAGAATCGGCAGTGATGCCGTGAAGAAGAGAGGAAAAATGAGAGGGAAAAGAGAAACCGTGTACTGCATGTAAGAGAGAGAGGACCGAATTATGTGTAAAAGGGGAAAAGAAAAAGTAATATATATTTATTCATTTATTTTCCAAAAATAAATAAAACATATATATATTCCAAACCTTTTCATATTCCATCACTTTTACTTTTAACTTTAAGTCACATCACATCACTTTAATAAAGTGACATGTTGTCAAGTCACATCACTCAAAATGACAATTGATTTGACGCATGATGTGACAAACGATTTGACGCTTGATGCGACTCGCGTGCCGTGCTCGAATTCGAAATGCGAATGCGCTCGCAATCACTCTCGGGCTCGGGTTCGCTAATTCCAAATTAACGAATTTTCCTTCGCGTCGTAATTAAATGATTACGTCTAGCGAATTCACTATTCACGTCGCTAACGAATTAATTCTAAATTAACTCGTTCGCCCGAATTAAAATCTAATTTTAATTCCGAGTCGAAATCCAATTTCGATTAATATATCAAATATATTAATTTTATCGATTAATTCCAAATTAATCGTTCTCTCTCTTTAATGATATTTTATCCGAGATAAAATATCTCGGTAATTAATCCCAGATTAATTTTCTCTCTCATCGAATTAATCCCAGATTAATTATATCTCTCTCTTCTAATTAATCCCAGATTAATCAAAGTGCGAGTAATACGTCATCGGTGAATCTTCAGGAACCGACCCATGAGATCTCCGGATATGTTGGCAGTAAATACGATCGTCGGACTGTCCGAACACGTAAGTACCTCGTACTATGTTTATATCGACTTACAAGACAAGGTTAGCCTCTAGCAAAACGCCATGCCTACCCAATTCTCCAGAAATATTCTTACAGGAATATATAGATCTGTATCAAGCGTAGTATACCGTAGTATTGTGTATATCGGCCCAGTATCGGATAATCACGTGCTAGGGCTGGGGCTGGATAAGTGTCTGCCCCGTCCGAAGCACATGTCGGATGTCTGGTAACATAGTCTCTATAATCGGATATACATGACCTGGTCACAATATCCCGATTGGTTGCACAACACTCAAGAGCACTAGTACCGTATCCTGCGTGACATCAACTCCAATATGACTGAAGTGACACTTCCGTCTCGACATCACACCCAATGCACTACGACTCTCTGATAAACCCAGAAGCGGTGTACACAGAACCGGTTAAAGCCCTGTACCACCAAGACCAAAGTCTACCGATTATCGCAAGTATTAGCGATGCAAGTCTCAGGTTAAGACTATACACACCTACCTCGATTTCGGCCTCCCATAGACACATAGTCATAATACCAATGGGATTCCGAGGGGTCTATCCAGAGCGAAGCTGTTTCCCGAACCATCGGTGAAACACAACCTCCTATCGCACTTGCATAAGTATCCAATACTTATATATATGAGAACTATGCCGTTGTGCCCTCACAACGCGCACAAGTGCAATACTAGCCTATTCCGCATTATCGATGTCCAGTCTCGATAATACTTCGGCTAGGGATATTTAATGATTAATCCTTCGGGGATTGATACTGTCTCATATCATCTCAATCCAGGAACTAATCATATGGACCTCTCTTCATTTATACATCTATGGTGATCTAATCACAAATGATGAGAGTGCAATTTCCTTGTCACATAGTTAATTTGTACAACAACACCGTGATCTGTACAAATAGTGACGCTATGGGTCATATTATCCAACACTTGGTGCATTACGTATCACCGTCCCCCAAGCCACAAACTAGAACTGGGGGTGCGGATCTATACTACCACCCAAGCTCTGAAACTAGCGTCTAGGGGCATTACGTATCGCCGTCCCCCTAGCTTTGCTCTAGGATATGGGGGCGTTACGTATCACCGTCCCCCCAATCCTCTACATGTACACATGTCATCTGTTCGTCAATTCCATCTCTGTATAAGTTACATACTGGGGTGGGTTTTTCCCCCATGCACCGAAAAACATAAATGTCATGCTTGAAAACATTTGTAACTCAAAACTCATGCTGAAAAATAATCTTTCTAAATCATCACTGTATGTATAAAAAAACATATGTAATAAAATTCAGTCTAACGCCCTACATGCTTTTTAAAAAGTAAGCCTGAATTCAAAACTGTTAAATAAAATCAATTCAAAAAAAGGTCCACTCACTGTTATAGGAATCTGGCTGGCACTAGATCCATTGTCGAAGGAAATAGCGGTTCATGTGGATAATCTATGATCGGAAACATGATTAATCTATATGTTGCAAAATGGGTTTCAGAACTTAACTAAGCTTACTATTATATCAATATGTTTTAGCTATAAGGCTAATCATGCTTGTAACTTGATAGAAGGTATGAATACGAACTGATATGAGACCTGTAAGGCGTCCTCTAACAGGCTAGGATGGAACTGAGGTTGTTTACAATTGATTAGGGAATGGTTTTATGCCGCACGTCGCGACGCAAGTACTTACGTGTCGCGACGCGAATCAATTTTCAGGGTTCTGATTTTGCTTCTTCATGTTCATCCTCTACCTAAATTACCACAAGCATTTTTCCACAATAAAATTAATGCACAAACCAACTTATTTAACTTCCAATTCAAAAATTCAACATTAAGTTATCATCATCAACCAATTCTCCAAGTCTCATAATCCTTGTATCATAAAACTTTCAAATCTTCCAAAGTTTAGATATTTTAACTCAACAATTACTTTCTTAACTTATCCATTACCATAAAAACATCAAAAATATTTCTCCCACAAGCTAGTAAATTCGGACCCCCACATACATTTTTCATCTTAGCTTTATTTCAACCACACTTAGGCACAATTCATTCTAAATAACTTCATAAACATGCCTTTTAACTCAATTTCTTGCCTAACTTTCTTAATCAACAAAGCCCCAAATCATAGGGTTTCTAATCATGAAAATATAGAATAAGAGTAGATGTCCATGATCCAAATTAAGAAGAAGAGAGAAAAATAAACTTACTTTATCAAGAGATCTTGAATTCCATTACTTTTCCTTCAAACTTTTTCCATGAAAAAAATGAAGAAGAAATGGGGAGCTTCTTTACCCTCAAACTCACGGTTTTTGCTACCTAAAAGAGGGGAATGAATAATAGTCTATTTATAGAAGAATATGGATAATTTTGTAATGAAATGGGTGGCCAAGAGTGTGCTACATCACCCATTTCTCGACTTTTCTCGAAATTCACTGTAGCAGCCATGGATTTCTTGATTTTGACCCATTTCGGGCTCGCATATGGGAAAATATATAATGTAAAAAGTTGTAGCTCTCGGTCTTAGCTTTGCGACTATATAAAATTAATAAAAATCAGAGTTCGTATGAGAAAGTTACGCCCCAAATACCACGGGTTGTCCAAAGAGGAACATTTTACAGTCTTGTCCCAGGACTTTGAGGGATTTACCGATAGTCCCCAAAGTCATTCCATGAGTATATTTAAGTCTCAACATAATTTATTTTATGTGCCTTCATCCCGTACATAACAGTACCACTGTATGCAGTAGTAAAAACTACTGGTCGTTACAGTTTCTGACATATATGGCAACAAAGTGTGGAGTATCTCACACAAAATCAATGTTATCCTATAGTCAAAGGATTACTGATCGGCAGTAAATGTACGTTACGCAAGCGCACGTGTCGCTCAAGTAGTATAAATATATCGATCCCTCGAGGACTTAAAATATATGCTATTAATTTATGAAACTAAATTTTTATAAGTATCTAAGTGAAATTGATTGTTGGTTGGATGACGATTTAATCTAAAACAAACAGATAAATAAAACTAAGGTAGATTAAAAGATTAATTAATGATATGAAAATATCCAGGATTGTGAATCCTTCCAATATTCTTCTAAGGATGAATTAATTACCTTATGCTTGTGTAATATACTAGTTTATTAACCTGAAACACGACATAAGCCTCTTCCGATGGTCAAATGAAAATATTCAAAGTTACTAAATTAACTATATTACTATGTTAACTAAGAAACCCGAATTCATTAAGTTTAAGTTCCAATTATGGTTACACCCACAGTACATGTATATTCCTATCCTGGAGGGAAATCCCTAAAGTGAGATCGTATGTTATTGAGTCTACGACTAAACCTAAAATCTCTTTTCCAAGTTCATTTTAAGTAAGATAAATCAACTTATAAAATCATTAATATTGGTTTTCATCACAACCCCAGATAATGTTATTAGTTACAACACATACCTAAGATTACTAAATTAATAAATAAACAAAACATCATAAAACAAGTTGACAACAAATAAGTTAAATTACAACAATGAAATGAAATATTGGAGTTAGGGGATCCACTTTTAATATTTCAAAGATTTCTCCCTTATAAACCAAATTAATTATATTAAAACTGACCATAAAGGCAATGATTCCATTGTCCAAAATAAGTCCAACCGACCATATAGGTGGTAACAAAGTCATATAAAACTGACAATATAGGCGGTAACCAGGTCATCACATAAACCAACCATATAGGCGGTAATTAAGTCTGTTATGTAAAACCGACCATATAGGCGGTAAATAATTAATCCATATTATAATTTATATTTTATAAAATAAGGGAGTTTATTCTAAATTATCATATTAAAAGTTTCAAGCTAAACTCCAGCAAAAAAAGAGATTACCTACTAATGTTTTGAATAAAACACACAAAATTTTATTACTGAAATAAAAAGAAAATACTAATTAAACACACAAGATACTATCTTCTAGGTTTTTCAGAGAAAATCCCCAAAAGAAAGTAAGAGTTTTTCTTCTAATTGAGGCTGGTATTTATAGGCAAAATTTTTCCTTCTGCGTCGCGACGCATTGAGTGTTTGGAGTCACGACTCGTGCATAGTTGATGACGTGTGTCACCAAATCCTCTTTCGGTGCATGATTGAGTTGCCTTCGTGACGCGCCATGAAGTAAAATTCCCATTTTGCCCTTATTTGTTCCAGAATTCATCGTTTTACTCTCGAGTTGATTCCATAAAGTCCCAATGTTATTTATATAAGTAAAATAATAAAAAACACATCAAAATGCTCACAAGACTCGAGAAACTTATAAAATATTGAGTAAAAGGGGTGGTAAATATTGATATATTTTCCGCTTATCACACCCCCAATCCTAACATTTTGCTAGTTGATGAGTGGTAAATAGATCACTGTTTCCACTCCTTTAACTTAATATTTTGTATAGTTTCTTGAGTTTTGTGATTATTTTGTTGTGTTTTGTGTTATTTTGTAGATAAATAAAATAACAGGACTTTCTGGAGGCAATTCAGGGCCAAAACAGTGGAAAACGAACAAAAAGGGCAAAAATGTAAATTTCTTGCTAAAATACGCCGTGCTAAAATACGCCATCTGCAAACGTGCACCGCATATGCTAACGTGCGCTTGCCATATGTCAACATCACAGGAAATCTGCTAACATGCACCGGACATGTGTCATCATCACATGTTGCCGACACTCATCATTGAGACACGTCATTGATGATGTCATGCTAACATCCGCGTCGCGATGTCCACAATCTTACGCGTCGTGATTTCAAGCAAATAATTGAGTTAATCATTTAGCCGACGCCACGTGTCACCATCTTAGAAGCCGATGCACAAATTGCCACGCATCGCGACGGGCGAAGCCAAAATTTTTCTATAAATAGAGGCCGAAATTTCATTTGTAATTCATACTTTCTCCTATGGAATTCCTTAAGAATACTAAGAAGATTGTATCTTGTTTTTTTATTTACAGCTTTCAGTATTTAATTTTCGCATTAATACTTTCTTTTATTTACTTTTCAGTTTTTACTTTCAGCATTTAATTTTATTTACTTTTGCGCAATAATACTTTTTTTCTTTACTTTTCAGTAATGAGGAGGTAACTCCCCTCTGTTGGGGTGAAATGTAAAGCTTTTATTACTAATATTTAGATTAATCTCCCTTAATTATAATATATAAACTATTTAAAACCTGACTTAATGAGGATACCGCCTTTATGGTCGGTTGGACTTAATTATAAAATTGGTTTTAACCTGACTAAACTGGATACCACCTGTATGTTCGGTTGGAATTAATTAATTTGACTTAATCAGGATACCGCCTATATGATCAGTTGGTAATATCACGCAAAGTTAATATATTATAATAAGGGAGATATCTAAATAGAAGTAATAAAAGTGGATCCTCTAACCCCATCATTTTCTTTTATTATATTTTTACATTTTTAAATTTCCAGCATTTACTTTTCAGCATTTATATCCAGCATTTACTTTATGTCTTTTATTTTATTTAAGCTTTTATTAGTCTTAGATATGTGTCGTAACTAAGTCTGTTATATGGGGTTGTGATGAATTCCAATATCACCGATTTATAAGGGGTTATTTTATAGTTTGGGTAATATAAAAGTTTATTTATTAAGTCTTAAGCTTAATGCTTCTTGTTAACTGGCCATTAATAAGTTTGATATGGTAAACTTAAAATAAACTTGACAAAGGAATTTTAGGTTTCAGTCTTAGACTTAATAGCCCACGATCTTCCTTGATGATAGATAACCTTTTAATAGATTTCCTTACAAGATAGACATATACCTATCGGGCGTGGGTAACCACAATTGGAATTATTCTTAATGAATTCAGGTAACTTGGTTGACATAGACATATGATTAATTGGGTTATACTGCGTATTTGCATCTTACCATCGAAAAAGGCTTTTGCATAATTTCGTGTCTCAGGTTAGTAAACTAATATATTACACAAACATGAAATAACCACTTCATCTTTAAAAGATATTGGAAAGATTCACAACCCTGGATAGTTTAATAATCTTGAATTTTCATCAATTTACTTTCGCAAAATTTTATTTACTTGTTTTAAGTTTAAAGTCACCATCCAATCAAACAATCAATCCAATAGATACTCGTAAAAATTTGGCTTCATAAATTAATAGCTTAGGTATTAAGTCCTCGTGGGATCAATACATTTTATACTACTTGAACGATATGTGTGTTTGCGTTATACGCGTGTGATTACGCCGGTCAAGTTTTTGGCGCCGTTGCCGGGGACTTATTTATCTTTTACTATTAGTTTTGGGGTTAGGTACCTTTACTTGTATCTAATTTATTTTTACTTATTATTTCTGTTTTCTTGTGTTTCAGGTTCTCAGACACTATATGAGACGAACCAGATGCTTTGAAATCTGACCGCTTGACCCAGAAATTGAAAGAACTATCAGACGGTTGAGAAGGGAAAGGCAAGAAGGCCAAGAAGCAATCATCAACATGGAACCTGAACCTTTGTAAGTTGCACCACCAATTCCTATTCGAGATAGAACCATTCCGGTGGTTGACGGCTTCATTTCCTGTATTGTACTTCCTCCATTACCAGTAAATATGTGTGACATCAAAACATGCATCCAAATGATACAACAGTCAGTACAATTTGGAGGGAATACGACTGAAGAACCTAATACTCACATCAGTAACTTCCTGAAAGTTTGCGGCATTTTCAACTACAACCGAGCGGCTGAAGAAGAAATGAGAATGCATGTTTTCCCATATTCCTTGAAAGGAAGAGCTAAAGCTTGGCTATATTCACTACCAGCAGGTTCTATCACAACTTGGAATAATCTAGCCACCAAATTCCTTTCAAAGTACTTTCCACCAGCCATAACCGCAAAGCTGAGGAATGACATCACATCCTTTGTACAATATGACTCAGAATCTCTCTGCGAAGCTTGGGAAAGGTACAAGGATTTACTCAAAAAATGTCATCACCATGAGATTGCAAAGTGGCTACAAGTCCAAACTTTCTATAATGGACTTTCTGGACCGATGAGACCACAATTGATGTTGCTGCTGGAGGAGCTTTAATGGCAAAAGGAGAAGATCAAGCCTGTGACCTAATTGAAGAAATGGCCAACAACAATTCCTTGTGGCCAATAGAAAGGAGTATGATCCAACGAATTGCTAGAATTTATGAAGTTGGAGCCAACACAGCAGTGAATGCCAAACTAGATCAGATATGCAAATTCATGGAAACTCTTAGCATGCAAGGCAATATTGGATCAACAAGTTCACCATATGGAGGAGTACCAGAGCCAAACCAACAAAAAGAGACGGTGAATTATGTCAATAATTTCAACAGACATGGGGACAATCCACATTCCAACACCTACAACCCAGGGTGGAGGAATCATCCCAATTTCGCATGGAGCAACAATTCAGGGCAAAATAACTATCCACCACCTGGATTCCAACAACAAATCAAAGGCTAGGAGCATGAAAAAGAACCAAGAATAGCATAAGTGCTAGCTCAGTTAAAAAATCATGATGCTATGTTTCAGAGCCAATCAGCTTCTATAAAATCACTGGAGAATCAAATTGGACAACTGGCCAATGCTCAGAGTTACAGATAGCCAGGTAACCTTCCTAGCAACACTTAACCAAATCCAAGGAACCGAGGGGTGGAGCAATGTCAAGCCATTACCTTGAAAAGCGGTACTGAAATCAACAAAGATGTTGGAATCAAGGAATCCATTGATGAACTTCCAAAAGAAGCAGTTCCATAGATGGAGGAAAAAGAAGCAAAGGAAAAAGAGCAAGAAAGAATCACTCTACCTCCACCTTTTCCACAGCGTCTCTAGAAAAACAAACTGGACAAATAGTTTGCTCGATTCTTGGAGGTCTTCAAAAAGCTGCATATCAACATTCCATTTGCAGAAGCGTTGGAAGAAATGCCAAGCTATGTCAAATTCATGAAAGACATTCTTTCACGAAAGCGGAGATTGAGAGATTACGAGACAGTATCATTGACAGAAGAATGCAGCGCCATCATTCAGAGGAAGCTTCCCCCAAAGTTGAAAGATCCTGGCAGTTTCACTGTTCCATGCACCATTGGAGAACATTACATCGGTAAAGCTTTATGTGATCTAGGTGCTAGTGTTAATTTGATGCCTTTTTCAATTTACAGGAAACTACAAATTGGAGAAGCAATGCCCACCTCAGTCTCTCTGCAACTTACTGATAGAACGCACGTATTTCTGAGATGAGTATTGAAGATGTACTGGTCAAAGTCGACAAACTCATTCTCCCAGCAGATTTCATTATCCTTGACATGGAAGCAGACAAAGATGTACCTATCATCCGGGGGAGATCATTCTTGGCTTCAGGTCGAACTGTTATTGATGTGTAAAAGGGAGAACTAACCATGAAAATACAAGACCAAGAAGTCACCTTCAATGTTTTCAAAGCCTTGAAATTGCCGAGTGATGAAAATGAGGAGGAATGTTTCAGAATTGATGTTGTGGATAATATCATACATGATACTGATGCAATGCCACTTCCCACGGATAAACTTGAAGCTTGCATCACCAACATGACTAACAGCGAGCTAGATGCTGAAATTCTGGAATTTATCAACTATCTTGACAAATCATTTCACTTCAAATCAAGACCACAGGTGGAAAGTCTCGAAAAAAAAGCGAATCAAACCCTCGATTGAAGAACCACCGCAGCTGGAGCTAAAGATACTGCCAAGCCATCTCAGGTATGCATTCTTGGGAAACTCTTCTGTTGGACAAAATGACCCATAGCGTCACTATTTGCACAGATCATTGTGTTGTTGTAGCAAATTAACTATGTGACAAGGAAATTGCACTCTCATCATTTGTGATTAGATCACCATAGATATATAAAAGAAGAGAGGTCCCTATGATTAGTTCCTGGATTGAGAATGATATGAGACAGTATCAGTCCCCGAAGGATTAATCATTAAATATCCATAGCCGGAGTATTATCGAGACTGGACATCGATAATGCGGAATAGACTAGTATTGCACTTGTGTACGTTGTGAGGGCACAACGACATAGTTCTCATATATATAAGTATCGGATACTTATGCAAGTGCGATAGGAGGTCGTGTTTCACTGATGGTACGGGAAACAGCTTCGCTCTGGATAGACCCCTCGGAATCCCATTGGTATTATGACTATGTGTCTATGGGAGGCCGAAATCAAGGTAGGTGTGTATAGTCTTAACTTGAGACTTACATCGCTAATACTTACGATAATCGATAGACTTTGGTCTTGGTGGTACAGGGCTTTAACCGGTTCTGCGTACACCACTTCTGGGTTTATCAGAGAGTCGTAGTGTATTGGGTGTGATGTCGAGACGGAAGTATCACTTCAGTCATAGTGGAGATGATGTCACGCAGGATACGGTACTAGTGCTCTTGAGTGATGCGCATCCAATCGGGATATTGTGACTAGGTCATAAATATCCGATTATAGAGACTATGTTACCAGACATCCGATATGTGTTTCGGACGGGGCAGACACTTATCCAGCCCCAGCCCTAGCACGTGACTATCCGATACTGGGCCGATATGCACAATACAATTGGTATACTATGCTTGATATAGATCCTTGTATATTCTATATGGATATGTCCGGAGAATTGGGAAGACTTGGTGCTTTGCTAGGAGTCGACCTTGTCTCGTAAATCGGTAGAACGTAGTACTTGGTACTACGTGATTCGGATACACCGACGACCGTATTTACTGCCAATGTATCCGGGGATCTCATGGGTCGCTTCCCGATAATCCACCGATGACGCATAACTCGCACTCTTAAATAATCTGGGATTATATAGAAGAGAGAGAAAATTAATCTAGGATTAATTATAGAGATATTTTATCTAGGATAAAATATCGTCTAGAGAGAGATAACGATTAATTTGGAATTAATCGGTAAATTAATATATTCGATATATTAAATGAAATTAGATTTCGACACGGAGTTAAAATTAGATTTTAATTCGGGCGAACGAATTAATTTAGAATTAATTCGTTAGCGACGTGAATAGTGAATTCGCTAGGCGTAATCATTTACTTACGACGCGACGGAAAAATCGTTAATTTGGAATTAGCGAACCCGAGCCCGAGTGTGATTGCGAGCGCATTCGTATTTCGAATTCGAGTGCGGCAACGCAAGTCGCATCAAGCGTCAAATCATTTGTCATATCAAGCGTCAAATCAAATGTCACTTTGAGTGATGTGATTGATTGATGTGATTGATTGATTGAAAGACATGTCACTTTAATAAAGGTGATATGAATAGTGATGGATTTGACTAGAATAGTGTAAAGCATTTTGGAGGGAAAAGCTTTAAGTTTTGGCTCCAAATTTCATTTGATAAATTGGATTTAATTAAATGAAATTGATTATTTATTTTGGAAAATATATAATCAAAAGTTTTACACATTTTTCATCAAGTCAAAAACACAATTCTCTCTCTCACTCTCTCATCTCTCTCATGCCAAAACAGTGGCTTTGCTCACTGGTTTTGAACTTCATTTGGGCGTGAATATTAGGGAAGCATGAGTGGGTTTTCATGGTGAAAATTCAAGTGCTAGCACACTTACGAGTCTTGCGAAGGTGGTAGGGAGGTTCGACCATGAGCCGGGATCCGTCGGACGAGGCTTGGAGCTCCGTTTCGTCACTCAAAATTCTATTTTTGGAGGCAGTGAACTGCATCATTTGTGCGCCTATGGCAGTGGCTTTTTGGCATTGATTCGTCTCCAAATCGACTCAACCGATCGATGTGAGTATTCCGCTACCTCCGTTGATGTGTTCACACATTGTTTTCATGTCTTATTTGATCTTGGGACCTAGATTAAAACCAATAATGGCATCAAGAGCCTAGGTTCAAGCATGAAAAATGTAGGGCTTAAAATTTGGGTAAATGTGTGTTGAGCATGATTTGAATAAATTGATTGTTTAAGTATGCTTATAACATGTCTAATTTCATTTTGGTTGGACCAATTTGTTGAAAAATGATTTGGAATTATTTTCCCCAAATATTTGACCTTGGCCGAATGTGAATGTGATTTTGGGTTCTTGGAAATTTTTGATTTTTAATTCATTTGATGAGTTAGAATCATTTAGGTTGATGTTATTTTGAATCGAATTGGATTGGATTTCGAATTGGACAAAAACCCCAAAAATTCTATGTTGGCCGAATGGTTTGATTGCCCTAATGTCTTGGTAATTTTGATTTTGTGACATTGGATGTGTATGAAATCAAATTGGATGGTGATTTGATGTCGATTGTGGGTTCGATTGGATCGAAACCGAATCGGACAAAAAATCCCTCCTTTGGCCGAGAGCATTAAAAGCATGTAATGGGTTTGATTTTTCAATTTGTCTGTTGGACATATAATAATGAATTGAGTATGATTAATTGGACTAATTTAGTGTTTTGGAAATGTTGATTTAGTTGATTAATCATGTAATTCACTTTAGGTAATTAAATTGCGGAATTGGATTCATGAAATTTAATTATCTAGGCTTAAATTGGATTTGGGCTGCTAATGTTGTAATTGGGCCTATTGGGCTTGATTTTATCAAGTTGGGTTTAGGCCAAGTGGATTGGATCCAATTGGGCCCAAAACCTTAACCATAAAGCCCAAATGCGACTAATGAACCTTTAAAGTTCAATTGGGCCTAATGGGCCAAGATTGATTTATGGGCTTATTGGGTAAATCCTGGATTGGACTTTGGTTATCGGTTTGACCCGAGTTGACCAAAAGTCCACGCCTTAAGAAATCAATTAAAAGCCCATTGGACTTTAATTGAATTGACGTTGGACGTTAATCGGTCTTTGAGACGCGTTACGATTAAATTTGGAATTTAAATCGTAAAAGGTTTATTAAATAAAAGTGTAATATTTAATTTGGAATTGAATAGTGAATTAGTATTAAATACATGTTAAATTAGATTTAATTATGTAGTTTAATTTAATTCATGAATTCGTACTTTAAGTACTTATTCGCAAAAACGAGTTTGACTCGAACAAAATCAAATCGTTGTTTGAACATTGGATGATCACTTAATTATCAGATTAATTAATTTGATTAGATTGATTGATAGCATGCTTATGTGTGTGAATACGTGGTTGTGTTGTATGAATAATGTATATCAGATGGATATTAGTCGGGTGGGGCAATTTTAGAAATTGTTGTAATAAATTCGATTTATTAAATTGGACCTGCGTGTCCAGCCTTACCACCTTCATTCTCTTTGTATTCTCTTCTCACCTATTCCCCTCCATGTAAATGAGGTTTCTTTAGAAGTGTAGTGTAACGGGTAGAAGTAATACAAGTGCTAGCTTGAGTGAGAAAGGGAGAGATTTGATCTAGGATCAATGTGTTAAGTATCCATCCGCATATCATTATTATTTATTTTCATACTCGCTTTATTATGTATTTAGAATGCATGTTTAAGGGTGTATGATGATGAGACCTTAACAAAGATAATTAAATTGGTAGCCAATTTGCACGCGAAAAACCCTCGTTAAATATCAAGCGTTTATTTTCCTTCCATTGAGTGATTCTTGCTCAAGATCCGAGATTGGCAGGGGTTGTTGGCCAAAGTCAAGCCCTTGTCCGTCGAAGATGTGTTTTAATCACGAGGCTTTGTTCCATATCGGTGTCGTGTCCAAGTTGTGGTTTGTTGGCCAAAGTCAAGACCACTTCTTGTCCATTGACATTGATTACGAAGCTTCCATGTCAAAGGGTCCATGCTTGACTGGGATCACTAGGTTTGTTGTGCCAAAGCCAAGGCCTAGTTGATTCAGAGGAAAAAGGTTAGGGTATATATTCGATATATAGGCATATATAAGATATATGTTTGGGACTTGGATGTCCACCTACTGGATCTAGGAGTTGGATGGGATCCAATTGATCTTCGAGATCTACCTAGTTAATTATCATACAATTTGTTGGCCAAAGTCAAGATTGTGTGATATTTAACGGGATCCTAGCCCACTAGGAAACACGGTTTCCCGAGTACTCGACAGAGGGTTAGAGGCTCGACGAAAAATAGTGGGAGGCAAGTATTGAATTTGCAACATTCGTTTGAATACTCGCTAAACGCGCTCATCTATATTTTACTCGTCATATTAATCAAAAGTATTAGTTAGACTAATATTTTATGTTGTTTTAAATATATATATAGTTGGACTATATACAAACTCATTCGATATATAGTTGATTTTATAATTGGATTATAGTAATCAATATAATTGAATTAAAATTATAGTTGATTAAATAATTGGATTATTGTAATCATTATAATGAATAGTACCTTATTAAATTGATTAAATAGTTGGACTATTGAAATCAAGAAAGAATTGAAAAGTTGAATATTTAAAATATATAATCCTTGGATTAAATGTTTTAAATGATTTAATTTTCAAATTGTGAATAAATAATAGGTTACTTTATTTGATAAAATAACTTATTATACCTAAGCCCAAAATTAAGCAAATAGTAGAGCATAAAATCTTTGGAAGATTTATGTGATGATGACTTTAGTGCTTAATTTAATATACTTGACAATAAATCTATCTTTAGATTTAAAAGGTATTAAAATTGCAATTAATAATTCTTGGAGAATTAATTGACTATTCTAGTGGAGAAAAGTCAAAGTTTGCAATTGGGCATGTTGCACAAGGTGCACATCATTTCGATATTCTAAAACCCAAGGCTTTGCCAAAGGTTTGTGAAATATTGAAAAGATAATTGACATATCCCAAAGTGACTAACATTTGGATATGGCAGACACGAAGGAATTAAAGAAAGGGCGAGACTCTGACTTTAAAATATTTGTCAAAGTTATGTTCACTACTAGTATTGAAATTGGATTTTAAATACTTAGTGTGGTACATAAAATATATGTATTGATGTTCAGAATCCGCTATGAGCTGGATACTGACTTCAAGCCGAGATTTCTCTGCAAATCGGAAACGGGACGAAAGTCGCTGTTTCGACCGTAGATACCTAAGTTTAGGAACTACCCTTTGGGTATGTACTTAAATTAGGAACTGTTATAATGTAACTAGTTTGACTAGATACATTATCTCTATATCAGTGTTTAATCCGTTACGGATAAAACCTTTATATTATAGAACACTAAGTGTTTTATTATATAAAGATGATACTGAGATAAATACATTAGATGTAAATAACAGAATTTATATTTTGAATATAATAAAATCTCAAACATATAAAAATGACAAATAAATAGCTCAAATTGATTTGATCAATAGAGACTTATTTGTGGCATTGTTGTCTGGGACACAATTAAACGAGACTCGTATATCCACACTTTTGAAGAGTGGGTACTAGGACTGATTTGACTATTCAAATCAGGTCTGCGAATCTAGTTTATTAGGTAAAGTACCTAAAATACTATTTACTTGGTAATAGTATAAGGGCCACCGATCTGTTAGCCCTATTCATGGTGAAGTTAGTGGGCCCATATCTAGCTAGACTAGATGTGAACATGAATATTTCGTGACCTTAACGGATGTGGCATCACGTTATGGTTATGTGTTTCTTTTGAAGAACACAAATCAGAAACTTTAAAGTTTCGACACGAAGTAAATAAACAGATCGGCTATAGTATCATTCCGCCACGGTAAGACCGTAATGGAAAATACTTAAGCAGTAAGTTTCATACGTACATGAAAGAGTACGGTATTCTTTCATATGAGGACTCCTCCCGAGACACGTCAGTTACACGGTGTGTCCGAACTAAAACCGAATTTTATTGGACATGATAAGGTTTATCACGAGTCGCTCTGAGCTGCTGTTTCCTTCAATAGGATATGTATTAACAGTGCAAAACTTATTTAGAATAAGGTTCCATATAAATCTGTTTGACATATGTCATATAAGATATGAACAGGGAAGAAACGAGGTTTCTCATTCCTGATAATTTGGGTATGCCAGGCATAACGTTTGGATGATACCAAACTAAAAGACCCAAATTGGATAAGTGCCAATATAGGTTATCCTAAGGGAAACCATAAGTATAGTACTTATAAATCTCACATGAGAACAATGTGATTGTTGCTCACCATGCATTTTTCCTGAGAGGAATACCGATATGCAGTAGTCAGTGGGAGGATAGTGATACTCGATGAAAATCGGAGTAATACTGTTCAAGGCACAAAGTCCTTAATGGAACACAAATAGTTCATCTATGATGAATCTATACCATTAATCTTCAAATACACAAGAACTTCGTAGATCAGATAGAGTCAGAAAACAACCTAGGGTATGGGTTTCTGATCTAACCTCATAAAGATGTCAATCTTATGAAGGTATATCCACCGACTACGTTTTGAGGAAGTGATACGAGGTATCGACTCCCTATTATGGCAAAGTGCCATAAGTCCGAAATGGATTCCATTTATAACAACTATTTTGGATACTAGTTGTTGTACCACAAAGCATTGTGCCTATTGGTACTTTAAACGTCTTCAAGGAAGACATACATGGAAGGCAACATACCAACGTACAAAGCTGGGCTTTTGACGGAAAGGTATCGTTATCAACATTGTGTTAATAACGGTTCAACCTTTTACCTGTTGCCATGGTAAATCCATTTTGAAGATGCTTGTTGATAACTGCGTATTTCATTTATGAAATGTGTCAGTTATAGATCAAAATCGCTTTCCTGAAAAGGAAACCTTTTGGAGGATGTTTACAACATCCTGACGATTTTGTATAACCGACAAACAAGGTTTGCGGGTTATTCGATCCATGTTTGGATTAATGCAAGCATAAGGTTCTTGGAACTGTCGTTTTGAAATAATCATAATGGTTTATGATTTGAATCAAAACGAAATAATTCTTGTGTATATAAGGAGGTTAGTGGGAGAGCGCACTAACAGTGAAATTCCCATATAGCAATTGATGAAAGCTTGGCTTTCAATAGAAATTCTCCGTAGAATTCTGGGGAGTAACAACCTTTATTCAAGGAATAAAGATCTACTGGGATAGATTTGGATTTGTTAACACTCTCTGGGAAATTGTACATTTAAAATATACTTGATTTGGTGTCTCATACGCTTCGAGCATATAGAGTCACGATCAGGTCAATCCAAGTGATAGTCACTAGATTGAAATTAAGAACATCTGTTAGTATCTCAGAGAACTAAAGATGCTATCTTAAACTATGGAGAAGGAGAACTTGAAGTGACTGGGATAACTGCTGCAAGTTTCCAAACAATTAAATACTACGGTACTATTAAGTTTGAACACTGGGACAGTGAGCTGGAAATATTCCGAGCAAGATAACCGTTGCCGAATAAACAACAAATGCGGATTATTGCTGCAGCTGAGGCAGCAATATAAGCCATTTGGATCGAAAATAAATCTAATTAGATTAGATATAGTTCTGTTAGCAGCTGAGCTAGGCATCAGCACATGCTAAGGAATTAAAGGTCTCATCGACGATCCAGATATATACTTCTATATCATCTGATTCGTTCGGATCATACATCGTCGCGATGTGATGATCGTATAAATCGCGTCAAACGATAATCAAACAAATCCGCTGACGAAAACCTTTCCTCAGCAATTTGAGCGAACCGTACATAGTTCGGGTGTGGGACACTTGAGTGACTGGCTATGTGCCAAGTGGGAGATTGTTGGACAAAATGACCCATAGCGTCACTATTTGCACAGATCATTGTGTTGTTGTAGCAAATTAACTATGTGACAAGGAAATTGTACTCTCATCATTTGTGATTAGATCACCATAGATATATAAATGAAGAGAGGTCCCTATGATTAGTTCCTGGATTGAGAATGATATGAGACAGTATCAGTCCCCGAAGGATTAATCATTAAATATCCCTAGCCGGAGTATTATCGAGACTGGACATCGATAATGCGGAATAGGCTAGTATTGCACTTGTGTGCGTTGTGAGGGCACAACGGCATAGTTCTTATATATATAAGTATCGGATACTTATGGAAGTGCGATAGGAGGTCGTGTTTCACCGATGGTACGGGAAACAGCTTCGCTCTGGATAGACCCCTCAGAATCCCATTGGTATTATGGCTATGTGTCTATGGGAGGCCGAAATAAGGTAGGTGTGTATAGTCTTAACCTGAGACTTACATCGCTAATACTTACGATAATCGATAGACTTTGGTCTTGGTGGTACAGGGCTTTAACCGGTTCTGCGTACACCACTTCTGGGTTTATCAGAGAGTCGTAGTGTATTGGGTGTGATGTCGAGACGGAAGTATCACTTCAGTCATAGTGGAGATGATATCACGCAGGATACGGTACTAGTGCTCTTGAGTGATGCACATCCAATCGGGATATTGTGACTAGGTCATAAATATCCGATTATAGAGACTATGTTACCAGACATCCGATATGTGTTTCGGACGGGGCAGACACTTATCCAGCCCCAGCCCTAGCACGTGTCTATCCGATACTGGGCCGATATGCACAATACAATTAGTATACTACGCTTGATATAGATCCTTGTATATTCTATATGGATATGTCCGGAGAATTGGGAAGACTTGGTGCTTTGCTAGGAGTCGACCTTGTCTCGTAAATCGGTAGAATGTAGTACTTGGTACGTACGTGATTCGGATACACCGACGACCGTATTTACTGCCAATGTATCCGGGGATCTCATGGGTCGCTTCCCGATAATCCACCGATGACGCATAACTCGCACTCTTAAATAATATGGGATTATATAGAAGAGAGAGAAAATTAATCTAGGATTAATTATAGAGATATTTTATCTAGGATAAAATATCGTCTAGAGAGAGATAACGATTAATTTGGAATTAATCGGTAAATTAATATATTCGATATATTAAATGAAATTAGATTTCGACACGGAGTTAAAATTAGATTTTAATTCGGGCGAACGAATTAATTTAGAATTAATTCGTTAGCGACGTGAATAGTGAATTCGCTAGGCGTAATCATTTAATTACGACGCGACGGAAAAATCGTTAATTTGGAATTAGCGAACCCGAGCCCGAGTGTGATTACGAGCGCATTCGTATTTCGAATTCGAGTGCGGCAACGCAAGTCGCATCAAGCGTCAAATCATTCGTCACATCAAGCGTCAAATCAAATGTCACTTTGAGTGATGTGATTGATTGATGTGATTGATTGATTGAAAGACATGTCACTTTAATAAATGTGATATGAATAGTGATGGATTTGACTATAATAGTGTAAAGCATTTTGGAGGGAAAAGCTTTAAGTTTTGGCTCCAAATTTCATTTGATAAATTGGATTTAATTAAATGAAATTGATTATTTATTTTGGAAAATATATAATCAAAAGTTTTACACATTTTTCATCAAGTCAAAAACACAATTCTCTCTCTCACTCTCTCATCTCTCTCACGCCAAAACAGTGGCTTTGCTCACTGGTTTTGAACTTCATTTGGGCGTGAATATTAGGGAAGCATGAGTGGGTTTTCATGGTGAAAATTCAAGTGCTAGCACACTTACGAGTCTTGCGAAGGTGGTAGGGAGGTTCGACCATGAGCCGGGATCCGTCGGACGAGGCTTGGAGCTCCGTTTCGTCACTCAAAATTCTGTTTTTGGAGGCAGTGAACTGCATCATTTGTGCGCCTATGGCAGTGGCTTTTTGGCCTTGATTCGTCTCCAAATCGACTCAACCGATCGATGTGAGTATTCCGCTACCTCCGTTGATGTGTTCACACATTGTTTTAATGTCTTGTTTGATCTTGGGACCTAGATTAAAACCAACATCTTCTGAATTACCTATGATTATTTCTTCTTCACTAACATTGGAGTAGGAAGAAAAGTTGCTGAGAGTGTTACGAGAACACAAGAAAGCCATCGGCTGGACTGTAGCAGACATTCGAGGCATTAGTCCATCATTTTGTATGCACAAGATTTTGATGAACGACGAGTAAAATCCCACAGTGGAGCATCAGCAGAGACTAAATCCAATCATGAAAGAGGTCGTGAAGAAACAAATTATCAAATGGTTGGATGTTGGCATCTTCCACCCCATCTCTGACAGCACTTGGGTGAGTCCTATGCAGTATGTGCCAAAGAAAGGTGGAATTACTGTAGTCACAAATGAAAAGAACGAGCTGATTCCAACAAGAACGGTGATTGGATGAAGAGTATACATGGACTACAGGAAGCTGAACAAAGAAACAAGGAAATATCATTTTCCACTGCCATTAATTGATTAGATGCTAGACAGATTGGCGGGACATGAGTTCTATTACTTTCTAGATGTATACTCGGGGTACAATCAGATAGCCATCGCCCCAGAAGATCAGGAGAAAACAACTTTTACATGTCTGTATGGTACTTTTGCTTTCCGCATAATGCCATTTGGAATATGTAATGCTTCTACCAAATTTCAACGTTGCATGATGGCCATCTTCTCAGACATGTTGGAACAAAGTATGGAGGTTTTCATGGATAATTTCTCTGTGTTTGGAGACTCGTTCGATCACTGCTTGCAAAATCTGGAACAAGTGTTACAAAGATGCGAAGATATTAACCTCATACTCAACTGGGAGAAATGCCACATCATGGTGCATGAAGGCATTGTCCTGGGACATCAGATCTCATAAAATAGAATCGAGGTAGACAAAGCAAAGATATAAATAATTGAAAAACTACCTCCTCCAACATCATTCAAAGGGATTCAGAGTTTTCTCGGACATGCAGGATTTTACATGAGATTTATCAAAGACTTCTTAGAGATTGCTAAACCTTTGTGCAATCTTCTGGAGAAAGATGTGTCTTTCAACTTCACCAAAGAATGCCACGAAGCTTTTGAGATCTTGAAACAGAAGCTGGTCTCTGCTCCCATCATAGTAGCACCAGACTGGAACATTCCATTTGAGGTGATGTGCGATGCTAGTGATTTTGTTGTAGGTGCAGTTTTGGGACAACACAAAGCAAAAATTTTCCATACCATTTACTACTCCAGTAGAACTCTGAATGAAACTCAACTTAACTACACAACCACTGAAAAGGAGTTGCTTGCAGTTGTGTTTACTTTTGATAAATTCTACTCATATCTGCTGAGTCCCAAAGTGGTGGTCTAAACAGATCATTCAGCAATCAAATACCTGGTCGCGAATAAAGATGCCAAACCCCAATTGATCCGTAGGATACTTCTACTACAAGAATTTGACGTGGAGATCAGAGACAGGAAAGGGACAAAGAACCAAGTGGCAGATGTAGGCACTGTATTTTTTCATATAAGTCCCGATGATGAGTCTCACATGGAGACACTACCTATTTTATTATGGAAGTCGCGGGAAACGAACGTCGGAAGGGAAGAGTTAGGAAATTGACATCTTATTGGATTTAATTCGCTTGTTTAGCTTCGGGTTTTCTTGTTGGACCTCTGTTTTAGAAAAAATCCTTAGCCCAAACCCCCGCAAGACAAAAAAAGCCCACACATCACCAAACCATACACCATGCCCACCAAACTGAGCCAAGCCCATGCCCAAATCACTGTAAGCCACGCCCACTCACCTTCCAAATTAACAAAAACACATTAAACACATGCAAAAATCCAGCCAAATCCCCTTCCTAAATTAAAGAAATCCCATTGATTCCTTTCCTAATCAAAACCAATCATATCCCTAACTAAAAGAGAAGAAATCAAATAAAAATCAAATCACTTCACTAATTAAAAGATTTTTCCTTATCACACACTAATTAAAAATATCTCCCATAATTACACAAATCCTTTCCCTTTTCACACAAGGTAAACCCCAACCATTTGCCTATAAAAATAACCCTTCACCACACGCCCAAGACTAACTCATTTTCACAAAAACACAAAAAGAAACCCTAAAGCATCTCCCTTGGATCTCTCCTTCACTCGGAAACTCTCAAACAAACAAAAGAAAAAAAACATGCCCCTTCATCACTTAAATTTCCTCACGCATAAGCCATTCACGTAAAACTGCACTCATTCCTTCACGCATCGACACATCACCAACTCATACAAACAGCCACATAGCCCTCACGTACCAAGAACCTTCACGCACCCATAGCCAACACACATTGCCCCATTCAACACCACTTGTCTTCAACCCCACACACGTACCCCTCATCCAATCAGCCCTCACACCTCACCAACTCAGCGCATAAGCCCTTAAACACGTCCCCATACATCAGCCCTCACACCTCACCAATTCAGCGCGTAAGCCTTCACCATGTCCCTAAACGCCACAAACATTCAACCACTTCATGCTTAATTAGCCTTCATTCAGCCCCCCTTCACGCACACAAAAATTGCCTCCAAACCACCCTTAAACTACATCCAAAAACTGCACCCCTAAATTACCATAAAACAGTCCAAAAAAAATTGCACAACCATAACATAAAAAATGGTAATAAAAACAGTCCCAAAAACCGTAAAAATAATCTCTTATTTACTGTCAAACAGTGACTAGAAAATACAGCAAAAACAGTAGCAAAACAGAGTAAAAACAGCAGCCCAAACAGCGAAACGGCGAAGGAAAATGTTGAACCAGTGAACCAGAGGAGTTACGGAGCATCAACCCTTCCGACAACCGCGTACCGCACTTCCGATAGACAGCAAAAGAGGTTAGAACTGAGGGCACCTTCTTTATTTATTATCCTTTATTTTTTTTATTACTTTATTTCGCATGAGTATTGTGGATTAGTGCATGATGTGATTTTCGGATGAACGGAATATATGTTATCTCTTGTGGTATATCGGATGGACACCCGGACGTAAACTCTGTAGCCGAATTTGAATGGACGGTAGTGCGGTCTGTACTCGGGATACAACGCCACGTACCGCTTGAGTGAGACACATATTTCTTTTCATCCAACTTTGTGTTTGAGCATGATTTAGTTGTTAGTATGTTATTTATTTTTAAGCATGATTTAGTCATTTGTATGTTATTTCTTTACGCATGATTTAGTTATTTGCTTTCGCATTAGGAATTTAATTTGCTTTTATGTTTTAGTTTCCTATTTATTTATATTGTCGTGTTTATTGATTTGAGGCGTTTATGTACTTGCGTGCTTGCCGTTATGATTACTTACTTTTAAAGCATGCAAACTTAGACATAGGATTTATTCTCTTGAATGCAAACTAGATATAGGTTATTCTTGAATATCTTGCGTAGACTCGGTTAAGTTATTGTACAAATCATTTCATTACAAGGGGCATAAGTAAGGGACCATTCCGAACCCAATGGTTTGAGGTTTTCCCTTACGAGGGGTGAGTGCGGCCTTAAATCACCGTGGCGACTCCATGTTATTTCTCCGGTTTAGTTCCCCCGCGGGCTATTCCGTACTCCCAACTAGGCAGCGAGCCTAGAACAGCGTCGCCGTTTTCTGTTGTCTATAGTCTGGCGACTCCACTATGGATAGAGAATCGGCCCTGAAATAATGTCTTGTAATGTTTGTGATTTGTGCTTTAGTTAATCGTGTCTACCGTGGGTTGAAAAGGGTTTAATCAAAGGCACCTAGATAATCATTTACTCGAAGCTTACTGTGATGGACTAATTTGGAGGACTTGTTGTTTATTCCTATCACTAAGGCGATAAGAGCCTAAGAGGCTTGGGTATTTAAGAGAGTTTGCTCCACCCTCCCTCTGGGAAGTCTACAATGAGAAATCCATTTGACAGTCAGTCACGCACCATAACTCATTGGCACGTAACTTAGCGTATAAAAAAGGTGCGCTCATATGGTCGCTTGAACCCTTGAGTGGGGAGTCCTAGTTGTGGGAAATCTTTCGCCGACGAGAGCCTTTGTATACATCCCCGTAAACCCATATGTGAACCATAGTCGTAGGACCAATAGAAACCATTCCTTTATGCTTGCATTTAGGACCATCGTCATTTGGATTCAGTTGGACTTTTTATCATGAGGTATGGGCTTGTTGGGCCATTTAAACTAGGACGAGTCCGTGCTTTTTGGCAATTGGGCCAAAAGCTTCTAAAATACCAATGAGCCATTTTATGGTTAGGCCCCTTATCATTTGAAGTTGTTTAGCCATGTTATCGCAAAAGTGTAAACCTGTTGGGACTTTTTCAACTGGGACAAGTTTGCACCGCGTAATAGTATGATTGAATACTTTAAAATGATAATGGGCCGACTTATATATCTCATACATCGCACGCATCTCATGCATACACGCATCATATTAACCCTTTATGTCTTAAGAGCCATCATAGATACCCGTTGGGTTAGGGAAGAGGGAAGACTCGTCAAAAGACCGTCAGCCAACATGACCAAGTCAGCTAATGAGGGATCCCGCCTAGATCAATTGGAGATCAAAGTAACCAAAATTACTGAGCAGTTGCAAGTTTTGACCAATGCTGTGGCTAGTTTGATCATACCCCTTACAGCCAATAATAGAAAGTTGTGCAACTAGAATGGAAAGACCATTGTGGAACCTTCAAAGACCAAGCCCACTCCCTCTGAGGTTGCCCCTATCAGAAACAGACGATTCTCCAATCTTGGTAGACCTTTGTCAGAGGTGTTTGAAGAGCTGAAAATGCAAGGACTCTTAAATCCTTTAGAGCCTAAACCACTTCCAAACCCTGTGCCACGCTACCTTAACCTAAACCTTTACCGTTACCTCCATCAGCAAAAAGGCCAAAAAACCGACGAATGTACCCGCCTTAGGCATGAGATCCAAGACCTCATTGATTCCCATAAAATACCCGACCCAGAAAAAGAGCAGCTCAACACGCACAGAAAACCTCTACCCACCCACATGATCAACTCCGGCATACCTGACAGCCTTGTCCTCCAAACTCATAACCACCAAACTCCTCGCATGGGGATATGTGATAGCAGCGGTGAAGGTGAAATAGAGCAGAGGGGGGATTTTTGGGAAAACTTCTCGGACAGTGACGAGAATGAGGTTGCAAAAAGGGGAAGTAAATGGGAAAAAAAACTAATGAACTTGGAGAATCTAATGGTCGAAGGAAGCAAGAAGACGGGGGAAGACGAAGTTGCAAATTATGGAGATGTTTGTTTCCCTGATCTTATTCAAATGTGATCCATCATTTATTAATAATAAGGACATTGGCTTCGTCTACTTGTTCGAATCTTTTCCTTAATAATAATAAAGACGTTCATTTCGCTTACCTGCCTGAGTCCCTTCCTTTCAATCTGCACGACATAAGTATATTTGACAAAAGCAATAAACCCTGGTACTATGATATTCAGCGATACTTAGAACATGGGGAATTCCCGAAAGAAGCAAACAGAAAAGACAGGATAGCCATTCAGAAGTTGGCTTCTCAATATGTGAGTTTGAAGGGAGAACTATACAAAAGACAAGCGAATGACATTCAGCTGAAGTGCTTCAGAAAATAAGAAGCTCGAAAGGCAATGGAAACAGTACTGTCGGTGGAAGTTGAGATACAACTCATGAGGGTATTAGCAGAAGCAGAGTTACCTGAACAAGAATGGGCCTCGCAGAGATTTGAATAGTTGGTATTGCTCGATAAGAAGAGAATGAAGTCATTGCATCACATGCAGATATATCAGAAGATATCGGCCCGAGTATTCAACAAGAAGGTGGTCCTACCAAAATCAGAAAGGGTGATCTGGCACTTAAGCAGTCGAAGTCGTCGACGATAGACCCGAGAGGAAAGTTCAGACCCAATTGGGAAGGACCCTATATAGTCCAGAAAGTAATGGGAAACGGGGCAGTGAGACTATCAGACTTGGAAGGGAATGAGTTCACCGAGCCGATCAACGTGGATAGATTGAAGCAGTATTTTACCTGAGGAAAAGAAGACCGAGTAGTCACCGGCAGAAGACCTAACCCAACTGAAAAGGAAATTCATTCTTGCATGCATACACGTAACGTACTTGCAATTTTTGTGTTTGTTCTGTGTTTGCAGGTTTCAGACAAAAGAGAACTACACAATCACCAGAAGAGAACCGGTAGAAGGAAACTATAAACAGACCTAGGGGTAATCAAAGACATGCGTAGGCACATGGCGCCAAGGAGCACAATGAGGGTCTAACCTATCAGGAACAAGGAGTACCTCACACATGCATACATACACATCACATGCGCACATTGTTTTTTCTGTTGTTTTGTTTGTGTTCGCAGGTCTCAAAAAAAAGAAGGAAAAGCGGCAAAACACAAGCAAGAGCAACAAAACAGTATAAATTTTTTTCAGGTAGGAATCTAAGTGGGCGAAACACGCATTATCAGAGGTCGAAAGGAAGAATGCCAGTGAAAAAAAAAAGAGAAGTCTTTGATAGTTAAGCATATGTCCAGTGATGACATTGTTTGCTGCAGGGTACAACCTTAGAAAATATGAGTGCGAGATATGCTCTCAACCGGTATTCTGAGTAATTGATCTCGGGTAGACACATGAGTACTTGATTACAGAATCTTAGTAGTAGAAGCCTGATTGTTCGGTCAGATGACTAGTTGATGAGATGGCGGATCAGCGAATGACCGTTTGCCTAGATGTCCATCTTGGTTTACTTATGCTACGATATATGATATGGTTGGAAACAAAGAAGAAGTCTATGAAAAGAAAAGAAAAATAGACCGTCTATAATCGATAAGCGTGAAGCTACCCATGGGCGAGTATTAGGACCACCATGAGGAGAAATGCTACCTTAAAGGGTAGGTGTATCAAAAAAGAAAAGAGAAAAGAAAAAAAGAAAAAAGAAAGAGACAAAAGAAAAAAGAAGAAGACCATATCATGTTGAGTATGACGAAGTAATCACAGAGTATGATCAAGACATCTAGGTTTGTTAGACCCACCGATCCGATTCTCTGAGACAAAATCATCGAGTTGGCTTACTTAAGGTATAAGCTGCGAAAGAGCCTTGGCACACACACACTAAGAGTCTAGTTCAGATCACTCGTTCAGACGATCGGAGTTGAGTGTATCAAGTACTTTGAAGGTTCTCTGGTTTTGACACGAAGCATTCGTTGAGGACGAAAAAAATGTTTAGCTGTCAGGATTATCTCGCGAGAGGCAGTACAATATGTTGAAATGAACCATCACATCACTAGTATCAGTCTTGCCGGGTATGACACTCTGGGTATGGAGACACACCAACATCAGTATCAAGCAAGCCAGGTACGACACTCCGGGTATGGAGACACTACTGCGACACTCTGGGTATGGAGACGCAACCGCGACACCTCGGGTATGGGGTTTAGCAAGCCAGGTACGGCACTCCGAGTATGGAGACACTACTGCGACACTCTAAGTATGGATACGCAACCGTGACACCTCGAGTATGTGGTTTAGCATGCCAGGTATGGCACTCCGGGTATGGAGACACTACTACGACACTCTGGGTATGGAGACGCAACCGCGACACCTCGGGTATGGGGTTTAGCATGCCGGGTATGGCGCAACAAAATCAACTCAACTCAAAGCAACAGACAAGTCAAGTGGCAGCTGGCGAGCCATGTAAGTAAAAATGCATTGCATAAACTTTGATAGGATTGTCATTGTCACACACTGCACAAGTCCCATCAAAGTGGGGGCGACTGTAGGCATTTCATTTTTGCATATAAGTCCCGATGATGAGTATCACATGGAGACACTACCTCTTTAATTGTGGAAGTTGCGGGAAACGGACGTCGGAAGGGAAGATTCAGGAAATTGACATCTTATTGGATTTAATTCGCTTGTTTAGCTTCGGTTTGCTTGTTGGACCTTTGTTTTAGAAAACATCCTTAACCCAAACCCCCGCAAGACACACACCAAGCCTACACATCACCAAACCATACACCAAGCCCACCAAACTGAGCCAAGCCCACGCCCAAATCACTCTAAGTCATGCCCATTCACCTTCCAAATTAACAAAAACACATTAAACACATGCACAAATCCAGCCAAATCCCCTTCCTAAATTAAAGACAACAAAATTAACGTTATTTCATAATGGACAAAATTAACAAAATTAACAAAATTAATAGGTTAGACCTGAAGGAACCTTCTTTATTTATTATCCTTTATTTTATTTTTTATTTTTTTATTAATTTATTTCGCATGAATATTATGGATTTGTGCATGATGTGATTTCTGGATGAACGGAATATGTGTTTTCTCTTGTGGTATATCGGATGGAAACCCAGACGTAAACTCCATAGCCGAATCCGAATGGACAGTAGTGCGGTCTGCACTCCGAATACAACACCATTTACCGCTTAAGAGACACACATATTTCGTTTCATCCAACTTTGTGTTTGAGCATGATTTAGTTGTTAGTATGTTATTTATTTTTAAGCATGATTTAGTCATTAGTATGTTATTTCTTTATGCATGATTTAGTTATTTGTTGTCGCATTAGGAATTTAATTTGCTTTTATGTTTAAGTTGTTATTTATTTATATTGTCGTGTTTATTGATCTGAGGCGTTCATGTACTTGCGTGCCTGTCGTTATGATGAATTAATTTTAAAGCATGCAAACTTAGACATAGGATTTATTCTCTTGAATGCAAACTAGATATAGGTTATTCTTGAATATGTTGCATAGACTCGGTTAAGTTATTGCACAAATCATTTCATTACAAGTGGCATAAGTAAGAGACCATTCCGAACCCAACGGTTTGAGGTCTTCCCTTGCGAGGGGTGAGTGCGGCTTTAAATCATTTTCTCGGTTCACACCAGGTGGCGACTCCATGTTATTTCTCCGATTTAGTTCTCCCGTGGGCTATTCCGTACTCCCAACTAGGCCGCGAACCTAGAACAGCGTCGCCGATTTTTGTTGTCTACAACAGATCACTTATCGAGGCTCGGGAATGGAGAAACAGTTGGCAATGAACTGAAAATTAAAGAGACTTTTCCAGATGAATAGCTGTTTGCTATGAAACAGCATGATGTCCATTGGTATGCTGACTATGTCAACTACACATTATCGGGAAAATGGCTGTTAGAATGGACTCATCAGCAACGAAAGAAGTTCTTCAAATAAGTCAAGAATTATGTATGGGATGAGCTGTACATATTCAAATGTTGTGCTAATCAATTACTGAGACGTAGTGTTCCACGGGAGGAGGTCACTAGTGTCCTACAGCATTGTCATTCATCACCATACGGCAGACATTTCAGCAGGAATAAAACTACAGCCAAAGTCCTATAATCAGGTTTGTTCTGGCCCACTCTTTTTAAAGATGCTTACTTATTTCCTCTTCAATGTGAAAGGTGCTAGAGAACAGGAAATATTTCGAGGAGAAATGAAGGACCTCTGTAAAATATTCTGGAAGAAGAGATATTTGATGTATGGGGGATTGATTTTATGGGACCCTTTATTCCATCATTCGGAAACATGTACATACAAGTTGCAGTAGACTACGTCTCCAAATGGGTTGAAGCAATTGCACTTCCATCCAATGATTCAAAAGTGGTGATAAAATTCCTTAAAAAGAATATTTTCACATGCTTCGGAACACCTCAGGCAATTATCAGTGATGGTGGAACACATTTCTACAACAGATACTTCGATGCACTCCTATCCAAATATGGAGTTACTCATAAAGTTGCCACTGCCTACCATCCGCAGTCAAATGGACAGGTTGAAGTTTCAAACAGGGAGATCAAAAGAATCTTGGAAGAACCATTGGATCAACATGGAGGGACTGGTCTACAAAACTGGAGGATGCATTATGGGTCTACCGGATAGCTTAAAAGACACCCATTGGTATGTCTCCATATCGAATGGTGTTTGGGAAAGCGTGTTATCTGCCAGTGGAGCTTGAACACAAGGCATACTGGGCACTGAAGAAGTTAAATCTTGATCTACAAGCAGTAGGAGAAAATTGGCTCCACCAACTAAATGAATTGGAGGAATTTCACCTACAGGCTTATGAAAATGCCAAATTATACAAAGAAAAGACCAAGAAATGGAATGATCGAAAAATAGTGCGCAGATAACTGGAACCGAGGCAGCAGGTGTTGTTATACAATTCAAGGTTGAAACTTTTCACTGGAAAGTTGAAATCAATGTGATCAGGTCTATTTGTGATCAGTCAGGTTTTACCATATGGAGCTGTTGAGTTTCTTGATCCCAACACCAATGAAACATTCAAGGTTAACGGTCAGTGTGTCAAGCACTAATGGGGAGAATCTTTTGAGGGATAAAAAGAAAGTATCACACTTTTAGATCCAGCCTAACGTTCGGGCAGTCATGTCTAGCTGATGACGTTAAACTTAGTGCTAGCTGGGAGGCAACCCTTGCAAATTGTGTATATATTCAGATTTGGTGTGTTTTTGTGCGTTTCAATTGTGTAGGTAAAGTCACATTTCAGGATGGAAGACGTTCTCGCAAATCTTCACAAGTAATTTCCTTCTCTCCCTCAAAACTCTCCGATGAAAGTCTACAAAGCTCGCTGAGAACGAATGAGACTGCTGATGATCAAAGGTATTCCTAATGACATTTGTTAGATTATTGAAGCACGGGTTCGATTGGCAGGTGAGTCCTCTGACCCTTTTATTTCATATCTGTCTGGTTTAGGAATGAGCACCTATGCTAAAAAGAGAAGAGCTAAAATAATGGGTGTTTGCTATATATGTGCTCGCATGACATGTAATACTCGTTGTCGTTCTTTACGAATGGTGTATGATAATCGTGAAGATAAAATTAAATTCATTAGGGATAACTTGAGTAAGGAGTCTTTGGATGACATATCTAAGACTCTTGAGACGCATTCCAGTGGATATGTGCATCATGCAATTCACATGTTATATACACAATTCCGAAAAGAAAGACAACAATTCAGTCTAGGGAATCTGACTTTAAAAGACCTTGTTTGCCAATTTAAAGAAAATTGGATGGAAATCTTGTCCCTGATGCATAGACGTCATTCAAGCCATTACTTTCTGTAAATATTATTTTCTCTTTGTATATATCTAAAAATTGTGATTAGCTTTGTTATTTTCTTTTATTTTCTCCGACAGGATCCAGACTTTTTGACTTTCACGAATTATATTTTACTTTTTAGCTAATAATTGTCATTTCGCAGGTACTAGTGCTATTATTACTCACCCTTTTCAAGTGTTATAAATTCAACTCATCATTGCACTTTTGAAGGCATCCAGATTTGAGAAAGAAACATATAAAAATGGAAGCTACTTCAAAAAGATGAGTTGTAAACATTTGTGTGTTTTGCGGTACTACTGTTGGTTCTAAGCCAGAATTCGTGGCGGCAGCACATGAATTGGGTCGAGTCATAGCTGAAAGAAATATGCACTTAGTATATGGCGGTGGCAATCTTAGACTAATGAGGATTGTTTCAAGGGTTGTACAGGAATGAGGCAGTCAAGTCTTGGGAATCCTCCCAAAACCCTTGACAGAGGCAAATCTTATAGGACCATCAAAGGGAGAAGAACTGATCGTGCCAGGTATGTCTGAACGACTGGTAGAAATGATTAACCGTGCTGATGCTTTTATTGCTTTGCAAGGTGGCTTGGGCACGATGGAGGAAATTTTTACAGTGTTATCTTGGGCGAACTTGAACATACACCAGAAACCGATTGGACTGTTTAACGCTGATGGATTTTATGATTTTCTTTGTGTATTTCTTGATGATGCCCGGAGAAATGGGTTAGTGTCAAAACCTGTAAAAGAACTGCTCTTTACTGCCAGAACTGCCCAAGATTTAATTGATCAAATCTTATCCTTTCAACCACAAATTGACCCTATCATTTCTAAGAGAAATTGGTCTGATAATGATCGTGGTAAGAAGCGTCGGATAAATATGGATCTTAACCTTTAATGCTTCATTTAGATGTAGAATTTCAGCTAACCATGTACTGTTTCTAAACTCTTCTTCTACTTTTAAGACATTGGGGACAATGTCTCAATTAGGTTTGAGGGAGGGGAATAGTTGACTAGTATCTTATTTTTATTGTGTTATTTTTTTTATTTTTAGCCAAAAATTTTCAAAAAATTTAAAATTTTTTTTTTGTGTTTTGTGTTTTTAATTTGATTAATCAGGTGAAATTGGTGTGAGATAGCTGTGTAAGGAATTTCCACTCCTGAGACGTATCTCAACATATTTCGTAACAAGTAAATTTTTATTTATTTCCTTTTAAATTATTTAATTTGTGAATTCTCCAAAAAACTGATAAAAATGGATCTTTATATGCTCAGTTGACAGGTATTATCAACATGCATGGTAACATATAGACATGAGTTGTAATTGAAAAGTTTGTAATATCCAGCGCTCTAGTTTAATTGGAGGAAGCACCTAAAAAAGCGATGGAATAAAAAAAATGTATGAGATCCGAGTATTTATGTCCGTATGGGTGTTTTAACACCCAGTGCCCTAAAACCAACTGGTTTGGGAGTCACTGACCCAAAGCTCACTACATGGATCAAAGATGTTATAATAATAAAAAGAGACATCTGAAATCCGAGTAATTAAGTCTGTAGGGGTGTCTTAACACCTAGTGCCCTAAAGCCAATTGGTTTGGGAGTCACTAGCCCAAAGCTCGCTACATGGATTGAAGATGTTGCTTTATGTTACTTTTCGCAAAAAAAAATGGAAAAATGAGAAAAATATTCCATTAATAAAAAAGGTATGAATTCTGATATAACTTTAGGACACAAATATCACTCTGTTTTCAACTACACATATGAATATTGTGGGAACAATGAGTTGATTAATACCTTGTTAGTTGTGTATATGGAGAATGGTAAAAATAATCGGAGAATTTACTTATTCAGTAATTTAGAAAGAAAGAAAACAACTATTAACTTGGATAAGAAGTTTTACCTGTTTAGTCACTAACTTGTTTATTCTCTTTCCTCTTTTCTCTTTGCTTTTATGTGCATTAGTTTTATATTGATGTTTGTGTGTATCATTTATGTAAGCTCTCACGAGACTACAACTCGTCCACTAGGGATACCTAGGGGTTTAAAGGCTTGTTGCATATGCTAAATGCAACCGTGATCCCTACGAAAGTAGCTTAGTTTAATTTTAATTTTATTTTAATGATGTTTATGTTATTTTATCTTGTTGTTTTGCTCGAGGACTAGAAAAATGTTAGGTTTGGGGGTGTGATGAGTGGTAAATAGATCACTATTTCCACTCCTTTAACTCAATATTTTGTATAGTTTCTTGAGTTTCGTGAATATTTTGATGTGTTTGGTGTTATTTTGTAGATAAATAAAATAACAGGACTATCTGGAGGCAATTCGGGGCCAAAACAGTGGAAAACGGATAAAAAGGGCAAAAATATAAATTTCCTGCTAAAATGCACTGTGCTAAAATGCACCATCTGCTAACGTGCACCGAATCTGCTAACGTGCGTCTGCCACATGTCAACATCACATGAAATCTGCTAACATGTACCAGACACGTGTCATCATCGCATACTGCCGACACTAATCATTGAGACACGTTATTAAAGACATCAACGTCGCGATGCGCACACTCTTACGCGTCGCGACACCAAGCAAATAATTGAGTTAATAATTCAGCCGATGCCAGGTGTCACCATCTCAGAAGCTGATTGCCACGCGTCCAAGATCAACAGTGCGTCGCGCAAGATGCCATACGTCGCGATGCGCGAAGCCAAAATTTTTCTATAAATGTAGGCCGAAATTTCATTTTTAATTCATACTTTCATTTGTAATTCATACTTTCTTCTAAGGAATTCCTTAATAATACTAAGAAGATTGTATCTTGTTTGTTTATTTACATCTTTCAGTATTTAATTTTCGCATTAGTGCTTTCATTTATTTACTTTTCAGTTTTTACTTTCAGCATTTAATTTTATTTACTTTTACGCAATAGTACTTTCTTTTTCTTATTTTTCAGTTTTTACTTTTCATTAATGAGGAGGTAACTCCCATCTGTTGGGGTGAAAGGTAAAGCTTTTATTACTAATATTTAGATTAATCTCCATTAATTATAATATATAAACTATTTAAAACCTGACTTAATGAGGATACCGCCTTTATGGTCGGTTGGACTTAATTATAAAATTAATTTTAACCTGACTAAACTGGATACCGCTTGTATGGTCGGTTGGAATTAATTTATTTGACTTAATCAGGATACCGCCTATATGGTCGGTTGGTAGTATCATGCAAAGTTAATATATTATAATAAGGGAGATATCTAAATAGAAGTAATAAAAGTGGATCCTCTAACCCCATCATTTTCTTTTATTATACTTTTACAATTTTTAATTTCCAGCATTTATTTTTCAGCATTTATTTCCAGCATTTACTTTATGTCTTTTATTTTATTTAAGCTTTTATTAGCCTTAGATATGTAACGTAACTAAGTCTGTTATCTGGGTTGTGATGAATTCCAATATCACCGGTTTATAAGGGGTTATTTTATAGTTTGGGTAATATAAAGGTTTATTTATTAAGTCTTAAGCTTAATGCATCTTGTTAACTGGCCATTAATAAGTTTGATCTGGTAAACTTAAAATAAACTTGACAAAGGAATTTCAGGTTTCAGCCTTAGACTTAATAGCCCACGATCTTCCTTGAGGATAGATAACCCTTTAATAGATTTTCCTTACAGGATAGACAAATAACTGTCGAGTCGGGGTAACCACAATTGGAACTTATTCTCAATGAATTCAAGTAACTTGGTTGACATAGACATACGATTAATTGGGTTATAATAGGTATTTACATATGACCATCGACAGAGGATTTTGCATAATTTCGTGCTCCAGGTTAGTAAACTAATATATTACACAAACATGAAATAACCACTTCATCTTTAAAAGATATTGGAAAGATTCACAACCCTAGATAGTTTAAAAATCTTGAATTTTCATCAATTTACTTTCGCATAATTTAATTTAATTGTTTTAAGTTTAAAGTCACCATCCAATCAAACAATCAATCCATTAGATACTCGTAAAAATTTGGCTTTATAAATTAATAGCTTAGGTATTAAGTCCTCATAGGATCGGTACTTTTTATACTACTTTAACGATACATGCGCTTGCGTTATATGCGTGTGATTACGCCAGTCACTAGTCCTTGAGCAAAACAAACAAAATAAAATGAAATAAACAACTTAAAACTAAATTAATCTAAGCCACTTTCGTATGGATCACGGTTGCATTAAGCGTATGCAATGATGAGCGGAAAATATATCATTATTTCCCGCCCTTTAACCTAATATTTTGTATTGTTTCTTGGGTTTTATGAATGTTTTTATGTGTTTTATGTTATTTTGCAGATAAATAAAGTTTTTTGACTGGAATCAAATTGGGACCAAAATAGTGAAAAACATAGCAAAATGGCAAAATTGCCAATTGAGCGTCGCGACCGCTAACGTTCATCGGACACGTGTCAACAACATAGAAACTTAATATCATACGCACTGCTAAAATGCACTACCACATGTCAACATCACAATAATCGCGCTAAAATATGCCGGACACGTGTCAACATCCCATGCTACCGACACTACACATCATTGCTTACGTTAGAGTCGCGACACGCATAACTTCACGTGTCGCAATGCCGATCAAATAATTCAGTCTGCCGACAGCCACTTGCCACGTGTCATCATCTTAGAAAAGCACTTGCAACATGTCATCAATCTACGGCGCGTCGTGACGCACAAGGTTGCACGCGTCGTGATGCGTGGCACCAAGAATTGCCTATAAATTCAGGCCAATTTCATTTCAAAATTTCATACCTTCCTGAAGTTCCTAATAGGGGATTAAGGATTGTATCTTGTTTGTTTAGTTTTAGTTATTTAATTTATGTATTTGTATTTTTATTAGTAGTAGTAATACTTTCCTAAGGTTCTGAATAAGGATCTAACGACTTTTTTTTATTTATTTAATTTTTACACTTTCAATTATGCATTTTTATTTTTAATAGTAGTAGTTTATTTACTTTTTATTTCTTTTATGTTTAGTAGTTAATTTTCTGCTGGGGGAAGGGTGAAGCTTTTATTATTATAATTTATATTAATCTCCCCTTAATTATAATATATAAATTATCTTAAAATCTGAGTTAATTGGATACCGCCTTTATGGTCGGTTGGACTTAATTAAATTGATTTTAACCTAACTAAATTTGATACCGCCTTTATGGTTGGTTGGTATTAATTCAAAATCTGACTTAGTCAGGATACCGCCTATATGGTCGGTTGATAGTATAATGCTTATTATATATTATAATAAGGGAGATTTCTAAATTAGAAATAGTAAAGATAGATCAATCTCAATTATATTTTAATATGGAAATTGTAATTTAATAATATGGATTAAAGTTGATACCGCCTTAATGGCTGGTTTTATTTATGTAACATAATGTGACACCCCTGTAGGCATTGCATTTTCGCATGTGAAACCCGATGATGAGTCTCAGTTGGAGGCACTACTTTTTAGCTAAGGATATTGCGGGAAACGGAGGTCGGAAGGGGAAATTCAGAATAAGTGCGTCATCAAGTTCATTCCACTCGTTCGAACGTCAGGCAGATTTCGGACGTTCGTGCCACGTTCGAATTGGCGTTCGAACGGAGTCGGTATTTCTGGTTTTGCTGCTAGCCTCGCACCCCAGCCCAATTAGCCCCCAAAGCCCATAAAACACATCCCAAATTAAATAAATAAATATTAATTAAAACATTAACTAAATAAGATAATAATTAAATTAATTAAATAAAACATATACCAAACATAAAATAAACAATTACCAACTTAAACTAAAATCATGCCTAATTTAAATAATTCAAATACTAAAATTAAAATAAGATATGCCTAATTAAAATCAATCCTAACCAATTAAAGCCAATCATATATTTGACTTCCTAATTCAATAAGATATCCACCAATTTAGATTATTTGACTTCCTAATTTAAAATATTTTGTCCCCCCTCAATCTTGTATATACCTTTCCTATCACTCATAATTTTGAAACTAGATCTCTTCCTTGGGAGACAAGGACAACCCCTAGCTCTCTTCTATATAAACATGCACTAACCTAGCCACATCCTCTCTCCACTCTCTCTAGTTCACGCCCATCACAAAAAAAAAAAAAAAAGAATTTCCAACCCCTAGCTAATACAGATAATAACAAACAATTCTCTTCACCCCCTCCAACCACCAAAACAACTCCTAATCACCACCAAAAATAGCAACCCCCTAAGCCTCCACACATCACCGAAAAACATACCCCCAATGACAGCCCAAACACGCCCCAAATAGCCACTAAATTACCCCCGAACAGCAACCCCCCTTCCCACCAAAACTGACCCAAACCAGTCCCTAAATCACGCCCAAACAACAGTAATTTAACCCCTAAAACAGCAGCAAAATACACTTAAAACATTGCCTAAAAATCTTAAAAACAGTAACATAAAGAGACTGCATTCATAATCCTTAAAATAATCACACACAACTGCACTAAGAACCCACACAAACTTGGAACAGTTCATTGAAACGTCAAAACAGGTGGCTTGAGCAGTGAGTAGCAAAACAGAGGCCGAACAGGATCAGAACGGAGTTCGAACCGCAAGCAAAACAGCAAAACAGTGAGCTAGGACGTTAAACCAGTGAACCGGAGAAGTTGAGGAGCTGTACCCTTCCGACGTCCGTGAAACGCAAGCCTGAAAGTTGGCAAAAAAAAGGTTAGACCTGAGGGTATCTTTCACACTCGTTTTTTTGTTTTATTTATTAAATATTACTTGCATGATTGTCATGTTGAAATGCATGTTGTGGCCCTTTAGTAGATAAATATGCATGAATTATGAGATGTAGTATGTTGTGGCTGTGGAATAAAATGAGAGGCGTGTCAACTCTCGCGATATATCGGATGGAAACCCGGACATAAATTTCATAGCCGATTCCGAATGGACGGTAATATGATCTGTACTCGGGACACAACTCCACGTACCGCTTGAGTAAACGGCACCCTCTTTTGTTTTGTGTTGCTTTTGTTTATTTTTCGTCACTTGAATTCTGTATGTTGTTTATTTATGCATGATTCAATCGAGCGCATGGGCTTAGTAAGTGGAATGAAAGATCCCCTATGGGGAGGGGTTAAAGCCCTTTACCACGATGCTTTGTCGCGCCGGTTGATGTGTGTCCGGTTGAATGCAAAATACGTTCAATCGGGCATACTTAGTTTGATATGATTGTCTTTATGTTTTTTTATGCATGGTTCAATCAAGCGCATGGGATTAGTAAGTGGAATGAAAGATCCCCTATGGGGAAGGGTTAAAGCCCTTTACCACGATGCTTTGCCGCGCCGGTTGACGTGTGTTCGTTTGGATATAAGATGTGTTCAATCGGGCATACTTAGTTTGATATGATCATCTTTATGTTTGTATGCATGATTTGATGTGACGCGCATGGGCTTAGTATGTTGGTCTAAAGGTCCTCTCTTTGAGAGATCAAGAACCCCAAAAGGCCACCTTTACGATAGTACTCCACCGCGCCCCTTTATTTTGTTGTTTATGTATTGCGTCCCATTTCATGCATCAGGTCTATTCTCATTCGAACGCGTTTACGAACGCAACTCGAACACGCATGTATTTTGCCTTGTCATGCATCTGGTCTTATTTCTGTTCGAACGCGTTCACGAACACCATACGAACGTGAGCATTCTGTTTCATTTCCGTTCGAATGCGTTCACAAACGCCACACGAATGTGAGTATTCTGTTTCATTTCCGTTCGAACGCGTTCACGAACGCCATATGAACGTGAGCATTCTATTTCATTTCCGTTCGAACGCGTTCACAAATGCCACATGAACGTGGGTATTCTGTTTCATTTTCGTTCGAACGCGTTCACAAACGCCATACGAACGTGAGCATTCTGTTTCATTTCCGTTCGAACGCGTTTACAAACGCTACTCGAACGAGAACCTTCTGTTTACCGTTCGAACGCGTCTACGAACGCTGCACGAATGCACACGGTAAACAGATCCTCTTGCATCACATTACGACATGTCCATCTTAGCATATGGTTACCCCTTTGTACGCTATGCATTTGTATTACCTCTCTAGCTGTTTGTTTCTGTTATGTGCCTACAATATTATTTGTCATCATTTTTATTTCCTTTACATTACACGCAAATGTTACCATGACTGTTTGTGTTTATATTTACATGAATGATTGAATTCTTATGATGTTATGTGCTTGTTGTTGCAAAGGCCTACTTTTGAGCATGTGAATTTGGCAATAAGATTTGGTTTCATGTATGTTAGATGTAAATTATACTTTTAAGCATGTGAATCTAGGATTGTGTTGCACTTGGAAATATATGTCATAGACTTGGTTGGATTATTGCATAAATCTTTACATTACAAGTTGCATAAGTAAGGGACCATTCCGAACCCAATGGTTTGAGGTCTTCCCTTGCGAGGGGTGAGTGCGGCCTTAAATCTTTGTCCCGGTTCACACCGGGTGGGGACTCCCTTATTCTCCAGTTTAGTCCTCCGTTGGCTATTCCGTACTCCCAACTAGGCCCCTGAGCCTGGAACAGCATTGCGTCACCCAGATTCCTGTGTTCCCACAGTCTGGCGACTCCACTGGGGATAGAGAATCGGCCCCGAAATAATGCCTTGTAATGTATAGATTTATGCTTTAATTTACCGTGTCTACAAATGTGTGAAATGGGGGTTGTAATCAAAGGCATTTTGAGGCTAGGTAATGGTTTGGTGTCTGTAGGACAACAGAACCTGGGCGACGCCGTTCCTAGGCTCGCGGCACTAGTTGGGAAATACTAAATAACATGGAGTCGCCACCCGGTGTGAACCGGGACAAAGATTTAAGGCCGCACTCACCCCTCACAAGGGAAGACCTCAAATCGTTGGGTTCGGAATGGTCCCTTACTCATGTCACTTGTAATCAAATGATTTATGTAATAATTTAATCAAGTCTAAGTAACACTTATTTCCGATAATATCATGCTTCTAGATTCACATGCATACATCAACAAATTCATCACAACATGCAACATCACATGGCAATCTCATGAACATATTTCAATCACAGGATATGGAAAACTAGGAACATCATAATCATGCTTGAGTACTATCTCATGAACATATTAACCAATTAACATGCTAACAGCCTAATCATGCTTGAATACAATCCCAAGAACACATAGAATGGATAAATGCAGGAATACAAATAATACGGTTGGCTATATAACACAAGAAAGATCAACCAAGAGGCAATTATGCATGAATATGATAAGACAGACTCAGTTCAGTGGGTTCGCATTCGTGTAGCGTTCGTAAACGCGTTCGAACGGTAAACATAAGGTTCGCGTTCGTATAGCGTCCGAGAACGCGTTCGAACGGAACCAGACCCGATACATTATGAAACTAAGAAGGTGCGTGTGCGTTCGTGTAGCGTTCATAAATACGTTCGAACGGTAAACAGAAGGTTCGCGTTCGTATGGCGTTTGATAACGCGTTCGAACGGAAATGAAACAGAATGCTCTCGTTCGTGTGGCGTTTGTGAACGCGTTCGAACGGAAATGAAACAGAATGCTCACGTTCGTATGGCATTCGTAAACGCGTTCGAACAGAAATGAGACCTGATGCATGATAAGGAAAAAATGCATGCGCGTTCGAGTTGCGTTCGTAAACACGTTCGAACGGGAACAGACCTGATGCATGAAATGGGACGCAATACATAAACAACAAAATAAAGGGGCGTGGCGAAGTACTGCCGTAAAGGTGGCCTTTTGGGGCTCTTGATCTCTCAAAGAGAGGACCTTTAGACCAACGTACTAAGCCCATGCGCGTCACATCACATCATGCATACAAACATAAAGACAATCATATTATTCTAAGTATGTCCGATTGAACGTGTCTTGCATCCAACCGAACACACATCAACCGGCGCGGCAAAGCATTGTGGTAAAGGGCTTTAACCCCTCCCCATAGGGGATCTTTCATTCCACTTACTAAGCCCATGCGCTCGATTGAGTCATAAGGGAATGAACAACATACAGAATTTAAATGACAAGAAATAAATAAACCAAAGCAACGCAAAGCAAGAGAAGGTGCCGTTTACTCAAGTGGTACGTGGAGTTGTATCCCAAGTACAGACCGCACTACCGTCCATTCGGATTCGGCTACGGAATTTACGTCTGGGTTTCCATCCTATATACCACAAGAGACGACACTCTTCCATTTCATTCAAGCCACAATATGCATCCATAAACGACTCTCATGCGAATAGAATTCAATAATAATAACAAAAACGAATATAAACTAATGAAAAGGTACCCTCAGGTCTAACCTTTTAAATCACCTCTCGGATGTACGGTACACGATCGTCGGAAGGGTGGATGCTCCGCAACTCTCCCGGTTCACTGGTTCACTGTTCTCGTTCGTTGTCTTACTGTTTTGAGTCGTCGTTCTCCGTCTTTTGCTATTGTTTCCTTATGGTTTCGCTGCCGTTTCCTCTTTATCTTTTGCTTACTGTTTTTTTGGGTGTCTTCTTCCTGTAATTTTCTTGTGTGTTGTGTATGAGCTAGGGACTAGGGATTAGAAGGTTGGTGAAAGGTTCTTTTATAGGCAAAGGGTTGGGCTTGACAAGGAAATGGATTTGGCTAATTAAAGAGGGATTTGATTTGGTTTGGTTAAGGGAAGTCAAAGATTGAGGGGGGGACAAATCTTGGCTAGATAGGGAATGTTGAATATTTAGTTTATGTTGATTAGGCATACAATATTTTAAGTTTGGGAATAATATATTGGTTGATTGATTTTAACTTGGTATGATTATATTTGATTGGTTTAGATTAGGCATGCAATTTCTTTAATTTGTGTAAGTATTTTATTTAATTTGGTATGTGATTTTTAGATTTGTTTTGATTTCACCATGTGTTAAATATGTGTTTTAAGTGGGCTTGGACGTATGGGCCAAGGTTTGGGCGAATTGGGCTTAATGTGAGGCTAGCAGCAAAACCAGAATTACCGACACCGTTCGAACGCTTACTCGAACGTGGCACGAACGTCCGCAATCTGCCTGACGTTCGAACGAAGTAACGAACGCATCACCAACGAAAACAGTGAACCTTGTTTATTCTGAATTTCCCCTTCCGATGTCTGTTCCCGTGACCTCCGTGACTTAAAAGGTAGTGTCTCCAAAATGAGACTCATCATAGGGACTTATGTGTAAAAATGCAGTGCTACAGTCGCCCCCACTTTGATGGTACTTGCGTAATGTGCAACAGTGACAATCCTATCAAAGTTATGCAATGCATTTCTACTTACCTGGCTCGCCAGCTGCCACTTGACTTACCATGTGTTGATTTGATTTGGGTGGTGAGGTGCTGCGACCCCTGGTTCATTCCCGAACCGTGTTGTGATGTGGTCCATTCCCAAACCGTGCTTCCATTCTTGGAGTGCCATTCCCGGCTTGTTCATTCTCGAACTGTGTTAAGACGAGGCTTTATTCCTCCCGAGATTTATTCCCGAACTGCTGAGGTGAGGCTTTATTCCTCCGAGCTTTGTTCCCGAACTGTGTTGAGATGAGGCTTTATTTCCGTACTGAGCTGAATGCAGGCTTTCTTCCTGAATTGTACTGAATGTGGGCTTTATTCCCGAGTTTACTGGACGTAGGCTTTCTTCCTGAATTGTATTGAATGTGGGCTTTATTCCCGAACTGCACTGAGTGTGAACTTTATTCCCGAACTGTGTAGATGAGGCTTTATTCCTCGAGATTTATTTCCGAATTGTTGAGATAAGGCTTTATTCCTCCGAGCTTTGTTCCCGAACTGTGTTGAGATGAGGCTTTATTCCTCCGAGCTTTGTTCCCGAACTGTTGAGATGAGGCTTTATTCCTCCCGAGCTTTGTTCCCGAACTGTGTTGACATGAGGCTTTCTTCCCCTTGAGCTTTGTTCTCAAACTATACTGACATGAGGCTTTATTCCTCCCGAGCTTTGTTCTCTGATCTGAGCTGACTGTGTGGCTTTGTTCTTGAACTGTATTGAATGCAGGCCTTCTTCCTGAATTGAACTGAATGCAGGCTTTCTTCCTGAACTGCACTGAGTGTGGGCTTTATTCCCGAACTGAACTGGCATGAGGCTTTCTTCCCCTTGAGCTTGGTTCTCAAATTATACTGACATGAGGCTTTCTTCCCCTTGAGCTTTGTTCTCAAACTATACTGTCATGAGGCTTTCTTCCCCTTGAGCTTTGTTCTCAAACTATACTGTCATGAGGCTTTCTTCCCCTTGAGCTTTGTTCTTAAACTTATACTGATATGAGGCTTTCTTCCTCTTGAGCTTTGTTCTCAAAATATACTGACATGAGGCTTTTATTCCCCTGGGCTTTGTTCCCTGACTGTGTTAACTGTGGGCTTTGTCCCCGAACTGTACTGAATGTGGGCTTTATTCCCGAACTGTTACTGTAAGTTGTTCATTCCTGAACTGTTATCGGGAGGTGGTTCATTCCCGAACCGTTACTGTAAGGTGGTTCATTCCCGAATCGTGCTTCCATTCTTGGAGTGCCATTCCCGGCTTGTTCATTCTTGAACTGTCCATTCCCGGACCATATCTCCATTCTCAGAGTGCCATCCTCGGCGTGCTCATTCCCGAGCTGTCCATTCTCGGACTATATCTCCATTCTCGGAGTGCCATTCTCGGTAGAACTGATCTGATGTAATGTGGGCCTCGACCCTGGGACTCATTCCCAAACTGTGTTTGATGTGGGCCTCGACCCTGGGACTCATCCCCAAAACTGATGTTGAAGTGGGCCTTGGCCCCAACTGCTACCGACATGGGCCTCGCCCCCAGATTGATGCTGATGTGGGCCTCGACCCTCGGGAGTCATCCCCAAAACTGATTGCTGGAGTGGGCCTCGGCCCCAACTGCTACTGACATGGGCTTCGCCCCCAGATTGATGCTGATGTGGGTCTCGACCCTCGGATTCATTCCAAAATTCTACTGATGCGGGCCTCGGCCCTGGGATTCATTCCCTGGATTCATTCCAAAATTCTGCTGATGTGGGCCTCGACCCTGGGATTCATTCCCTGGATTCATTCCAAAATTATGCTGATGTGGGCCTCGGCCCTGGGATTCATTCCCTGGATTCATTCCAAAATTCTGCTGATGTGGGCCTCGACCCTGGGATTCATTCCAAAATTATGCTGATGTGGGCCTCGGCCCTGGGATTCATTCCCTGGATCTATTCCAAAATTCTGCTGATGTGGGCCTCGGCCGCAGAATGATGTGGGCTTCGCCCTAAACTGATATTGATATGGGCCTCGCCCCCAGACTGATACAGCTGATATGGGCCTCGCCCCCAGACTGATACTGATACGGGCCTCGCCCCAAGACTGATACTGCTGATATGGGCCTCGCCCCAAGACTGATACTGCTGATATGAGTACTGATACGGGCCTCGCCCCCAGACTGATACAGTACTGTCGATGTTCCTGATTGGTTTGTCTTTTGACACTTTTTTTTTTTTTCTTTTGAAACCTGTTATTACAAAACAGAACAAACACAAAAAGGATGCAAATACGTTACGTGTATGCATGCATGCATGATTGGGTTTCCTATCCCGTTGGGCTAGGTCTTCTGCCAGTACTCTTGGTGGCTGCTTGGTCTTTTGACAAGTCTGTCCTCTTCCCTAACCAACATGTATCTATGATGGCTTTCAGAACACAAGGGTTAACATGATGTATGTATGCATGGGGTGCATGAAATGCATATGATACAAGGAATATATCAACTCATTAAAATTTTCACACAAATCGGCCCATCATCATTTCAGAAGCTTTTGGGCTAACTGTCATAGGAGTGAACTCGTCCCAGTTTAAATGGCCCAACAAGTTCACATCTCATGGCAAGAAGTCCAACCGTATCCAAATGATAATATTCCTAAACACAAACATATAACGAAGATAATGCAAACGTAATAATTTCTACAGTATAGCCCATCAACATTTCAGAAGCTTTGGGCCTAATAGTCATAAGGTACGAACTTGCCCCAGTTTAAATGGCCCAGCAAGCCCGCATTTCTGACAATAGTCCAACTGCATCCAAATGAGGATGGTCCACAAGCACATATCTAAGGAAATAATTGTTACTTTAGCCAACCCGGTCTATGGGTGGGTTAGTAAGAGTATAGACAAAGGCTCTCACTGGCGAAGGATGGCCCAAAACTAGGTCTCCCCACTCAAGGGTTCGAGCAACCAAGTGGGCGCACCCTTTTTTATACACTAAGGTACGTGCCAATGAGCTATGGTGTGTGACGGACTGTCAAATGGATTTCCCGTTGTAGATCTCCCAGAGGGAAGGTGGAGCGAGGCTCACTTAAATACCCAAGCCTCTTAGGCTCTTATCGCTTGGTGTCAGGAATAAACAACGAGTCCTCCAAATTAGTCCATCACAAAGGCTACGGGTAGATGGCCATATAGGTGTCCTCACAGCTTTTCCTTCTAGAAACGTAGTGAGTGAAGGAAGACACCAAACCATTACCTAGCCTCAAAGTGCCCTTGATTAAACCCTCACTTTATCCACTATAGACACGGTCAATTAAAACATAAATCCAAACATCACAATACAATATTTCGGGGCCAATTCTCTATCCCCAGTGGAGTCGCCAGACTGTAGGACAACATAACCTGGGCGACGCCGTTCCTAGGCTCGCGGCACTAGTTGGGAAATACTAAATAACATGGAGTCGCCACCCGGTGTGAACCGGGACAAAGATTTAAGGCCGCACTCACCCCTCGCAAGGGAAGACCTCAAACCGTTGGGTTCGGAATGGTCCATTTCTCATGTCACTTGTAATCAAAGGATTTATGTAATAATTTAATCAAGTCTAAGTAACACTTATTTCCGATAATATCATGCTTCTAGATTCACATGCATACATCAACAAATTCATCAAAACATGCAACATCACATGGCAATCTCATGAACATATTTCAATCACAGGATATGGAAAACTAGGAACATCATAATCATGCTTGAGTACTATCTCATGAACCTATTAACCAAATAACATGCTAACAGCCTAATCATGCTTGAATACAATCCCAAGAACACATAGAATGGATAAATGCAGGAATACAAATAATACGGTTGGCTATATAACACAAGAAAGATCAACCAAGAGGCAATTATGCATGAATATGATAAGACAGACCCAGTTCAGTGGGTTCGCGTTCGTGTAGCGTTCGTAAACGCGTTCGAACGGTAAACAGAAGGTTCGCGTTCGTATAGCGTCCGAGAACGCGTTCGAACGGAACCAGACCCGATACATTATGAAACTAAGAAGGTTCGTGTGTGTTCGTGTAGCGTTCGTAAACGCGTTCAAACGGTAAACAGAAGGTTCGCGTTCGTATGGCGTTTGATAACACGTTCGAACGGAAATGAAACAGAATGCTCTCGTTCGTGTGGCGTTTGTGAACGAATTCGAACGGAAATGAAACAGAATGCTCACGTTCGTATGGCGTTCGTAAACGCGTTCGAACGGAAATGAGACCTGATGCATGATAAGGCAAAAATGCATGCGTGTTCGAGTTGCGTTCGTAAACGCGTTCGAACGGGAACAGACCTGATGCATGAAATGGGACGCAATACATAAACAACAAAATAAAGGGGCGCGGCGAAGTACTGCCGTAAAGGTGGCCTTTTGGGGCTCTTGATCTCTCAAAGAGAGGACCTTTAGACCAACATTCTAAGCCCATGCGCGTCACATCACATCATGCATACAAACATAAAGACAATCATATTATTCTAAGTATGTCCGATTGAACGTGTCTTGCATCCAACCGAACACACATCAACCGGCGCGGCAAAGCATTGTGGTAAAGGGCTTTAACCCCTCCCCATAGTGGATCTTTCATTCCACTTACTAAGCCCATGCGCTCGATTGAGTCATACGGGAATGAACAACATGCAGAATTTAAATGACAAGAAATACATAAACCAAAGCAACGCAAAGCAAAGCAAGAGAAGGTGCCGTTTACTCAAGTGGTACGTGGAGTTGTATCCCAAGTACAGACCGGACTACCGTCCATTCGGATTCGGCTTCGGAATTTACGTCTGGGTTTCCATCCTATATACCACAAGAGACGACACTCTTCCATTTCATTCAAGCCACAACATGCATCCATAAACGACTCTCATGCGAATAGAATTCAATAATAATAACAAAAACGAATATAAACTAATGAAAAGGTACCCTCAGGTCTAACCTTTTAAATCACCTCTCGGATGTACGGTACACGATCGTCGGAAGGGTGGATGCTCCGCAACTCTCCCGGTTCACTGGTTCACTGTTCTCGTTCGTTGTCTTACTGTTTTGAGTCGTCGTTCTCCGTCTTTTGCTATTGTTTCCTTGTGGTTTCGCTGCCGTTTCCTCTTTATCTTTTGCTTACTGTTTTTTTGGGTGTCTTCTTCCTGTAATTTTCTTGTGTGTTGTGTATGAGCTAGGGACTAGAAGGTTGGTGAAAGGTTCTTTTTATAGGCAAAGGGTTGGGCTTGACAAGGAAATGGATTTGGCTAATTAAAGAGGGATTTGATTTGGTTTGGTTAAGGGAAGTCAAAGATTGAGGGGGGGACAAATCTTGGCTAGATAGGGAATGTTGAATATTTAGTTTATGTTGATTAGGTATACAATATTTTAAGTTTGGGAATAATATATTGGTTGATTGATTTTAACTTGGTATGATTATATTTGATTGGTTTAGATTAGGCATGCAATTTCTTTGATTTGTGTAAGTATTTTATTTAATTTGGTATGTGATTTTTAGATTTGTTTTGATTTCACCATGTGTTAAATATGTGTTTTAAGTGGGCTTGGGCGTGTGGGCCAAGGTTTGGGCGAATGGGGCTTAATGTGAGGCTAGCAGCAAAACCAGAATTACCGACACCGTTCGAACGCTTACTCGAACGTGGCACGAACGTCCGCAATCTGCCTGACGTTCGAACGAAGTAACGAACACATCACCAACGAAAACAGTGAACCTTGTTTATTCTGAATTTCCCCTTCCGATGTCCGTTTCCCGTGACCTCCGTGACTTAAAAGGTAGTGTCTCTAAAATGAGACTCATCATAGGGACTTATGTGTAAAAATGCAGTGCCTACAGTGTCTTCCTTCACTCACTACCTTTCTAGAAGGAAAAGCTGTGAAGGCACCTAGATAGCCATCTACTCGTAGCCTATTGTGATGGACTAATTTGGAGGACTCGTTGTTTATTCCTGACACCAAGCGATAAGAGCCTAAGAGGCTTGGGTATTTAAGTGAGCCTCGCTCCACCTTCCCTCTGGGGAATCTACAACGGGAAATCCATTTGACAGTCTGTCACACACCATAGCTCATTGGCACGTACCTTAGTGTATAAAAAAGGGTGTGCTCACTTGGTTGCTCGAACCCTTGATTGAGGAGACCTAGTTGTGGGCCATCCTTCGCCGATGAGAGCCTTTGTCCATACTCCCACGAACCCATGTGTAGACCGGGTTGTATAGCCTATAACAAATATTTCCTTGTGCTTTAGGACCATTATCATTTGGATGAATTGACTCCTTGTCAAAAATGCGAACTTGCTGGGCCATTTAAACTGGGGCAGGTTCGTATCTTATGACAATTAGGCCCAAAGCTTCTGAAATGATGATGGGCCACACAGTAGAAGTTATTATTTTATGTTTATAATATCTTCCTTGTATGCTTATGTTTGGGAACATTGCTATTTGAATCCATCTGGGTCTTTAAACTGGGACAAGAACATATCTTATGACGATTGGGCCAAAAGGCTTCTAAATAACAATGGGCCATTTTATGATTGCGTTCGGAATATTATCATTTGGATTTAGTTGGGCTCTTTGCCATAAGACATGAACTTGTTGGGCCATTTAAACTGGGACGGGTTCACTCTTATGACAGTTGTCCCAAAAGCTTCTAAAATGATAATAGACCGATTTGTTTGAGAATTTTATTTGATTTAGTATATGTTATATACTCCTTATGCACATCATGCATACATATACCTTGTTAACACCATCCGTGTCTTAAAAAGACACCATAGATACCGTTTGGGTTAAAGAAAGGAACCAGACTCACTAAAAGAACAGTTGAAAGCATGAGTGAATCAGATAATGAGGTGTTCCGAATGGATCAATTAGAGAACAATCTTGCAAAAATCACTGAACAGTTACAGGCATTGACTACTGCTGTGGCTGGTACAGTCGGGTCTCGTACTGGGGGAAGCTCAGAAAATACAAGGCAGGAAGTGCCTCCCGTCAGATCGGGGGATGATGTCCCCACTTTTGAGGATGATATGGCAGAGTATGCAGCGGGCAGAATATTGGGGTCTCAGATAGAGATACAGAAACTCAGGGATCAGGTTGAATCCGTTACCCGCAAGATGAGGGGTAAGAATGAAGATTTGCTAGATTATGAGACAATGACGTTTGAGGAGCAGTTGCCGACGCAGTTTAAGATGCCGGATTTGGCTAAGTTTAATGGGAACGGGGATCCGAGGGTGCATCTCCGTCAGTATGTATCTGTTATGAGTTCAGTTGGCCTGTCTCAGCGCCAAGTATAAAAGATGTTCGGGATGTCGCTCGAAGGGGCACCCGTAGTATGGTACCATAGCCTTGACAAGCAGATTAAGGAGGACTGGAGGGAGCTAGCTGATGCTTTCTTAAAGTAATATGTCACGGACCTGGAGATTGACTTGTCACTCCATGACTTGGAAAATATCAAGCAGAAGCCGGATGAGAGCTTCAAGGAGTATGTGGATCGCTGGAGAAGCCAGCTACTGAAGATGCAGACTAGGCCCTCTGAGAAGGACCAAATCAAGATGATCATCAAGGGCACAAAGCCCTCTATTTACAGTAAGTTGAGGAGGATGACCTCAATGATTGTAGACTTCCGACAGTTGAGGGAGACTGTCATGGACATTGAAGAGGAGGAAGCAGAAAACATGAACTTCTTTGGCCTAAATAGGAGGCCTGTTGGAGGTATGTCAGGTACCAAACCCGTGTTAGCGGAGGTGGCTGCTGTCCGGAATCGGAGGTTCTCTAACCTTGGGAGACCTTTGTCTAAGGTATTTGAGAAATTGAAGAGGCAGGGACTCCTAAAGACTTTGGAAGCCAAACCTATCCCAAACCCACCACCACCACATTTCAATCTCAACCTTTACTGTTATTTCCATCAGCAGAAGGGCCACGACACTGACAACTGTGCCCGACTGCGCCACGAGATCCAAGACCTCATTGACTCCAAAAAGATACCTGACCCCGAAACCGAACAACCAGACACAAACAGAAACCCCTTACCCAATTACCGAGCTGTACCCCCACCAACCTACATGATTAATTCAGGCCTTCCAGAAGACTATGTCCTAAAAACCTTCGACCCTGAAGCCTTTTGCCTTGGAATTTGGGACAGCAGCAGTGAGGGTGAACCTGAGTTGGGGAAGAATTTCTGGCTTGACTTCTCTAGCAGTGACGAAGAAGAAGTAAAGGGAATGACACGCAGTGGGCGTTTTTATAGTGATGTGGCGGATAAGGGCAAAGAAACCTTGACTGATGGGAGAGAAATGCTTGAGAATTCAGAGAATATTGAAGGAGATGTAGTGCTGAGACAATTGAGGAAGACAAGAGCTCAAGTCAGCATATGGGAGTTATTGTGTGCATCTAAAGAGCATAGACGGGCCATGGTTGAGGCCTTGAGTAAAATTGTTGTGCCGGAAGATGCCAACCCCACAATGTTTGTTGGGGCTGTTCAGAAAGAGGCATTACAGATTTCATTTTCCGAGGATGAACTTCCGGCAGAGGGGAGGAATCACAACAGGCCATTGTTCATCAGGGCTGAAGTAAGAGGCAAAAGGACTTCATGTGTAATGGTAGATGACGGTTCATCTATCAATGTATGCCCTTTGAAAATTCTGACAAGGTTGGGTTTGAAGGCTACAGATTTGGACCCTTCCAACATGACCATCAAAGCTTATGATGATAGTAAGCGCGGCGTTGAGGGTACCTTTGTGGCAATGGTCAAGGTAGGGCCGATTGAAGATGAGGTTGAGTTTACTGTGCTTGATATTCCAGCTACATTTGCTTTATTGTTGGGGAGGCCATGGTTTCACAAGCTTGGGGGTGTGCCCTCCACTTTGCACCAGATGATTAAGTTCCCATTCGGGGGAGAGATTGTCACCATCAGAGCTGAAATAGACAATGCAGTCGCCGCCTTGGAAATACTGCCCTTCACAAGGTTCCAAGTATCAGCAACTTTTGAGGAGTGGGTGGATCCCAGGGTAGCCCGGATCATGGGGAAGATGAAGTATGAGCCAGGTGAGGGCTCGAAACTGCCAGATTTCAGAGGCCAGACAACCAGAAGAGGTTTGGGGTACAAGTCTGATAATGAGAAGCCAAAGATCAAGAAGAAGGGCATAAAATTGATGGAGTACTTTGTGAAGGCTTCGGGGTACCAAGGTGAGCCTGAACCAGTAGAGGTGAATGGAGTAGTGGTGCCCGGATTTGAGATCTTCCAGGACCTGTTGGGAAAGAAGCTGTTGGTTGAAGAGAAGAAGCAAGAGGGTGAAAAATGGGAGGAGGAACTCATGAAGCTGGAGACATTGACCCTCAATGAGAAGAAGGAACCTGAGAAAGACATTTTTGTAGAGGAGGAAATATCCGTAGATGATGAGGATGTTTACCTCCCAGATTTATTTGAGTGTACTCCTTCTTTTGCTAGCAATAAAGACAATATTTCTTCTTACTTGGCTGAGTCTTCTCTTTTCCCATTACATGATCTAAGCATATTTGATATCAACTCCACCAAGAGAAATGCCTTTAACCTTGGGACACCTGAGGATCCTAAGGAAATTTTAATTACAAGTGAGGTTACTTCTGGGGAAATGGAGAAAATAGAAGAAGTATTGATCAGGTATGCAAGAGTTTTTGCTTGGTCCTATGAAGACATGCCTGGGGTAGATAGAAGCATTGCTCAACATTCTATTCCGACTTATCCGAACATGAGGCCGGTGAAACAGAAACTTCGACGAATGAGACCAGAATAGGCTGAGAAGGTTAGAGAAGAAGTCAAGAAACAAATTGACGTGGGTTTCCTGGAAGTGGTAAAATATCCTGAATGGTTAGCGAACATTGTGCCGGTACCGAAGAAGGATGGAAAGGTCAGAAAGTGTGTGGACTACAGAGACCTCAATAAGGCTTGTCCGAAAGACGACTTTCCCCTACCGCATATAGATGTATTGGTTGATAGTGCAGCTTTGTCGGCCATGTATTCATTTGTAGACGGGTTTTCTAGGTACAATCAAGTTCTTATGGCAGAGGAAGATAAGCACAAGACTACCTTTGTCACCGAGTGGGGTACTTATTGTTACAAAGTGATGCCGTTTGGGCTCAAGAATGCAGAAGCTACTTATCAGAGAATGGCTACTACCTTGTTCCATGACTTGATGCACAAGGAGATCGAAGTATATGTGGATGACATGATGGTGAAGTCCGAGACAAGGGACGGGCATATTGAGGCACTTGAGAAGTTCCTTCAGAGGGTTGACAAGTACAACTTGAGATTGAACCCCAAGAAATGTGTGTTTGGGGTGACATCAGGGAAATTGCTTGGTCACACAGTGGGAATGGGCGGAATAGAGGTAGACTCCGAGAAGATCAAGGTAATCACAGAAATGCCTGCACCGAAGACAGAAAAAGAAGTCAGAGCATTCTTGGGAAAGATTCAGTACATCAATCGGTTCATCGCCAAGTTGACTTCAGTGTGTGAGCCTATCTTTAAGCTGTTGAGAAAAGACCAGCCAGTAAAATGGAATGAACAGTGTCAGACAACCTTCGACAGAATCAGAGAGTATTTGGTAAAGCCACCTGTTTTGAAACCTCCGAGACCGGGAAAGCCTTTGGTACTATATTTGGCTATAGAGTCAGAAGCATTGAGAGCAATGATGGTACAGGCAGATGAGACAGGGGTAGAACATGCAGTTTACTATCTGAGTAAGAAGCTGCTCCCGTATGAGGCTCGTTATCAAGAGGTAGAGAAGATCTATTTGGCAGTAGTATGGGCTTCCAGAAAGTTGCGGCATTACTTCCAGTCTTACGAGATCCAGGTAGTGGCAAAAGAGAACCCTTTGAAGTATCTGCATTCAGTACCGTCGCTAGTGGGAAAGTTGGGCAGATGGGTAGTATTGTTGACAGAGTTTGACATTGAGTACCTCACCTCCAAGGTAATCAAAGGGCGAGCAGTGGCGGAGTTCCTAGCACTACAGCCTATTGAGGGGGATCAGTATAAGTTTGAGTTCCCAGATGAAGAAATCAGTGCTATAGCAGTTCCGGGATGGAAAGTGTATTTCGACGGAGCAGTTAATTACAAAGGAGCCGGAATTGGAGTTGTGATAGTGACCCCCGAGGGAGATACTTTGCCCATGGCCAAGAGGTTAACATTCAGAGTAACAAACAACATGGCCGAATATGAAGCCTGTGCTTTTGGGTTGACTGCATTGATAGCCTTGAAAGCCAAAAGTGTTGAGGTCTACGGAGATTCGATGCTGGTAATCCGTCAGTTGCAAGGAGAATGGGAATTGAAAGAGGAACTATTGAAGCCTTACCTTTTCCACCTCAGAGAGTTGGCCCAGGCCATCCCCAATTGTAAGTTTCAACACTTGCCGCGAGAAGAGAATCAGATAGCAGATGCACTGGCCACACTTGCAGCTACTTGGGAGAATCCAGAGAAGTTAGTGATGAGACCATTGGTGTTGACTACAGCAAACAGGCCGATTTATGAGACAGAGAAAGTTCTGGAAGTGGAAATTGACGACGGTAAGCCTTGGTACCATGACATTCAAAGGTATCTAGAGCACGGGGAATTCCCAAAAGGGGCCGACAGAAAAGACAGATTGGCCATTCAGAAATTGGCCTCTCAGTATGTGATCTTGAAAAAAGAACTGTACAAAAGACAAGCAAACGACATTCAGTTGAAATGTTTTGGAAAAGAAGAAGCTCAGAAAGTGATGGAAGAGGTACATGCCTGGGTATGTGGTCCGCACATGAATGGGTTGAACTTGTCCCGCAAGATAGTGAGACAGGGGTTTTATTGGTCGACTATGGAGACAGACTGCGCAAGGATGGTAAAGCACTGTCACGACTGTCAGATACATGGCAATTTGAGTCATCTGCCACATACAGAGTTGCACGGGCTGTCAGAGCCATGGCCGTTCTCAGCATGGGGGATTGACATGATTGGGGAAATTCGACCGAATTCATCTAATGGGCATCGCTTCATAGTAGTAGCAGTGGATTACTTCTCAAAGTGGGTAGAAGCTGAGTCGTTCCGGAACGTTACAGCAAAATAGATGGCCAAGTTCATAGCACGAAACCTTATTTGTCGGTATGGTATGCCGTACCACGTGGTCACGGACAATGGAGTACAGTTTCAAGGAGAGACAAAGGCAATGCTACAAAGGTACGGGATAGGCCATCATAAGTCATCACCTTATAGGCCACAAGCGAATGGGGCAGTTGAGGCAGCCAACAAGACTGTGAAGACAATTCTGGCTAAGATGACAGAGAACTGCATGGATTGGGCTGAGAGACTACTGTATGCCTTGTGGGGGTACAGAACGTCAATCAGAACAGCAACGGGTGCAACACCTTACTCTTTAGTGTACGGGATGGAAGCGGTACTACCGGTTGAAATGGAAATACAGTCTATGAGGGTATTAGCAGAGACACAGTTACTGAGTCAGAATGGGCCGCACAGAGATTTGATCAGTTAGCACTGTTGGACGAGAAAAGAATAAGAGCCTTACATCACATGCAGTTATATCAGAAGAGACTAGCCCGTGCCTTCAACAAGAAAGTACGTCCCACAAAGATCAGAAAGGGTGATTTAGTACTTAAGCAGTCGAGGCCGTCGACGACAGATCCGAGGGGGAAATTCAGGCCGAACTGGGAAGGACCCTACATCGTTCAGAAAGTCATGGGAAATGGAGCAGTGAAGTTGTCAGACCTCGAGGGAAATGAATTCACTGAACCAATCAATGTTGACAGGTTGAAGTTGTACTTTGCTTGAGAAGACTTGGTCGCCAGTGGAAGACCTAACCCAATGGAATAAGAAAACTCCTGCATACATGCATACACGTAACCTATATTGCATCTTTTTGTGTTTGTTCTGTTTTGTGTAAACAGGTGTTGAAGACGGAAAAGGGCGAGGCCCATATCGGCTGGGGAGCGAGGCTCCACATCACATCATGTCAGCTTGGGGGCGAGGCCCATATCGGCTAAGGAACGAGGCTCCACACCACATCATGTCAGCTTGGGGGCGAGGCCCATATCGACTGAGGAGCGAGGCTCCACATCACATTATATCAGCTTGGGGGTGAGGCCCATATCGGCTGAGGAGCGAGGCTCCACATCACATTATATCAGCTTGGGGGCGAGGCCCATATCGGCTGAGGAGCGAGGCTCCACATTGTACCAGCTTGGGGGCGAGGCCCATATCGGCTGAGGAACGAGGCTCCACATTGTACCAGCTTGGGGACGAGGCCCATATCGGCTGGGGAGCGAGGCTCCACACCACATCATGTTAGCTTGGGAGCGAGGCCCATATCGGCTGAGGAGCGAGGCTCCACATCACATCAGTTTGCGGGTGAGGCCCACATCATCAGCAGTATTGAGATACGTCTCAGGATCGAGGTCCACTGCAGTATCAGCTTAGCTCGAGACAGCTAGCTAGCCAGGTAAGTAAAAAAAATGCATTGCATAGACTTTGATAGGACTGTCATTTTCACACACTGCACAAGCCCCATCAAAGTGGGGGCGACTGTAGGCATTGCATTTTCGCATGTGAAACCCGATGATGAGTCTCAGTTAGAGGCACTACTTTTTAGCTAAGGATATTGCGGGAAACGGAGGTCGGAAGGGGAAATTCAGAATAAGTGCGTCATCAAGTTCATTCCACAAGTTCACTGTCTTCGTTGGTGCTGCGTTCGTTACTTCATTCGAACGTCAGGCAGATTTCGGACGTTCATGCCACGTTCGAATTAGCGTTCGAACGGAGTCGGTATTTCTGGTTTTGCTGCTAGCCTCGCACCCCAGCCCAATTAGCCCCCCAAAGCCCATAAAACACATCCCAAATTAAATAAATAAATATTAATTAAAACATTAACTAAATAAGATAATAATTAAATTAATTAAATAATTAAATAAAACATATACCAAACATAAAATAAACAATTACCAACTTAAACTAAAATCATGCCTAATTTAAATAATTCAAATACTAAAATTAAAATAAGATATGCCTAATTAAAATCAATCCTAACCAATTAAAGCCAATCATATATTTGACTTCCTAATTCAATAAGATATCCACCAATTTAGATTATTTGACTTCCTAATTTAAAATATTTTGTCCCCCCTCAATCTTGTATATACCTTTCCTATCACTCATAATTTGGAAACTAGATCTCTTCCTTGTGAGACAAGGACAACCCCTAGCTCTCTTCTATATAAACATGCACTAACCTAGCCACCTCCTCTCTCCACTCTCTCTAGTTCACGCCCATCACAAAAAAAAAAAAAGAATTTCCAACCCCTAGCTCATACAGATAATAACAAACAATTCTCTTCACCCCCTCCAACCACCAAAACAACTCCTAATCACCACCGAAAATAGCAACCCCCTAAGCCTCCATACATCACCGAAAAATACCCCAACGACAGCCCAAACACGCCCCAAACAGCCACTAAAGTACCCCCGAACAGCAGCCTCCCTTCCCACCAAAACTGACCCAAACCAGTCCCTAAATCACGCCCAAACAGCAGTAATTTAACCCTTAAAACAGCAGCAAAATACACTTAAAACATTGCCTAAAAATCTTAAAAACAGTAACATAAAGAGACTGAATTCATAATCCTTAAAATAATCACACACAACTGCACTAAGAACCCACACAAACTTGGAACAGTTCATTGAAACGTCAAAACAGGTGGCCTGAGCAGTGAGTAGCAGAACAGAGGCCGAACAGGATCAGAACGGAGTTCGAACCGCAAGCAAAACAGCAAAGCAGTGAGCTAGGACATTAAACCAGTGAACCGGAGAAGTTGAGGAGCTATACCCTTCCGACGTCCGTGAAACGCAAGCCTGAAAGTTGGCAAAAAAAGGTTAGACCTGAGGGTATCTTTCACACTCGTTTTTTTGTATTATTTATTAAATATTACTTGCATGATTGTCATGTTGAAATGCATGTTGTGGCCCTTGAGTAGATAAATATGCATGAATTATGAGATGTAGTATGTTGTGGCTGTGGAATAAAATGAGAGGCGTGTCAACTCTCGCGGTATATCGGATGGAAACCCGGACATAAATTTCATAGCCGATTCCGAATGGACGGTAATATGATCTGTACTCGGGACACAACTCCACGTACCGCTTGAGTAAACGGCACCCTCTTTTGTTTTGTGTTGCTTTTGTTTATTTTTCGTCACTTGAATTCTGTATGTTGTTTATTTATGCATGATTCAATCGAGCGCATGGGCTTAGTAAGTGGAATGAAAGATCCCCTATGGGGAGGGGTTAAAGCCCTTTACCACGATGCTTTGCCGCGCCGGTTGATGTGTGTCCGGTTGAATGCAAGATACGTTCAATCTGGCATACTTAGTTTGATATGATTGTCTTTATGTTTTTTTATGCATGGTTCAATCAAGCGCATGGTCTTAGTAAGTGGAATGAAAGATCCCATATTGGGAAGGGTTAAAGCCCTTTACCACGATGCTTTGCCGCGCCGGTTGACGTGTGTTCGGTTGGATGTAAGATGTGTTCAATCGGGCATACTTAGTTTGATATGATCGTCTTTATGTTTGTATGCATGATTTGATGTGACGCGCATGGGCTTAGTATGTTGGTCTAAAGGTCCTCTCTTTGAGAGATTAAGAACCCCAAAAGGCCACCTTTACGATAGTACTCCACCGCGCCCCTTTATTTTGTTGTTTATGTATTGCGTCCCATTTCATGCATCAGGTCTATTCTCATTCGAACGCGTTTACGAACGCAACTCGAACGCGTATGTATTTTGCCTTGTCATGCATCTGGTCTTATTTCTGTTCGAACGCGTTCACGAACGCCATACGAATGTGAGCATTTTGTTTCATTTCCATTCGAACGCGTTCACAAACGCCACATGAACGTGAGTATTCTGTTTCATTTCTGTTCGAACATGTTCACGAACGCCATACAAACGTGAGCATTCTGTTTCATTTCCATTCGAACGCGTTCACAAACGCCACACGAACGTGGGTATTCTGTTTTATTTCCGTTCGAACACGTTCACAAACGCCATACGAACATGAGCATTCTGTTTCATTTCCGTTCGAACGCGTTTACAAACGCTACTCGAACGAGAACCTTCTGTTTACCGTTCGAACGCCTCTACGAACGCTGCACGAACGCACACGGTAAACAGATCCTCTTGCATCACATTACGACATGTCCATCTTAGCATATGGTTACCCCTTTGTACGCTATGCATTTGTATTACCTCTCTAGTTATCTGTTTCCGTTATGTGCCTACAATATTATTTGTCGTCATTTTGATTTCCTTTACATTACACGCAAATGTTACCATGACTGTTTATGTTTATATTTACATGAATGATTGAATTCTTATGACGTTATGTGCTTGTTGTTGCAAAGGCCTACTTTTGAGCATGTGAATTTGGCAATAAGATTTGGTTTCATGTATGTTAGATGTAAATTATACTTTTAAGCATGTGAATCTATGATTGTGTTGCACTTGGAAATATATGTCATAGACTTGGTTGGATTATTGCATAAATCTTTACATTACAAGTTGCATAAGTAAGGGACCATTCCGAACCCAATGGTTTGAGGTCTTCCCTTGCGAGGGGTGAGTGCGGCCTTAAATATTTGTCCCTGTTCACACCGGGTGGCGACTCCCTTATTCTCCGGTTTACTCCTCCGTTGGCTATTCCGTACTCCCAACTAGGCCCCCGAGCCTGGAACAACATTGTGTCGCCCAGATTCATGTGTTCCCACAACCCCTTATATGGTCGGTCTTTAGGTGATAGATGATTACCGCTTATATGGCTGGTTTATGGACAAATAATAACACTGCCTTTATGTCTGGTTTGACTTAATTAGGTAACACTGAAAATTTCTATATTATAATAAAGTGAGATTTCTAAAGGTGGATCCTCTAACCCCCAGCATTTTATTATTATTCTAGGGAAGTGATGAAACACAATATTCACATGCTTAATAATTGATTTAATTATATTATGGGTAATGCTTTAGTTTATTTATTGAATCTTAAGCTTAATGCTTCTTGTTGCCAGATCACCAATCAGATTGATGTGGTAAACTTAAAATGAAATTGGAAAATGGATTTTAGGTTTCAGCCTTAGATTCAATAGCTCACGATCTCCTTTAAGGATAGATAACTCTTAAAAGATTTACTTCCAAGATAGACATATACCTGTCGAGCAGGAGTAGCTATAATTGGAACTTGAACTTAATGAATTCATGTAACTTGGTTAACATAGACATATGATTAATGGAGTTATTTGGGTGTTTGCATCTGACCACCGGACGAGGCTTTTACATAACTTCGTGTTCCAGGTTAGCAAACTGATTTATTATAAATATATAAGAGAATCAATTCATCATTAGAATAATATTGTGTGGAATCACAACCCTAGATATTTGTGTCTTTTATTTATTTTCCTTAGTATTTTCTTTTGTATTTTTATTTATTTAGTTATTTAGAAAATCCACATTCAACCAACTAATCAAGCAATTATTCTCTTATCCCTTTAATTAGATACCTGTAAACATTTAGCATCAACAATTAATAACTACAATAGAAATTAAGTCCTCATGTTATCGATATTTTTATACTACTTGAGCGATACGTGCGCTTGCGTTACGTGTGTGATTTCACTCGATCAAGTTTTTGGCGCCGTTGCTGGGGGCTTATTTTTCTTGAGTTATTAATTTTGAAGCTATCTATTTTACTTGTATCTAATTTTCTTTATTTTTATTTGTAATTTTTATTTCTTTCTTTTATTTTCAGGTGTATGAAAATGGAACATTACTGGGTGATGGAAGAATCAGGGAGCAACAGTCCGATTTTCTGAGGCCTGTTGTCCGGCCCAACAACTATCACTGGATGTCAGAACCAATCAATACAACATTTGCTCAACAGAACGCAATGGGTAGATGTGAAATATGTGATGGTAACCACCCAATCAATAAATGCATATACCTCTACAATTCAGAGTGGCAAAACTATCAAAGACATTCATATAATGAACCGGCATATTTCACTGAACCACATTTTCCATCTTATCCACCATCAACCTACGATCTTCAAGGACCATAACCATCAGTGGGAAGACAGTTGATAAACACGCTCGAAAAACAGGAAGCTGAACATGATGTAACATTTCTGGATCGCATAAAAACCTTACAGAGGCTGACAAATGAATTGAGACAAATAATCAACAACCAGAACTACATACCTCACGGAACAAATTCAAATAACACTAACGAAGACTTTGAGTACCAAGCATTTCACGATGACACCTTAACAGAGAAAGATGCTGAACAGTATCAAGAGCTAGAGGAATCAGTTCAGAAGCCCGAACCAGCAGAATCTCAATTTTATTTTTATTATTCATCAGACTTTGATGAGGATCAAGAAGAAGAGCTGTTTGAGCCAGCTTCACTAACAAGTGAGGATAAAACTCTCCATCCACAAAATGAAGATCTTGGAGCATGCATTACACTAATGTTCGAATAAGAGCTACCTAAGCCATGCATATCAACCACAGAGGACAAAAGCCTACAATCGATCGGTTGAGACGATTTGAAGACGAATGAAGCCCAAAAAGCCCACTGTTTTGGCGCCAACTGTGTGCAGTTCACTGCCCTCCAAATCAGAATTTTGAGCTTCGAAAATGAGCTCCAAGATTGCGTCAAACGAATCCCGCCTCATGGGTGAACCTCCCTAACACCTTCGCAAGTCTCGTAAGTGTGCTAGCACTTGTGTTTTGCAACAAAACACACTCATTGCCTCCCTTGAAGCTCACGGCAGTGAGCTGTGAAGAAGAAAGAAAAAGAGCCCTTTTGGGCGTGAGATGTGTGAGAGAAATGGAGGAGAGAAATTGTGTATTAAAAAAAATTGGTCAAAGCATTTTCCAAAAATGCTTTATATATATTTTCCAAGAAAATATATTAAAACAATTACCAAATAATATATAAAATAATCAAAAGGTAAATGTCTCACCAACTTACACTATTTCACCAAAACACATCACTATTCATTTTCACTTTATTAAAGTGACATGTCTTTAAATCAATCAATCACATCAATCAATCACATCACTCAAAGTGACGTTTGATTTGACGCTTGATGTGACGAATGATTTGACGCTTGATGTGACTTGCGTTGCCGCACTCGAATTCGAAATACGAATGCGCTCGCAATCACACTCGGGCTCGGTTTCGCTAATTCCTAATTAGCGAGTTTTCCGTTGCGTCGTAATTAAATGATTACGCCTAGCAATTTCACTATTCACGTCGCCAATGAATTAATTCTAAATTAATTCGTTCGCCCGAATTAAAATCTAATTTTAATTTCGCGTCGAAATCTAATTTCGTTTAATATATCGAATATATTAATTTACCGATTAATTCTAAATTAATCATTCTCTCTCTTTAGACGATATTTTATCCCAGATAAAATATCTCCGTAATTAATCCTAGATTAATTTTCTCTCTCTTATCAAATTAATCCCAGATTAATAAATGTGCGAGTCATGCGTCATCGGTGGATCACTGGGAAGCGACCCATGAGATCCCCGGATATGTTGGCAGTAAATACGGTCGTCGGAGTATCCGAATCACGTATGTACCAAGTACTACGTTCTACCGATTTACGAGACAAGATCGGCTTCTAGCAAAGCACGAAGTCTACCCAATTCTCCGGTCATATTCATCTAAGAATATTTAAGATCTATATCAAGCGTAGTATACCAAGTATCATGTATATCGGTCCAGTATCGGATAGTCACGTGCTAGGGCTGGGGCTGGATAAGTGTCTACCCCATCCGAAGCACATGTCGGATGTCTGGTAACTAGTCTCTATAATCGGATATACATGACCTTGTCATAATATCCCGATGGCCGACCAGCACTTAAGAGCACTAATACCGTATCCTGCGTGACATCATCTCCACTATGACTGGAGTGATACTTCCGTCTTGACATCACACCCAATACTCTACGATTCTCAATATACCCAGCATTGGCGTATACAGAACCTGTTACAGCCCTGGACGACCTCAACTAAAGTATATTGATTGTCGTAAGCATTAGCGGTGCAAGTCTCAGGTTAAGACCAAACACACCTACCCTGATGTCGGACTCCCATAGACACATAGTCATAATACCAATGGGATTCCGAGGGGTCTATCCAGAGCGAAGCTGTTTCCCGTACCATCGGTGAAACACAACCTCCTATCGCACTTGCATGAGTATCCAATACCCAAATATATGAGAACTATGATGTTGTGCCCTCACAAAGCGCACAAGTGCAATACTAGCCTATTCCGCATTATCGATGTCCAGTCTCGATAATACTACGACTAGGGATATTTAATGATTAATCATTCGTGGACTGATACTGTCTCATATCATTCTCAATCCAGGAACTAATCATATGGACCTCTCTTCATTTATACATCTAAGGTAATCTAATCACAAATGATGAGAGTGCAATTTCCTTGTCACATAGTTAATTTGTACAACAACACTATGATCTGTACAAATAGTGATGCTATGGGTCATATTATCCAACAATCTCCCACTTGGCACATAGCCAGTCACTCAAGTGTCGTACACCCGAACTATGTATGGTTTGCTCAAATTGCTGAGAAAAGGTTTTCGTCAGCAGATTTACATGATTATCGTCTGACGCGATTTATACGATCACCACATCGCCACGATGTATGATCCGAACGAATCAGATGAATATAGAAGTATATATCTGGATCGTCGATGAGACCTTTAATTCTTTAGACTGTGCTGACGCCCAGCTCAGCGGCTAACAGAATTATATCTAATCTAATTAGATTTATTTTCGACCCAAATGGCTTCTATTGCTGCCTCAGCCGCAGCAATAATCCGCATTTGTTGTTTATTCGGCAACAGTATCTTGCTCGGAAGATATCCAGCTCACTGTCCCGTTATTCAAACTTTATAGTACCGCAGTATTTAATTGTTTGGAAACTTGCGCCAGTGATCCTAGTCACTTCAAGTTCTCCTTCTCCATAGTTTTAGACAGCATCTTTAGTTCTCTAAGATACTAATAGATGTCCTTAACTTCAATCCAGTGGCTATCACTTGGATTGTCCTGATTGTGACTCCATATGCTCAAAGCGTATGAGACACCATATCAAGTACATTTTAAATGTACAATTTCCCAGAGAGTGTTAACAACTCCAAATCTATCCCAGTAGATCTTTATTCCTTGAATAAAGGTTGTTACTTCCCAGAATTCTACGGAGAATATCTATGAAAGCCAAGATTTCACCAATTGCTTTATGGGAATTTCATTATCAGTGCTCTCCCACTAACCTCCTTATATACACAAGAATCATTTCGTTTTGAGTCAAATCATAAACCATTATGATTATTTCAAAACGACAGTTCCAAGAACTTTATGCTTGCTTCAATCCAAACATGGATCGAATAACCCGCAAACCTTGTTTGTCGGTTATACAAAATCGTCAGGATGTTGTAAACATCCTCCAAAAGGTTTCCTTTTCAGGAAAGCGATTTTGATCTATAACTGACGCATTTCATAAATGAAATATGCAGTATCAACAAGCATCTTCAAAATGGATTTACCATGGCAACAGTTAAAAGGTTGAACCGTTATTAACACAATGTTGATAACGATACCTTTCCGTCAAAAGCCTAGCTTTGTAAGTTGGTATGTTGCCATCCATGTATGTCTTCCTTGAAGACGTTTACAGTACCAATAGGCATAATGCCTTGCGGTACAACAACTAGTATCCAAACATAGTTGTTATACATGGAATCCATTTCAGACTCATGGCACTTTGCCATAATAGGGAGTCGATACCTCGTATCACTTCCTCAAAACGTAGTCGGTTGGTATACCTCCACAAGATTAATATCTTTATGAGGTGAGATCAGAAACCCATACCCCAGGTTGTTTTCTGACTCTCTCCGATCTACGAGGTTCTTGTGTATTCGAAGATTAATGGTATAGTTTCATCCTTGATGAACTATTTATGTTCCATTACGGACTTCGTGCCTTGAACAGTATTACCCCGATTTTCATCGTGTTTTACTGTCCTCCCACTTACCACTGCATATCGGTATTCCTCTTAGGAAAACCGCATGGCGAGCAACAATCACATTGTTCTCTTGTGAGATATATAAGTACTATACTTATGGTTTTCCCTAGGATAACCTCTAATTGGCACTTATCAAATTTGGGTTCTAATTTGGTATCATCCAAACGTTATGCCCAGCATATCCAAATTATTAGGAATGAGAAACCATGTTTCTTTCCTGTTCATATCCTATATGATATCTGTCAAACAGTTTTTCATGGAACCTTATTCTAAATAAGTTTTGCACTGTTAATACATATCCTGTTTGAAGGAAATGATAGCTCAGAGCGACTCGTGATAAACCTTATCATGTCCAACAAAATTCGGTTTTCAGTTTGGACACACCGTCTAACTGACGTGTCTCGGGAGGAGTCCTCATCTGAAAGAATACTATACTCTTTCATGTATATTTGAAACTTACTGCTTAAGTATTTTCATTACGGTCTTACCGTGACGGCATAATACTATAGTCGATCTGTTTATCTACTTCGTGTCGAAACTCTAATAGTTTCCGATCTATGTTCTTCAAAAGAAACACATAACCATAACGTGATGCCACATCCGTTAAGGTCACGAAATATTCATATTCACATCTAGCCTAGCTAGATTTGGGCCCACTTTCTTCACAATGAATAGGGCTAACAGATCGATGGCATTTTCACCATTACCAAGTAAATAGTATTTTAGGTACTTTACCTAATAAACTAGATTCGTAGACTTTATTTGAATAGTCAAATCAGTCCTAGTACCCATTCTTCAAAAGTGCAGATATACGAGTCTTGTTTAAATGTGTCCCAGACAACAATGCCACAAATAAGTCTCTACTTGATCAAATCAATTTGAGCTATTTATTTGTCATTTTATATGTTTTGAGATTTTAATTATATTCAAAATATAAATTCTGTTATTCACATCTAATGTGTTTATCTCAGTATCATCTTTATATAATGAAACACTTAGTGTTCTAGAATATAAAGGTTTATCCACAATGGATTAAACACTGATATAGAGATAATGTCTCTAGTCAAAGTAGTTACATTATAACAGTTCCTAATTTAAGTACACACATGAAGGGTAGTTCCTAAACTTAGGTATCTACGGTCGAAACAGCGACTTTCGTCCCGTTTCCGATTCGCAGAGCAATCTCAGCTTGAAGTCAGTATCCTGCTCAAAGCAGATTCTGAACATCAATACATATATTTTATGTACCACACTAAGTATTTAAAATCTAATTTCAATACTAGTAGTGAACATAACTTTGACAATCATTTTTAAAGTAAGAGCCTTGCCCTTTCTTTAATTCCTTCGTGTCTGCCATATCCAAATGGTAGTCACTTTGGGATATGTCAATTATCCTTTTCAATATTTCAGGAACCTTAGGCCAAGCCTTGGGTTTTTAGAATATCGAAACAATGTGCACCTCGTGTTACATGCCCAATTGCAAACTTTGACTTTTCACCTCTAGAATAGTCAATTAATTCTCCAAGAATTATTTATTACAATTTTAATACTTATTAAATCTAAACATAGATTTTTGACAAGTATGTTAAATTAAGCACTAAAGTCATCATATAAATCTTCTAAAGATTTACGCTCTACTTATTTGCTTAATTTTGGGCTTAAGGTATAATAAGTTATTTTATCAAATAAAGTAACCTATTATTTATTCCCAATTTGAAAATTAAATCATTTAAAACATTTAATCCAAGATTATATTTTAAATATTCAATTTTTCAATTTTATCTTGATTACAATAGTTCAACTATTTAATCAACGATTAGTGGTACTATATATTATAATGATTATAATAGTCCAACTATATAATCAAATATAATCCAAATTAATTAACCTCAATTACATTGATTACTATAATCCAATTATAAAATCAACTGTAAACTGAAATTAATTAATTCAAATATATTAATTAATATAATCCAATTATATATAATCAAGTATAATACAGTCCAACTGTTTATTAAAACAACAATTTAAATATTAGTCCAACTAACATTTAATATTATCACGAAATAATTTGAATGAGCGCGTATGGCGAGTAATTGAACGAGTATTGCAAATTCAATTCTTGCCTCCCACTATTTTTCGTCGAGCCTCTAACCCTCTGTCGAGTACTCGGGAAACCGTGTTTCCTAGTGGGCTAGGATCCCGTTAAATATCACACAATCTTGACTTTGGCCAACAAATTGTATGATAATTAACTAGGTAGATCTCGAAGATCAATTGGATCTCATCCAACTCCTAGATCCAGTAGGTAGACATCCAAGTCCGAAACATATATCTTATATATGCCTATATATCTAATATATAGCCTAACCTTTTTCCTCTGAATCAACTAGACCTTGGCTTTGGCACAACAAACCTAATGATCCCAGTCAAGCGCGGACCCATTGACCATGGAAGCTTCGTAATCAATGTCGTTGGACAAGAAGTGGTCTTGACTTTGGCCAACAAACCACAACTTGGACAGGACACCAATTTGGAACAAAGCCTCGTGATTCAAACACATCTTCGACGGACAAGGGCTTGAATTTGGCCAACAACCCATGCCAATCTAGGTTCTTGAGCAAGAATCACTCAATGGAAGGAAAAGACGCATGATATTTGATGAGGGCTTTTCGCGTGCAAATTGGCTACCAATTTCATTATCTTTGTTAAGGTCTCATCATCATACACCCTTAAACATGCATTCTAAATACATAATAAAGCGAGTATGAAAATAAATAATAATGATATGCGGATGGATACCTTACATTGATCCTAGATCAAATCTCTCCCTTTCTCACTCAAGCTAGCACTTGTATTACTTCTACCCGTTACACTACACTTCTAAAGAAACCTTATTTACATTGAGGGGAATAGGTAAGAAGAGAATACAAAGAGAATAGAGGTGATAAGGCTGGACACGCAAGTCCAATTTAATAAATCGAATTTATTACAACAATTTCCAAAATTGCCCCACCCGACTAATATCCATCCGATATACATTATTCATTCATCACAACCACGTATTCACACAAAAGCATGCTATCAATCAATCTAATCAAATTAATTAATCTGATAATTATGTGATCATCTAATGTTCAAACAACGATTTGATTTTGGTCGAGTCAAACTCGTTTTTGCGAATAAGTACTCAAAGTACGAATTCATGAATTAAATTAAACTACATCATTAAATCCAATTTAACATGTATTTAATACTAATTCACTATTAAATTCCAAATTAAATACTACAATTTATTTAATAAACCTTTAACGACTTAAATTCCAAATTTAATCGCTACGGGTCTCAAAACCCGATTAACGTCCAACGTTAGTTTAATTCAAGTCCAATGGGCTTTTAATTAATTTCTTTAAGGCGTGGGCTTCGGAAACCAAAGCCCAATCAAGGAGTAACCCCATAAGCCCATAAATCAATTTAGGCCCATTAGGCCCAATTAAACTTTAAAGGTTCATTAGTCGCATTTGGGCTTTATGGTTAAGGTTTTGGGCCCAATTGGATCCAATCCATTTGGCCTAAACCCATCTTGATAAAATCAAGCCCAATAAGCCCAATTACAACTTAATAAGCCCAAATCCAATTTAAAGGCCTAATTCATTAAATTACACAAATCCAATTTCGCAATTTAATTACCTAAAGTGCATTATATGATTAATCACCCAAATCAATATTTCTAAAACACCAAATTAGTCCAATTAATCATGTTCATTATCATCATCACATGTCCAACACATAAATGAAAATCAAACCCATTTTACATGCTTCTAAGTCTCGGCCAAGGGAGTAATTTTTGTCCGATTTGAATTTAATCCAATTAATTCCACAATCGATATCTAATTAACTTCCCGAATGATTTCCAATACATCTAATGTTCAAAAATCAAAAAACCAAGACTTTATAGGGCAATGTAGATTCGGCCAAGGTGAAGGTATTAGGGGTTTTTGTTCAATTCAAAATTAATCCAATTAAATCTCAAATCAACATCATCCTACTTCATTACAACTCATCTAATGAATTAATAATGAAAAATTCCAAGAATTCCAACATCATACATATTCGGCCAACTTAACATTTTTGGGCAAAATTGATCCAATCACATTTTCTTGAAATTGATCAAATCAATCTTCAATTCAACATATATTAAGCATGCTCAATCATCCAATTTCACAAAATCATGCTCAAATACAAAATACCCAATTTTAAGCCCTACATTTTTCATGCTTGAACCTAGGCTCTTGATGCCATTGTTAGGTTTTATCTAGGTCCCAAGATCAAACAAGACATGAAATACATGTGTGAATACATCAAAGGAGGTAGCGGAATACTCACATCGATCGGTTGAGACGATTTGAAGACGAATGAAGCCCAAAAAGCCCACTGTTTTGGCGCCAACTGTGTGCAGTTCACTGCCCTCCAAATCAGAATTTTGAGCTGCGAAAATGAGCTCCAAGATTGCGTCAAACGAATCCCGCCTCATGGGTGAACCTCCCTAACACCTTCGCAAGTCTCGTAAGTGTGCTAGCACTTGTGTTTTGCAACAAAACACACTCATTGCCTCCCTTGAAGCTCACGGCAGTGAGCTGTGAAGAAGAAAGAAAAAGAGCCCTTTTGGGTGTGAGATGTGTGAGAGAAATGGAGGAGAGAAATTGTGTATTAAAAAAAATTGGTCAAAGCATTTTCCAAAAATGCTTTATATATATTTTCCAAGAAAATATATTAAAACAATTACCAAATAATATATAAAATAATCAAAAGGTAAATGTCTCACCAACTTACACTATTTCACCAAAACACATCACTATTCATTTTCACTTTATTAAAGTGACATGTCTTTCAATCAATCAATCACATCAATCAATCATATCACTCAAAGTGATGTTTGATTTGACGCTTGATGTGACGAATGATTTGACGCTTGATGTGACTTGCGTTGCCGCACTCGAATTCGAAATACGATTGCGCTCGCAATCACACTCGGGCTCGGTTTCGCTAATTCCTAATTAGTGAGTTTTTCGTTGCGTCGTAATTAAATGATTACGCCTAGCAATTTCACTATTCACGTCGCCAACGAATTAATTCTAAATTAATTCGTTCGCCCGAATTAAAATCTAATTTTAATTCCGCGTCGAAATCTAATTTCGTTTAATATATCGAATATATTAATTTACCGATTAATTCTAAATTAATCATTCTCTCTCTTTAGACGATATTTTATCCCAGATAAAATATCTCCGTAATTAATCCTAGATTAATTTTCTCTCTCTTATCAAATTAATCCCAGATTAATAAATGTGCGAGTCATGCGTCATCGGTGGATCACTGGGAAGCGACCCATGAGATCCCCGGATATGTTGGCAGTAAATACGGTCGTCGGAGTATCCGAATCACGTATGTACCAAGTACTACGTTCTACCGATTTACGAGACAAGATCGGCTTCTAGCAAAGCACGAAGTCTACCCAATTTTCCGGTCATATTCATCTAAGAATATTTAAGATCTATATCAAGCGTAGTATACCAAGTATCATGTATATCGGTCCAGTATCGGATAGTCACGTGCTAGGGCTGGGGCTGGATAAGTGTCTACCCCGTCCGAAGCACATGTCGGATGTCTGGTAACTAGTCTCTATAATCGGATATACATGACCTTGTCATAATATCCCGATGGCCGGCCAGCACTTAAAAGCACTAATACCGTATCCTGCGTGACATCATCTCCACTATGACTGGAGTGATACTTCCGTCTTGACATCACACCCAATACTCTACGATTCTCAATATACCCAGCATTGGCGTACACAAAAGCTATTACAGCCCTGGACGACCTTAACTAAAGTATATTGATTGTCGTAAGCATTAGCGGTGCAAGTCTCAGGTTAAGACCAAACACACCTACCCTGATGTTGGACTCCCATAGACACATAGTCATAATACCAATGGGATTCCGAGGGGTCTATCCAGAGCGAAGCTATTTCCCGTACCATCGGTGAAACACAACCTCCTATCGCACTTGCATGAGTATCCAATACCCAAATATATGAGAACTATGTTGTTGTGCCCTCACAACGCGCACAAGTGCAATACTAGCCTATTCCGCATTATCGATGTCCAGTCTCGATAATACTACGACTAGGGATATTTAATGATTAATCCTTCGTGGACTGATACTGTCTCATATCATTCTCAATCCAGGAACTAATCATATGGACCTCTCTTCATTTATACATCTAAGGTGATCTAATCACAAATGATGAGAGTGTAATTTCCTTGTCACATAGTTAATTTGTACAACAACACTATGATCTGTACAAATAGTGACGCTATGGGTCATATTATCCAACAGTCAGTTCGTCTTCTTCAATAAGATTGACATCTACATGAGGTGAGATGAGAAACCCATACCTCTTAGGTTGTTTTCTGACTCTCTCTGACCTACGCGGTTCTTGTGTATTCGAAGATTATTGATACAGATTCATCCCTGATGAACTGTTGGTGTTCCGTGAGGACTCGGTGCCTGGAATAGTATTACTCCGATTTCCATCAAGTTTTACTTTCCCCCACTTACCAATTCATATAGGAATTCCTCTTAGGAAAACCGCATGGAGAGCAACAATTACATTATTCTTTAGTGAGTTGTATAAGTACTATACTTTGGTTTCCAAGGACAACCAATTACAAATAGGCACTTATCCGATTTGGGTTCTAGTTTTGTACCTTCCAAACATATGCCCAGCATTCCCAAATCTTCAGGAATGAGAAATCTGGTTTCTTTCCTGTTCATTTCTAATATGAAATATGTCTAACTGATTTTCATGGAACCTTATTCAAAATAAGTATTGCACTGTTTAATGCTTATCCCTTGAAGGAAATTGGTAACTCAGGGTGACTCATCATTAACCCTAATATGTCTGACAAAGTTCGGTTGCTCAGTTCGGACACACCGTCAAATTGAGGTGTTCCGGGAGGAGTCCACTGTGAAAGAATACCATACTCTTTCAAGTACTCTTGAAACTTATATGTTTAAGTATTTTACATTATGGTCTGACCGTAATATTTTTAATACTTTTACCAGTCTTTCTTTTTACTTTGTGTCGGAACTCTTTGAATTACTCAAAAGTTTCTGACTTGTGTTTCATAAGATAAACATAACCGTAACGCGATGCCACATCCGTAAAGGTTACGAAGTATTCATATCCACTTCTAGCCTAGCTAGATATGGGCCTACTTACGTCACTATGAACGAGGGCTAACAGATCGGTGGCACTTATACTTTTACCAAGTAAAAGGTATTTTAGGCACTTTCCCTAATAAACTATATTTGTATACATTATTTGAATTAGAAAAAAATATGTCCTAGTATCCACTCTTCGAAAGTGTGGATATACGAGTCTTGTTAATGTGTCAAAGACAACAATGCCACAAATAAGTCTCATCTGATTAATTCAGTTTGAGCTATTTGTTTGTCATGTTATATGTTTGAGATTTGTTTATATCTAAAATATAAATACTGTTATTCACATCCAATGTGTTTATCTCAATATCATCTTTATAAATAAAACACTTAGTGTTCTAGAATATAAAGGTATCCCGCAACAGGTTAAACTTAGATATAGAGATAATGTTTCTAGTCAAACTATGTACATTTTAACAGTTTCCTAATTTAGGTACATGCCCAAATGGCAGTTCCAAAACTTAGGTTTCTACGGCCAAAACAGCGACTCTCGTCCCATTTCTGACACGCAGGTCAATCTCATCTGAAGCAAGTCTCCTGCTTATCAGCAGATCCCGCACATCAGTATATATGTATGTACCATACAGTATCAAAATCCAATTTTAAAACTAGTAGTGGTCATGTTTATAACAAACATACCTGAAGTCGGAGCCTTGCCCGCCTTCACTTCCTTCATGTCTGCCTTGTCCATATGGCAGTCACGCTTCCAGTGACCCCGTTTGCCACAATTTAGGCAGAAATCTTGGTATATGTCATTTGTCTTCCCAGAAGACTGTGACGATTTCACCTTTTCCCCCTTTTTTCACATCTCTAGAAGCCTTTGGGCAAGCCTTGCGCTTATTGCCCTTTTTTTTTTGCAAGCTCTGACCGTGTCTCCTTGAGCATAGCCATTAACTCTCCAAGAGTTTTGTCTTGCTATTATTACTTCTAAGATCTAAGATTAGATCTATGAAGATCCTTCAATTTCAACATCATACTATAAGGATCCAATCCTTTGTTCTGACGATGAAATTAAGGAATCAAGCGGCAAGCATGACGGATTGAGCACTAAAGTTATCATCACCATGAGTTTTCCAAAACTCATGCTCTACTATTTGCTCAACTCCAGGCTTAGGCCCGAGAGGTCGCTCTATTAAATAGAGTAACTTCTCGACTCCCTAGACTATCCTGAGATTTAATTCCTCATTTGGAAAATTACGCCGTCAAAGACATTTTCTCCTAGGATTATGTTCTTTGACGCTAATCTTTCCGTTTTCTTGATTCCAATAGTTCAACTATCTAATCAACGATTTCGGGTACAATCTAATGTAAAGATTACTATAGTCTAACTATATAATTAACTACAATTTGATTGGTTAAATTCAAATATATTGATTACTATAGTTTAATTATATAATCAACTATAAATGAAGTAGTTTGAATACAGTCCAACTGTTCAATTAAAACAACAATTAAATATTAGTCCAACTAATATATTTATATTTAAATAATGACGAAAAATGAAATGAGTGCGTATTGGCAAGTATCTAAATGAAATTGCAAATTTAATACTTGCCTCCTACTAATTTTCGGCGAGCCTCTAACCCTCTGTGGAGTACTCGGGAAACCTAGTTTCCTAGTGGGCTAGGATCCCATTAAATAACAAACAATCTTGAATTTGGCCAACACATTGTATGATATTTAACTAGGTAGATCTCTAAGATCAATTGGATCCCATCCAATTCCTAGATCCAGCAGGTGGACTTCCAAGTCCGAAACATATATCCAATATATGCCAATATATCTGATATATTACCTAACCCTTTTTTCCTCTGAATCAACTAAGACTTGGCTTTGGCTCAACAAGCTTAATGAAACCAGTTAAGCGTGACCCATTGATAGTGGAAAGCTTCGTAATCGAGGCCGATGAACAAGAAGTGACCTTGACTTTGGCCAACAAATCACAACTTGCCCAAGGCGTACGATATGGAGCAAAGCCTTCATGATTCAAACACATCCGCGATGGACAAAGGTCTTGACTTTGGCCAACAAACCAGTACCAATCTTGGATCTTGAGAGAGAATCACTCAATGGAAGGAAATCGCTTAATATTTTATGAGGGTTTTTTGAGTAAATTGGTAACCAATTTATTATCTTTAATTAGGTCTCATCATACACCCTTAAACATGCATTCTAAAAAACATAATAAGGTGCGTAATAAAATTAATAATGATATGCGGATGGATATACAACAAACTTGTTCCTAGAACAAATCTCTCCATTTCCTCTATCCCGCTAGCATTATTCATACTTATACCCAATTATATAATACTTCTAAAGAAACCTCATTTGTATTGAGGGGAATTGGTGAGAATAGAAATACAATGTGAAAAGAAGTAATAGGCTGGACACGCAGGTCCAATTAAATAAATTCTAAATTTATTACAATAATTTCCAAAATTGCCCTCACCCTTCTAATATCCATCTGATATACATTATTCATACATACATCCAAGTATTCACACATAGCATGTTATCAATCAATCTAATCCAATTAATTAATCATTAATTAATGACCATCCAAAGTTCAAACAACGATTTGATTCGCGCGAGTCAAACTCGTTTAAGAATAAATACTCAAAGTACGTATTCTTGAATTATATCGAACTATAATTTTAAATCCAATTTAAATTATATTGAATACTAATTCACATTTAATTCCAAATTAAATTATTACACTTTTAATTGTCCATTTTAGACTTGAATTCCAAATCCAATCTTTATGGGTCTCAAAGGCCCAATTAGTATCCGATACTATTCAATTAAAGTCCAATGGGCTTTTAATTAATTCTTTAGGCATGGGCTTTGGCAATTATGGGTCAAACCCAAGATGCCAAGGCCCCAATTAGGAATCATCATATGCCAAAAATCAATTTAGGCCCATTAGGCCCAATTAAATTATTTAAAGGCCCAATTGTCATATTTGGACTTTATGGAAATGGTTTTAGGGCTAATTGGATCCAACCAATTATCCTAAACCAAACTTGGCCCAACCAAGCCTATTAAGCCCAATTACAACAAATTAAATTAATTCATTATTCCAAATTACAAATTAATTCAATTCAAGTGTAATTACCATAATTAATTAATTAATCTAATGCTTCCAAAACACTAATTAATTCAATTAATCATGCTCTACATTTCCTATTCATTTCCAACATAAATTGAAGCAAAATCAATCTAATAACATGTAGGTTTCTAATATAGGTCCCAAGATCAACAAAATCAAGCACAAAAACGCATGAATACATCAAATGAATAAGGCGGAATACATACTCACATTGATTGGTTTGATGCTAGGAAGAACAAAACCCATTTTCCTCCTTGTTCAAGCTCGGTTTTGGCCTCCTTGGACTGCTGTCATGCTCGGTTTTGGGCTGTCTTCCTCCTTGAAAATTTGGCCATTGAAGACCTCCATGGAAGCTCAAAGCTTCAAGGTTCAAAAGGAATTCCAAGTTCATAAATTCGTTTCCCTATCACCTATGTATAACCCAAGGTGTGCTAGCACTTCTTCATCTTCCTTGCTACTCTCAAATTCGGTCAAACCAGAATTTTTGGAGAAGAAATCGGTTCCAAAACCGTGAAGGAGAGGAAGAAAAAGAGAGGGAGAGGAGATGCGTAAAAGGGAGAGAGTGGAGAGAGAGGAGAGAAAAAAGAAATGTAATTAGTTTTTTATAATTTCTAAAATTAATAAAAACCATTTACCAATTCTTTTTACTTTCCATTAAATGCTAAAGTCAAAAAGTAAAAGCAAAAGTTGATTTTTCAACTTCTACATCAATCACTCAAATCAAGTGACAACATGTCACATCACTCAAAGTGACATTTGATTTGACGCTTGATGTGACTTGCGATTTGACGCTCGATTTGACTTGTGTGCCGTACTCGAATTCGAAATACAAATGCGCTCGCAAATAATTCCGGGCTCGGGTTCTCTAATTCCAAATTAATGAATTTTCCGTTGCGTCGTAATTAAATGATTACGCCTAGCGAAATCACTATTCACGTCGCTAACGAATTAATTCTAAATTAATTCGTTCGCCCGAATTAAAATCTAATTTTAATTCCGCGTCGAAATCCAATTTCTAATAATATATCAAATATATTATTTTATCGATTAATTCCAAATTAATCGTTCTCTCTCTTTAATTAATATTTTATCCCAGATAAAATATCTCCGTGATTAATCCCAGATTAATTTTCTCTCTCTTCTAATTAATCCCAGATTAATTAAGTGCGAGTTATACGTCATCGGTGAATCTTCGGGAAGCGACCCATGAGATCTCCGGATATGTTGGCAGTAAATACGGTCGTCGGACTATCCGAACACGTAAGTACCTCGTACTACGTTTATACCGATTTACAAGACAAGGTTGGCTTCTAGCAAAGCGCCATGCCTACCCAATTCTCCAGAAATATTCTTACAGGAATATATAGATCTGTATCAAGCGTAGTATACCGTAGTATTGTGTATATCGGCCCAGTATCGGATAGTCACGTGCTAGGGCTGGGGCTGGATTAGTGTCTGCCCCGTCCGAAGCACATGTCGGATGTCTGGTAACTAGTCTCTATAATCGGATATACATGACCTTGTCATAATATCCCGATGGCCGGCCAGCACTTAAGAGCACTAATACCGTATCATGTGTGACATCATCTCCACTATGACTGAAGTGATACTTCCGTCTTGACATCACACCCAATACACTACGACTCTCTGATAAACCCAGAAGTGGTGTACGCAGAACCGGTTAAAGCCCTGTACCACCAAGACCAAAGTCTATCGATTATCGTAAGTATTAGCGATGCAAGTCTCAGGTTAAGACTATACACACCTACCTTGATTTCGGTCTCACATAGACACATAGTCATAATACCAATGGGATTCCGAGGGGTCTATCCAGAGCGAAGCTGTTTCCCGTACCATCGGTGAAACACAACCTCCTATCGCACTTGCATAAGTATCATATACTTATATATATGAGAACTATGCCGTTGTGCCCTCACAACGCGCACAAGTGCAATACTAGCCTATTCCGCATTATCGATGTCCTGTCTCGATAATACTACGACTAGGGATATTTAATTATTAATCCTTCGGGGACTGATATTGTCTCATATCATTCTCAGTCCAGGAACTAATCATAGGGACCTCTCTTCATTTATATATCTAAGGTGATCTAATCACAAATGATGAGAGTACAATCTCCTTTGTCACATAGTTAATTTGTACAACAACACCATGATCTGTACAAATAGTGACGCTATGGGTCATAATTGTCCAACAATCTCCCACTTGGCCTATATCAGATCTCTAGTAACTAGTCTCTATAATCGGATAATCATGACCTAGTCATATTATCCAGATGACTGCAGTACTAAAGAGTACTAGTTCCGTATCCTACGTGATCATCATCTCCATATGACTGGAGTGATACTTCTATCTTGACATCACACCCAATACACTACGATTCTCAGTATACCCAGAAGAGGCGTACACAAAACCTGTTAAAGCCCCGGACGACCAAAACCAAAGTATACTGATTGTCGCAAGTATTAGCGATGCAAGTCTCAGGTTAAGACCAAATACACCTACCCTGATTCGGATTCCAAAAGACACATAGTCATACTACCAATTGGATTCTGAGGGGTCTATCCAGAGCGAAACTATTTCCGTACCATCGGTAAACATAACCTCATATCACACTTGTATAAGTATCCAATACTTAAATATATGAGAACTATGTCATTATGCTCCCACAACACGCACAAGTGCAATACTAGTCTATTCCGCATTATTGATGTCCAGTTTCTATAATACTATGACTAAGGATATTTAATGATTAAACCTTAGTGGATTAATATTGTCTAATATCTTATTAATTCGTTACTAATCATATGGACTTTTATCATTTATATATCTTGGTAATCTAATTACAAATGATAAAAGAGCAATTTTCTTTGTCACATAGTTTATTTTTATAACAACACCATGTTCTGTACAAATAGTGATGCTATTGGTCATAATTGTCCAACACGCGTGCCACATGTCATCATCTCAGCAAAGCGCATGCCACATGTTATCAATCTAAGGCGCATCGCGACGCGTAAGGTTGTACGTGTCGCGACACGTGGCACCAAGAATAGCCTATAAATTCAGGCCAATTTCATTTCAAAATTCCATACCTTCCTGAAATTCCTAATAGGGGATTAAGGATTGTATCTTGTTTGTTTAGTTTTAGTTATTTAATTTATGTATTTTTATTTTTAGTAGTAGTAATAATTTCCTAAGGTTCTGAATAAGGATCTAAGGACTTTATTTTTATTTATTTAACTTTTGCACTTTCAATTATGCATTTTTATTCTTAATAGTAGTAGTAGTTTATTTACTTTTTATTTCTTTTATGTTTAGTAGTTAATTTTTTGCTGGGGGAAGGGTGAAGCTTTTATTATTATAATTTAGATTAATCTCCCCTTAATTATAATATATAAATTATCTTAAACCTGACTTAATTGGATATCACATTTATGGCCGATTGGACTTAATTAAATTGATTTTAACCTAACTAAATTGGATACCGAATTTATGGTCGGTTGGAATTAATTCAAAATCTGACTTAATCAGGATACCGTCTATATGGTTGGTCAATAATATCATGCTTATTATATATTATAATAAAAGAGATTTCTAAATTAGAAATAGTAAAGATAGATTAATCTAACTTATATTATAATATGGAAATTGTAATTTAATAATATGGATTAAAGTTAATACTGCCTTAATGGCTGGTTTTATTTATGTAGCATAATGTGACACCACTTATATGGTCGGTCTTTAGGTGACAGATGATTACCGCTTATATGGCTGGTTTATGGACAAATAATAACACCGCCTTTATGGCTAGTTTGACTTAATTGGGTAACACTGACAATTTCTATATTATAATAAAGTGCGATTTCTAAAGGTAGATCCCATAACCCCAATATTTTATTATTATTCTATGGAAGTGATGAAACATATATTCACATGCTTAATAATTGATTTAATTATATTATGGGTAATGCTTTAGTTTGTTTATTGAATCTTAAGCTTAATGTTTCTTGTTGCCTGATCACCAATAAGATTGATGTGGTAAACTTAAAATGAACTTGGAAAAGGGATTTTAGGTTTCAGCCTTAGATTCAATTACTCACGATCTCCTTTAAGGATAGATAACCCTTAAAAGATTTCCTTTCATGATAGATATATACATGTCGGGCGGGGGTAGTTATAATTGGAACTTGAACTTATTGAATTCAGGTAACTTGGGTAACATAGACATATGATTAATTGGTTTATTTGGGTGTTTGCATCTGACCATCGAAGAGGCTTTTGCATAACTTCGTGTTCCAGGTTAGCAAACTGATTTATTACACATATATATATGAGAATCAATTCATCATTAGAATAATATTGTGTGGAATACAACCCTAGATATTTGTGTCTTTTATTTATTTTCCTTAGTATTTTCTTTTGCATGTTTATTTATTTAGTTATTTAGCAAATCCATATTCAACCAATCAATCAAACAATCATTCTTTTCTCCCTTTAATTGGATGCATGTAAACATTTAGCATCAACAATTAATAACAACAATAGATATTAAGTCCTCGTGTTATCGATATTTTTATACTACTTGAGCGATACGTGCGCTTGTTTTACGTGTGTGATTTCACCGATCATTTTACAAGCCTTTAAACCCCTAGGTGTCCCTAGTGGACGAGTTGTAGTTGTTGGTTTCTATTACCAAGCCCCAAGATCAACAAGAGCAAACAAAATATATATAAATGAATGAACAATATTGAAGTATGGCGGAATCATACTCACAAAAATCGGAATGCGGATGCGTTGATGAAATGAAAACTTCTCCTTTGTGCAGTGATGAATTCGGCCAAGGTGGAAAGTGCAGCTCCAAGCTTTGTTTGATCCTCCCAAGCTCAAGGATTAGTTTCCCATATCACCTATGTATGATCCTTGAAGGTGCTAGCCTTTGTTGTGATTTTGAATGCACAACTTCTTCAAATCTTGCCACAAAAATGAAGAAATGGAGAGCCCAAAACTGCATGTAGTTTCGGCAATGTGAGAGAGAGGAGAGTTGAATGATTTTTGTTACAAAAAATCAATTATATTTATGCCATAATATTTATTAAATTAATAATAAACTTATGACACAAACAATCATGCAATGGCTTAGAGTGTCAAACACTCAATTTCCATGCAAAACAATTGAGTGCATTGTACACTATCTCCATGCAATGCATTAGAGTTAAATAATGCATAATATGACATGTGTCATGTGGGCCCCACACGTTTCCAAATGAAAGTGGGCCCACGTGCACTCACGCGTTCGGGTTCGATATTTCCGAAATACCGAACTTACGTCGCGATGTTAATTAAATCGAATTTAAATAAATAATTGCGCCTAGCGAAATTATTATTTACGTCGCTAACGAATTAATTCTAAATTAACTCGTTTGCCCGAATTAAAATCTAATTTTAATTTCGCGTCGAAATCGAATTTCGATTATTATATCGAATATAATAATTTTACGATTAATTCCAAATTAATCGTTCTCTCTCTATGTATAGTACTTTATCCAAGATAAAGTCTCTCCGTAATTAATCCAAGATTAATCGAGTTTGAATCATACGTCATTGGTGAATCTTCGGGAAGCGACCCAAGAGATCTCCGGATATGTTGGCAGTAAATACGGTCGTCGGATTATCCGAACACGTACGTACCTCGTACTACGTTTTTACCGATTCACAAGACAAGGTTGGCTTCTAGCAAAGCGCCATGCCTACCCAATTCTCCAGAAATATTCTTATAGGAATATAAGATCTATATCAAGCGTAGTATACCGTAGTATTGCGTATATCGAACCAGTATCGGATGATCACATGTTAGGCCTGGGGCTGGAAATGTGTCTGCCCCGTACGAAACATATATCGACATCAAGCAACTAGTCTCTTTAAATCGGACAATCCTGACCTGGTCATATTGTCCCGACGGTTGCAACCTTTTATAGAGTACTAGTTCTGTGTCCTGCGTGATCATCACCTCCATATGTCTGAAGTGATACTTCTATCTCGACATCACATCCAGTACACTACGATTCTCGATAAACCCAGAAGAGGTGTACACAGAACCGGTTAAGGTCCCCAACCACCAAAACCAAAGTTTACCGATTGTCGCAAGTACTAGCGATGTAAGTCTCAGGTTAAGACCATATACACCTACCCTGATGCGGCCTCCCATAGACACGCAGACATACTACCAATGGGATTCCGCGGGGTCTATCCAGAGCGAAGCTGTTTTCCGTACCATCGGTAAAACACAACCTCCTATCGCACTTGCATAAGTATCCAATACTTAAATATATGAGAACTATGCCGTTGTGCCCTCACAACGTGCACAAGCGCAATACTAGTCTATTCCGCATTATCGATGTCCGATCTCGATAATACTCCGACTAGGGATATTTAATGATTAAACCTTTATGGATTGATACTGTCTCATATCATCTCAATCCGGTATTAATCATATGGACTTTCGCCATTTATATATCAAAGTAAATAATATTACAAAACGGCAAAAGGCAATTTCATTATCACATAGTTAATTTTGTACAATAATACAATATCATTTACAAACAGTGACGCTATGGGACATAATGTCTAACAATCTCCCACTTGGCCTATAGCCAGTCACTCAAGCATCTAATACCCGAACTATGTATGTGTCGTTCAAAAACTTGCTGAAGAACAGCCTTCGTCAGCGGATCTGCAATGTTGTCATCTGATGTGACCTTCTCGACCTTTACATCGCCACGATGTATAATCTCCCGAATCAGATGGTAACGTCGAAGAACATGCTTGGACCGTTGATGAGACCTTGGTTCCTTAGCCTGTGCTATAGCCCCGTTATTGTTACAATACAATGGAACGGGCTCAGCTGCTAACGGAACTACTCCTAATCCGATTAGGAACTTTCGGATCCAAACTGCCTCCTTTGCTGCTTCAGATGCAGCGATGTACTCCGCTTCTGTTGTTGAATCGGCAACAGTATCTTGCTTGGAAGATTTCCAGCTTACTGCTCCGTTATTCAAACAAAAAATGTACCCGGATTGCGACTTGTAGTCATCCTTGTCGGTTTGGAAACTTGCATCGGTATACCCAGATACCGCAAGTTCTCCACCTCCATAAATTAAGAAAGCATCCTTAGTTCGTTTAAGATACTTAAGGATATTCTTAACTGCTATCCAGTGACCTTCACCTGGATCGGCCTGATAGCGACTGCACATGCTCAAAGCATATGAGACATCAGGTCGTGTACGTATCATGGCATACATGATCGATCCGACTGCCGAGGCGAACGGTATCCGACTCATGTTGTCTCTCTCTTCCTGAGTCTTAGGACACATGTCCTTAGACAGAGAGGTACCACGTACCATTGGAACCAATCCCCTCTTGGATTGTTCCATGTTGAATCGCTTCAACACTTTATCAATGTATGTACTCTGGGAGAGTCCAAGCAGCTTTCTAGATCTATCCCGGTAGATCTTTATTCCAAGAATAAAGGCTGCTTCTCCCAGATCTTTCATGGAGAATTTTAATGAAAGCCAAGCTTTCACCGACGTTAGCATGGGAATGTCATTGCCTATAAGCAATACGTCGTCGACATAAAGGACAATAAAAGTAAGTGCTCTCCCACTAACCTTCTTGTATACACAAGGGTCATCTTCGTTTTGCACGAAATCATATTCTTTTATGATCTCATCAAAACGCTGATTCCATGACCGTGATGCTTGCTTCAATCCATAAATGGATCGATTTAACTTACAAACCTTGTTTGCAAGTCTAGGTACGATAAAACCGTCAGGCTGTTGCATATAAACATCCTCCAAAAGGTTTCCGTTAAGGAAAGCGGTTTTAACGTCCATCTGCCATATCTCGTAATCGAAATATGCAGCTATTGCAAGCATTATCCGAATGGATTTAATCATGGCAACGGGTGAGAAGGTTTCGTCATAATCAATACCATATTGTTGACGATACCCCTTCGCTACAAGCCTAGCTTTGTACGTTTGTACGTTGCCATCCATGTCGGTCTTCTTCTTGAAGATCCATCTGCATCCAATAGGCTTTACGCCTTCTGGTGCATCAACCAGTGTCCAAACTTGGTTGGCGTACATGGAATCCATCTCGGACTTCATGGCTTCTTGCCATAAAGCGGAATCGATATTTTGTATCGCTTCCTCATACGTAGCCGGCTCATTATCCTCAATAAGATTAATATCTACATGAGGTGAGATCAGGAACCCATACCTCTCAGGTACTGTTCTGACTCTCTCCGACCTACGCGGTCCTTGTGTATGTGAAGTTTGTGGTACAGACTCATCCCGGACGGTCTGTTCTTGTTCCGTCGTTGATTCATTGCCAGGAACAGTATCACTACGATCTTCATCGAGTTCTACTTTCCTCCCACTTACCACTGCATTTATAAAATCCTTCTCAAGGAAAAATGCTTGTAGAGCAACAAATACTTTGTTCTCTTGTGGGTGATAGAAGTAATATCCTTTGGTTTCCCTAGGATATCCTACGAAAAGGCATTTATCAGATTTGGGTTCAAGTTTGGTACCTTCCAAACGTTTAACATATGCCCAGCATCCCCAAATCTTCAGGAAAGAGAAACCTGGTTTCCTTCCTGTCCATATCTCATATGGAGTCTGTTCAACAGACTTCGACGGTACCTTATTCAAAATAAGTATAGCACTGTTTAATGCGTATCCCCAGAAGGAGGTATTGGTAGCTCAGTGCGACTCATCATTGACCTTACCATGTCCAACAAGGTGCGTTTCTCCGTTCGACACACCGTTTAATTGTGGTGTTCCAGGAGGAGTCCACTGTGAAAGAATACCATATTCTTTCAAGTAATCTTGAAACTCATAACTTAAGTATTCGCCACCACGGTCTGACCGTAATGTCTTAATACTCTTCCCTGTTTGTTTCTCCACTTCGTGTCGAAACTCTTTGAATTTCTCAAAAGTTTCCGACTTGTGTCTCATAAGATACACATAACCGTAACGAGATGCATCATCTGTGAAGGTTACGAAGTAGTGAAATCCACCTCTAGCCTGGCTAGACATGGGTCCGCATACGTCAGTATGAACGAGAGCCAACAGTTCCGTGGCACGTTCACCTTTACCGCTAAAAGGTGATTTAGGCATTTTGCCTAAAAGACAAGATTCGCAGAGGTCATATGAATTGGGATCAAATTCGTCCAAGTACCCACTCTTCGAAAGTGTGGATATGCGAGTCTTGTTGATGTGTCCTAGACGACAATGCCACATATAAGCTTCATCTTTTAGATTACTCCTTTTGAGCCTTTTGTTTGTCATTTTAGGAGATTCATTTATATTCAAAATATAAAGACCGTTATTTGCAACAGCTGTGCAAATTTCTGCATCATTTTTATATAAATAACACCCAGTGTTTCTAAATACAAAAGTGTAACCCTGCTGGGTTAACAAGGATACAGATGTAATATTCCTAGTTAAACTAGGTACAAAATAACAGTTCAAAAGTTTAAGTACATGCCCTGAGGGCAGTTCTAAAACAAAAGTCCCTACGGCCAAAACAGCAACTGGTGTTCCGTTTCCGACCCGTAGATCCATCTCCCCCGATGCCAGCACCCTGCTATCCTGCAGATCCTGCACATCAGTACAAATATGAGCACCACAACCAGAATCAAAAATCCATTTTTAAAACTAGAAGTATTCATATTTATCTCAATAACAAACATACCAGAGGCGATAGCCTTGCCAGCCTTGATATCCTCCCTCTGCCCTTTGCCCATTCGGCAGTCACGTTTCCAGTGACCCCTCTTGCCGCAGTTGAGGCAGATGTCGCGAGATTTGTCCTTTGGCTTCCTAGAAGCCACTGTCAACTTGCCCTTGCCCTTGTTCTTGAACTTCTTCTTCCTCGCACCTCCAATTGCCTTGGGCCCAGCCCTTGGCGCATGAGAGGTCGATGCATAATGCGCCTCGCGCTTGCTCCCCTTTAGGAGTTCCTTTTCGGACTCCTTCAGCACGGACAACAACTCTCCAAGAGTGTCGTCAGTGTCCATCAACTTATAGTTGATGATGATTTGTTTCCAAGTATCGGGTAGCGATTGTAATAGCATATCAATCGTCAACTCTGCCTCCAAGACAATGCCCATCTTGGCTAACTCATCTATGTCAGCGATCATTTGAGTCCCGTGGGCCTCAACTGATGCGCCGTCTGTCATCCGGGAGCGGAAGAGTTTCCTTACTAGCTCATACCTCTCCATCCGCTTGTTGGTGCGGTGGAGATCACGCAATCTTGCCATCATGTTATAGGGATCCAAGTCCCTGTTCTGGCGTCTGAAATGCTGGGTCATTGCAGCTAGCATAACTGACTGAGCTTGGTCACAATCGTCACTATGAGTCTTCCATAACTCTAGCTCCAGTGGCTCAGTGGGTTTAGGCGGGAGAGGTCTCTGAATAGTATACAGCACCCTCTCAGCCCCAAGCACTATCTTGAGGTTCATTTCCTAGTCGGCAAAGTTTGTCCCTTTGAAGACATTATCGCCCATGATTATGTCGCGGACATTACCCTTGCCATTCATCTTGACAACTATAGTCCAACTATAAAGTCAACGATGTTATGGGTACAGTCAAACTGTTACAAGCAAAATAACAATATATTAGTCCAACTAATTATTAAAATATTGACGAAATAATTTTGAAAGACGCGTAAGGCTAAGTATCTGAACGAAATTGCAAATTCAATAATAGCCTCCCACTATTTTCTTCAAGTCTCTAACCCTCTTGTGGAGAACTCGGGAAATCGCATTTCCTAGTGGGCTAGGATCCCGTTAAATAACACACAACCTTGACTTTGGCCAATAAAAGCTGTATGCTATTTAACTTAGGTAGATCTCTATGATCAATTGGATCTCATCCAATTCCTAGATCCGGTTAGGTGGACATCCAAGTCCCAAACATATGTATAATGTCAATGTATCCATTACATTTTCCTAACCCTATCCTCCGAATCATCTAGGCCTTGGCTTTGGCCAAAAACAAACCTAATGATTCCAGTTAAGCGGGACCCATTGACGAGGAAAGTTTCGTAATCAATGTCATTGGACAAAAAGTGATCTTGACTTTGGCCAATAAAAATCACGATTTGGACAAGACACCGATATGCAACAAAACTCTCATGATTCAAGTACATCCTTGATTGACAAAGGTCTTGACTTTGGCCAAACAAACCAATGCCAACTTCGGATCTTGAACAAGAATCATTCAATGGAAGGAAAATCGCTTAATATTGTTTGAGGGATTTTTCGCGTAATTGGCAACCAATTAATTTATCTTTGTTAGGTCTCATCATCATACACCCTTAAGCATGCTTCTAAAACATCATAAAGCGCGTAAAGTAAAGTAATAGCGATATACGGATGGATATGAACAACAACTTTCCTAGAACAAATCACTCTCTTCCCTTCCTCTCCCCGCTAGCACTATTCTACTCTTACCCAATTACATAATACAATAAGAGAAACCTCATTTACATTGAGGGGAATTAGGTGAGAAGAGAATACAAAGAGACAATAAGAGAAAGGCTGGACACGCAGGTCCAATTTATAAATTCTAAATTTACAATAATTTCTAAAATTACCCTTCCCTTCTAATATCCATCCGATATACACTATTCATACATCACATCCACATTCATTCATTCAAGGCATGTTATACAACCAATCAAATCCAATTAATTAGTCTTTAATTAGGTGACAATACAATGTTCAAACAATTGTTTGCATTTGCGCGAACCAACTCAATTTGAGAATAAATACTTATAGTATGAATTCACGAATTATATCGAACTACTCGTTAAATCCAATTTAAGTCGTATTCAATACTAATCCTATTATTAATTCTAAATTAAATATTTACACTTTTATTGTGCTTTTATAACTTAGATTCCAAATCTAATACAATCGGGTCTCAAAGCCCAACTAACATCTAATGTCCGTTTAATTAAAGTCCGATGGGCTTTCAATTGATTTCTTTAGGCTTGGGTTTTGGTCAATGTATGGGTCAAACCCAATTACCAAGCCCAATAAGGAATCACCCTCATATGCCATAAAATCAATATCAAGCCCATAAGGCCCAATTAAACATAAAAGCCCATTTATTATATTTGGGCTTAAATGGTGTGATTTAGGCCCATTTTGGATCCAATCCAAATGGTCCAAATCTACTTGGCCCAACCAAGCCCATTTTGTCCAAATATAATAGTTTTAGGCCCAATTCAAAATTAAGCCCAACTAACCAAATTTTAAAATTCCAAATTTTATAACTTAATTAATTAAAGTGTATTATCATGATTAATTCTTTAAATCAATATTCCCAAAATATCAAATTAATCCATTAATCATATTTTTATCTTAAATATATGTCCAACATTATTTAATCAAAAAATCAAGTCCCTAATCCTCCATCAAGCATTCGGCCAAGGTGATTAAAATGGTTCCGATTTCGTTTTCAATCCAATCGAGTTACAAATCATCATTCCATATTGTTTCAAGTCATCTAATGTCTTAAAATTAAAAAATCATCTAGTCCATATGCTTGCATGTATTCGGCCAAGCCTCATTTGGGTTGGAAAAATTAATCCAATTTATTTTCCATGAAATTGATGATGTATAATCTAAATAACATACATCTAAGCATATTTAATCAAGCAAACTCATCAAATCATGCTTCATACAATTTTCCCCAAATAACATCCTAATATATTTGCATGCTCTTTAAGCTCAATGATACAATTGTTGGTTTCTATTACCAAGCCCCAAGATCAACAAGAGCAAACAAAATATATATAAATGAATGAACAATATTGAAGTATGGCGGAATCATACTCACAAAAATCGGAATGCGGATGCGTTGATGAAATGAAAACTTCTCCTTTGTGCAGTGATGAATTCGGCCAAGGTGGAAAGTGCAGCTCCAAGCTTTGTTTGATCCTCCCAAGCTCAAGGATTAGTTTCCCATATCACCTATGTATGATCCTTGAAGGTGCTAGCCTTTGTTGTGATTTTGAATGCACAACTTCTTCAAATCTTGCCACAAAATAAAGAAATGGAGAGCCCAAAACTGCATGTAGTTTCGGCAATGTGAGAGAGAGGAGAGTTGAATGATTTTTGTTACAAAAAATCAATTTATATTTATGCCATAATATTTATTAAATTAATAATAAACTTATGACACAAATCATGCAATGGCTTAGAGTGTCAAACACTCAATTTCCATGCAAAACAATTGAGTGCATTGTACACTATCTCCATGCAATGCATTAGAGTTAAATAATGCATAATATGACATGTGTCATGTGGGCCCCACACGTTTCCAAATGAAAGTGGGCCCACGTGCACTCACGCGTTCGGGTTCGATATTTCCGAAATACCGAACTTACGTCGCGACGTTAATTAAATCGAATTTAAATAAATAATTGCGCCTAGCGAAATTATTATTTACGTCGCTAACGAATTAATTCTAAATTAACTCGTTTGCCCGAATTAAAATCTAATTTTAATTTCGCGTCGAAATCGAATTTCGATTATTATATCGAATATAATAATTTTACGATTAATTCCAAATTAATCGTTCTCTCTCTATGTATAGTACTTTATCCAAGATAAAGCCTCTCCGTAATTAATCCAAGATTAATCGAGTTTGAATCATACGTCATTGGTGAATCTTCGGGAAGCGACCCAAGAGATCTCCGGATATGTTGGCAGTAAATACAGTCGTCGGATTATCCGAACACGTACGTACCTCGTACTACGTTTTTACCGATTCACAAGACAAGGTTGGCTTCTAGCAAAGCGCCATGCCTACCCAATTCTCCAGAAATATTCTTATAGGAATATAAGATCTATATCAAGCGTAGTATACCGTAGTATTGCGTATATCGAACCAGTATCGGATGATCACATGTTAGGCCTGGGGCTGGAAATGTGTCTGCCCCGTACGAAACATATATCGGACATCAAGCAACTAGTCTCTTTAAATCGGACAATCCTGACCTGGTCATATTGTCCCGACGGTTGCAACCTTTTATAGAGTACTAGTTCTGTGTCCTGCATGATCATCACCTCCATATGTCTGAAGTGATACTTCCATCTCGACATCACATCCAGTACACTACGATTCTCGATAAACCCAGAAGAGGTGTACACAGAACCGTTAAGGTCCCCAACCACCAAAACCAAAGTTTACCGATTGTCGCAAGTACTAGCGATGTAAGTCTCAGGTTAAGACCATATACACCTACCCTGATGCGGCCTCCCATAGACACGCAGACATACTACCAATCGGATTCCGCGGGGTCTATCCAGAGCGAAGCTGTTTTCCGTACCATCGGTAAAACACAACCTCCTATCGCACTTGCATAAGTATCCAATACTTAAATATATGAGAACTATGCCGTTGTGCCCTCACAACGTGCACAAGCGCAATACTAGTCTATTCCGCATTATCGATGTCCGATCTCGATAATACTCCGACTAGGGATATTTAATGATTAAACCTTTATGGATTGATACTGTCTCATATCATCTCAATCCGGTATTAATCATATGGACTTTCGCCATTTATATATCAAAGTAAATAATATTACAAAACGGCAAAAGGCAATTTCATTATCACATAGTTAATTTTGTACAATAATACAATATCATTTACAAACAGTGACGCTATGGGACATAATGTCTAACAGTAGTCTCGTGAGGGCTTACAACGATGATACCCCCAAACGTCAATCAAATGTACAGTCAAACACACAAATCAATAAATTCTTATCCAATTTAGCAATTGTTTTCTTTCTTTCTAAATTACCAAATAAGTAAATTCTCATATACTTTTTACCATTCTCCATATGCACAACCAACAACGTATTAATCAATTTATTGTTCCCACAATATTCACAAGTGAGTAATATTTTTGTCCTAAAATTATATCAGAATTCACACATTTTTGGCAATGGATTTTTTTTTTACATCTTCAATCCTTGTAACGAGCTTTGGGTCAGTGACTCCCAAACCAGTTGGTTTTATGGCACTAGATGTTAAGACACCAATACGGATTTAATTGCTCGGATCTCGGATGTTAAAAGCTCTACCGTTTGAAGCGAACAATCACTGCTTATTGAGGCAAGATGTCCGGTTACTAAGTAAAAACGTGATTATTATTAACTTAGACTTTTATCGTTTGACGCGAACAATCACTGCTTACTAAGGCAAAATGTTTGGTTAGTAAGTAAGAGCAAGATTAATTATTTATATACACATGTTTTTTTTAATAAAAATTCCATCGCTTTTTGGTGCTACTTCCAATAAACTATAGCACTGAATATTACAAACTTTTCACTTACAGTCAATGTTTGTATGTTACCATTATATTGATAATACTTGTCAAATGAGCATATGAAGATCAAATTTAGTCAATATTATGGAGAATTCATAAATTTAAATAATTCAAAAGGAATTAAAAAAAAATTAACTTGTTACGAATTAGACTGAGATACGTCTCAGGAGTGGAAACTCTTTATACAACTATCTCAAAAAAAAAATTCCAATTGGTTAGTCAAAAATTTATTGTTAGTTTGTGTGAAGTTCAAAATATAAAAATAAAAAAAAAACACACATTTTTTATTTTTATTTTATTTTTGTTTTATTTTTTATTTTATTTTTTCACACAAAGTAACAACAAAACAACAATAAAGAAAAAACAATATAATAAAAACAAAGAAAAATAAAGACAAACTAGTCAATTATCCCCTCCCCCAAACTTAATGGAGACATTATCCCCAATGTCTTTAAAAAAAGAGTTTAGAAGACACTACTTGGTTAGCGTGGAATTGATAATTGCATCTACGACTAAAACAAAACTACAGATTAAGATCCAGATTTATTGTGCGCTTTTTTCCACGATCGTTACAAGACCAGTTCAACTTGGAAAAAATAGGGTTGATTTTTGGTTCATAAGCCAGGAGTTGGTCAATTAAATTATTGGTTGTTTTTGCAGTTAGGAAGATATCTTTTACTAGTTTTGAAACACACCCATTTCTTATGGCATCTTCAAGAAATACAAAAAGAAAATTGAAGAATCCATCAACATTAAATAGTCCAATGGTTTCTGGTGAATGTTCAAGTTCACCGAAGATATCACTGTAAATATTTCTTCCATCGTGCCTAGCCCACCTGGTAAAGCAATAAAAGCATCAGCATGATTAATCATTTCAGAAAATCTTTTAGACATACCGAGACAATGCATTCTTCTCCGTTTGATTTTCCGATAAGGTTTGCGTCTGCCAAAGGTTTTGGAATGATCCCCAAAACTTGACTACCACCTTCTTGAACGGCCTTTGAAACATACCCCATCAATCCAAGATTGCCACTGCCATATACTAAGTGCATATTTCTTTCCGTCATAACTCTGTCCAATTCCTTTGCAGCCTCAACAAATTTTGGTTTAGCTCCAGAGCTAGTTCCACAAAACTGTTAGGGTTGGTACTCTGAGCGCCAATTTTATTATATATTTCCTTGTAAATACTAATGTAATATTTTTTTATGAATAAAATGAACAGTTTCTTTTATATAACTTTTTTTTTAATATGGTAAAGACGTAACTGACCTTAGAATGATTACTTATGATACTGTTGCAAAAGCATCGCAACTGGCATTGAGATGTATCATGACGTTGTTACTTTTAGACTGTTCCCGGTCAAAGTTTACACAATTTGGTCAGTAAAGTAAACCTCTTGAGACTGGTACATGTCGTATATTGGAATCTTGGATTCCGATAGTTTCTCAGTGAACAATGAGTCTTGGAGACTCGTATAGATGTGTAGGTGTTTATAGCGGATAAGCACTGAATGACTCACCGAAGATTCTTAATGGATGGTACACCAACGTCAATAAGAATCTTCTCGGGTTGAGTGAGCATAGTGATTCTTTGACTTGAGATACCACTGTGGATATCTGAGTTATCCTCCATACTTTGATGGATGTTATGTCATCAATCTATTTAGATCATACCTCTGCCTATTCGTTGGGTGTGGACTGATGCTCAGGATATCTTGTGTGTATCAAGATAGGATCTGTCAGTTCTGTGTACAAAGCATAGGTATTCAATATGGAATAAGTAATCTGTTAAATCCATGGGCCCGTGGTATTATTAGTGTTCCTAGAACATGCCAAGAATCTCTAAGATGATTTTGTGTGTGAATATTCAAAGAAGTTGCGGAATAAACTTACAATGATCGGATTTGATGGATGTATGAAGTTCAAAACTTTTGATCCCTTGTGGAAGCTCCAAGATTTTATCTTTGTGTTCCAAACTCTAGGGATTGGTTTCCCTATCACCTTATTTGAATCTTTGAAGTGCTAGCTCACAATAATTTATACAACAAAAACTCTAAGTGAGAGGGAGAAGCTCTCGGCAATGAGGAGGGAGAGAGGAGAGTGTTTTTGTTTTTGTGTATTTGATTTCTAAAATCTATCTCCATTTACCAAATCCCAAAGTTGGTATATGTCATTCTAAATAATTAAAAAACAAAGTATGTTGGATTTTGATTGTGTGTTGAAAAAGCAATCCAATTATTTCACTCAACCTTAACCACTTCCATCACTAGTCAAACTAGTTGATGTAAGTCAAGTGCGTCCCACCACTTGTAAATTCGGAATTTAAGTCGAACAATCCAACACGCAACTTCACTCGGGCCCGAGTTCGTTTAATTCTGAATTAACGAATTTACTGTTGCGACATAATTAAATATAATTTAATTAAATAATTATGTCTTTTAAAATTATTATTAAAATCTCTTACGAATTAATTCTAAATTAATTCATTTTCCCGAGTTAAAATCTAATTTTAATTCCGCATTGAAATCTAATTTCAATTAATATATCGAATATATTATTTAATCGATTAATTCTAAATTAATCATTCTCTCTTTTCTATCCGAATTTTATCACAGATAAATTCTTGCCGAAATTAATCCTAGATTAATTTTCTATCTCTCATAATTTAATCCCAGATTAATTCTGTTCGAGTCGAATATCATCGGTGAATCTTTGGGAAGCGACCCATGAGATCTCTGGATATGTTGGTAGTAAATCCGGTCATCGGACTATGCAAACATGTGCATACCTTGTACCACGTTCTTACCGATTTACAAGACATGGTTGGCTTCAAGCAAAGCACCGTGCCTACCCAATTCTCCAGAAATATTCTTTTAAGGAATACATAATCTTTATCAAGCGTTGTACACTAAGTATTGCGCATTACAATCCTATATCAGATGTCACATGCTAGGCTTGGTGCTCGAATTGTGTCTCCCCCGTATGAAGCATATATCGGATCACTAGCAACTAGTCTCTTTAATCGGATAATCATGATCTTGTCGTACTATCCCGATAGCTGCAGCATATAAGAGTACCAGTTCTTTATCCCTGCGTGATCATCATCTCCATATGACTGAAGTGATACTTCCATCTTGACATCACACCCAATACACTACGATTCTCAGTAAACTCAGAAGAGGCGTACACAGAACCTGTTAAAGCCCCGGATGACCAAAACCAAAGCATACTGTGTTGGTTTCTATTTAGGTCCCAAGATCATAACAAGCATGAAAATAATGTATGAATACATCAAAGGAGATAGCGGAATACTCACATCGATCGGTTGAGACGATTCGGCAACAAACAAAACGATTTTTTCCCTCCATTTTGGCGCCACTGCAGTGCAGATTTTTCTGCCCACTGTTTCAGTTTTGAGTCACCATTTTGAGCTTCGAATCTTCGTCGTTTGATTCCCGGCTCGTGGGTGGGTTTCCCTAACACCTTCGTATGCCTCTTAGAAGTGTACTAGCACTTGGATCTTGCCACAAAACCCTCAAATATCCTCCCTCATTCACGCCATTTTCAGGCAGTCCATGACAGCCCCTTGGGCGTGCATTTGAGAGGGAGAAAGAGAGATGGAAGAAAGAGAGTTCTCTAGGGTTTCTAAAATATTCATCTAATGAATAATGATAGTTTCCAAAGTGTAGAGAGATATTTTGTTTTTATACTTTAGGTAGAAACCATTTCACTTTTACCCTAAACTTGGTAGGTGTGGGTAAATGGTTTTCCAAAAGTAAAACAAGGTAGTTGGGTGGTAGGTACACCTACCACACTTGGGCCCCACATATTTGAATTCAAAATTCAAATATCTCTACGAACATTTGCCGCGGCTCGGTTCCGTTTAATCCGATTAAATGAACTTTCGTCGTTTAATAATTAAATCTAATTTAATTAAATATCGATGCCTCGCAAATATATTACGAACATCGTTTACGAATTAATTCTAAATTAATTCGTTCGTTCATATTAAAGTCCGACTTTAATTTCGTAATGAAATCCAATTCATATTAATATATCCGATATATTAATTTTAGCCCATTCGAATAAATTAAATAGAAAAATCAAATTTAACTATTAAATTTATTTTACCGATTAATTCCAAATTCATCGCGTTCTCTCTCTTTAGACGATATTTTATCCCAGATAAAATATCTCTGTAATTAATCCCAGATTAATTTTCTCTCTCATCAAAATAATCCCAGATTAATTAAAGTGCGAGTCATACATCATCGGTGAATCATTGGGAAGCGACCCATGAGATCCCCGGATATGTTGGCAGTAAATACGGTCGTCGGACCATCCGAACACGTAAGTACCAAGTACTACGTTTTACCGATTCACGAGACAAGGTTGGCTTCTAGCAAAGCACCATGCTTACCCAATTCTCCGGAAATATCCTTACAGGAATGAAGGATCTGTATCAGGCGTAGTATACATCGTATAGTGCATATCGATCTAGTATCGGATGGTCACGTGCTAGGCCTGGGGCTGGAGTTGTGTCTGCCCCGTACGAAGCACATATCAGATGTCTGGTAAATAGTCTCTATAATCGGATATACATGACCTAGTCATAATATCCCGATGGCCGCGCAGCACTGAAGAGCACTAATACCGTATCCTACGTGACATCATCTCCACTATGACTGGAGTGATACTTCCGTCTTGACATCACACCCAATACTCTACGATTCTCAATATACCTAGTATTGGCGTACACAGAACCGGTTAAAGCCCTGGACGACCTCAACCAAAGTATATTGATTTTCGTAAGTATTAGCGGTGCAAGTCTCAGGTTAAGACCAAATACACCTACCCTGATGTCGGACTCCCATAGACACACAGTCATACTGCCAATGGGATTCCGATGGGATCTATCCAGAGCAAAGCTGTTTCCCGTACCATCGGTGAAACACAACCTCCTATTACACTTGCATGAGTATCCAATACCCAAATATATGAGAACTATGTCGTTGTGCCCTCATAACGCGCACAAGTGCAATACTAGTCTTTTACGTATTTATCGATGTCCAATCTCGATAATACTCTGACTATGGATATTTAATGATTTATCCTACGTAGACTGATACTGTCTCATATCATTCTCCGTCCAGGAACAAATCATAAGGACCTCTCATCATTTATACATCTAAGGTGATCTAATCACAAATGATAAGAGAGCAATCTCCTTTGTCACATAGTTAATTTGTACAACAACACCATGATCTGTACAAATAGTGACGCTATGGGTCATAATTGTCCAACAATCTCCCACTTGGCCTATAGCCAGTCACTCGAGTGCCTAACACCCGAACTATGTACGGTTGGCTCAAATTGCTGAGAAAAGGTTTTCGTCAGTGGATTTACATGATTATCGTCTGATACGATTTATACGATCATCACATCGCCATGATGTATGATCCGAACGAATCAGATGAATATCGAAGTATATATCTGGATCGTTGATGAGACCATTAATTCTTTAGCCTGTGCTGACGCCTAGCTCAGCCGCTAACAGAACTATATCTAATCTAATTAGATTTATTATTGACCCAAATGGCTTCTATTGCTGCCTCAGCTGCAGCAATAATCCGTATTTGTTGTTTATATGGTAACAGTATCTTGCTTGGAAGATTTCCAGCTCACTGTTCCGGTATTCAAACTTTATAGTACCGTTTGCGACTTATAGTCGTCTTTATCGGTTTGGAAACTTGCTATAGCGATCCCAGTCACTTCAAGTTCTCCTTCTCCATAGACTAAGACAGCATCCTTAGTTCTCTGAGATACTAACGGATGTTCTTAACTTCAATCCAGTGACTATCACTCGGATTGGTCTGATTGTGACTCCATATGCTCAAAGCGTATGAGACACCAGGTCACGTACATTTTAAATGTACAATTTCTCAGAGAGTGTTAACAACTTTAAATCTATCCCAATAGATCTTTATTCCTAGAATAAAGGTTGTTACTCCTAAGAATTCTATGGAGAATTATCTCGAAAGCCAAGCTTTCACCGATTGTTTTATGGGAATATCATTTCCAAGAAATGACATATATTATCATTATTTTATTCAGGACATTCATTGTCAGTGCGCTCTCACTAACCTCCTTATATACACAAGAATTATTTTCGTTTTGAATTAAATCATAAACCATTATGATCACATCAAAACGTCAGCTCCAAGAACCTTATGCTTGCTTCAATCCAAACATGGATCGAACAACCCGCAAACCAAGTTTGCTGGTTTAGGTACAACAAAATCGTCAGGATGTTATAAACATCCTCCAAAAGGTTTCCGTTTAAGGAAAGCAATTTTGATCTTTAACTGACACATTTCATAAATGTACAATTTCAGCAAGCATTATCCAAATGGATTTACTGTGGCAACAGGTAAAAGGTTGAACCGTAATCAACACAATGTTGATAACGATACCTTTTCGCTAAAAGCCTAGCTTTGTACGTAGGTATGTTGCCATCCATGTATGTCTTCCTTAAAGACTTTTAAGTACCAATAGGCACAATGCCTAACGGTACATCAACTAGTGTCTAAACATAGTTGGTATACATGGAATCCACTTCGGACTCATGGCACTTTGCCACAAAAGGGAGTCGATACCTTGTATCACTTCCTCAAACGTAGTCGGTTGGTCTACCTCAACAAGATTGACATCTTTATGAGGTGAGATCAGAAACCCATCCCCAGGTTGTTTTCTGATTCTCTCCGATCTACGCGGTTCTTGTGTATTCGAAGATTAATGGTATAGTTTCATCATTGATGAACTATCTGTGTTCCATTAAGGACTTCGTGCCTTGAACAGTATTACTCCGATTTGCATCGAGTTATACCATCCTCCCACTTACCACTGCATATCGGTATTCCTCTTAGGAAAACCGCATGGTGAGCAACAATAACATTATTCTCTCGTGAGATGCATAAGTACTATACTTATGGTTTCCCCTAGGATAACCTATAATTGGCACTTATCCTATTTGGGTTTTAGTTTGGTATCATCCAAACATATGCCTAGCATACCCAAATCATCAGGAATGAGAAACCCGGTTTCTTTCCCGTTCATATCTAATATGATATCTGTCAAACAGATTTATATGGAACCTTATTCTAAATAAGTATTGCACTGTTAATGCATATCCGTTGAAGGAAATGGTAGCTCAGAGCGTCTCATGATTAACCTTATCATGTCCAACAAAATTCGGTTTCTCCGTACGGACACATAGTCAAACTTACGTGTCTCGGGAGGAGTCCTCATTGAAAGAATACTATACTCTTTCATGTATGTTTGAAACTTACTGCTTAAGTATTTTCATTACGGTCTTACCGCAACGGTTTAATACTCTAGACGATCTGTTTGTTCACTTCACGTCGAAACTCTAAAAGTTATCGATTTGTGTTCTTCAAAAGAAACACATAACCATAACGTGATGCCACATCCGTTAAGGTCACGAAATATTCATATTCACATCTAGCATTGCTAGATATGGGCCCACTTACTTCACTATGAATAGGGCTAACAGATCGGTGGCACTATTACTATTACCAAGTAAATAGCGTTTCAGGTACTTTACCTAGTAAACTAGATTCGTAGACTTTATTTGAATAGTCAAATCAGTCCTAGTACCCACTCTTCAAAAGCGTGGATATACGAGTCTTGTTTAATTGTGTCCCAGACAACAATGCCACAAATAAGTCTCTACTGATCAAATCAGTTTGAGCTATATATTTGTCATTTTATATGTTTGAGATTTTATTTATATTCAAAATATAAATTCTGTTATTCACATCTAATGTGTTTATCTTAATATCATTCTTTATATAATGAAACACTTTAGTGTTCTAGAATATAAAGGTCTATCCGCAACGGATTAAACACTGATATAAAGATAATGTTTCTAGTCAAACTAGTTACTTTATAACAGTTCCTAATTTAAGTACATACCCAAAAGGTAGTTCCTAAACTTAGGGTTCTACGGTCGAAACAGCGACTTTCATCCCATTTCCGATTCGCAGATTAATCTCAACTTGAAGTCAGTATCCTGCTCACAGCAGATTCTGAACATCAATCCATATAATTTATGTACCACACTAAGTATTTTAAAATCCAATTTTAATACTAGTAATAGACATAATATTGACAAATATTCTTAAAGTCAGAGCCTTGCCCTTTCTTAAATTCCTTCGTGTCTGCCATATCCAAACGGCAGTCACTTTAGGATATGTCATTTATCTTCCCAGAAGATCATAATGATTTTGTCTTCGCCCTTTCAAATATTTCAGAAGCCCTTGGCCAAGCCTTGGGTTTCTAGAATATTGAAGTATGGTGCGCCTTGCGCCACTTACCTAATTGCAAAGTTTGACTTTATCTCCTCGAGAACAGTCTTTAACCCTCTAAGAGTTATTTATTGCAATTTTAATACTTCTTAAATCTAATCATAGATTTATGACAAGTATATCGAATTAAGCACATAAGTTATCATCACATAAATCTTCCAAAGATTATGCTCTACTATTTGCTTAATTCTTGGCTTAGGCAAAATAGGTTATTTTATCAAATAAAGTAACTTATTATTTATTTCCAAGACCATCCTGAAATTATTCCCAATTTAAAAATATAGTCGTTTAAATACATTTTCACCTAGGATTATGTTTTAAACACTAATATTTCATTTATCTTGATTCTAATAGTCCAACTATTTAATCAACGATTTGTGGTACTATGTATTATATTGATTATTATAGTCCAACTATACAATCAAATATAATTTAAATCAATTAACCTCAATTACATTGATTACTATAATCCAATTATAAAATCAACTGAAAATTGAAATTAATTAATTCAAATATATTGATTACTATAATCCAATTATATAATCAACTATAATACAGTCCAACTGCTTATTAAAACAACAATTTAAATATTAGTCCAACTAACATTTAATTTATATGACGAATAATTTGAATGAGCGCGTATGGCAAGTAATTAAATGAATATTGCAAATTCAATTCTTACCTCCCACTATTTTTCGGCAAGCCTCTAAGCCTCTGTCGAGTACTCGGGAAACTATATTTCCTAGTGGGCTAGGATCCCGTTAAATATCACACAATCTTGACTTTGGCCAAAAAATTGTATGATAATTAACTAGGTAGATCTCTAAGATCAATTGGATCTCATCCAATTCCTAGATCCGGTAGGGAGACATCCAAGTCCGAAACATATATCTTATATATGCCAATACATCCAATGTATTACCTAACCTTTTCCTTTAAACCATAAGCCTTGGCTTTGGCACAACAAACTAATGATTCTAGTCAAGCGCGACCCATTGACCATGGAAAGCTTCGTAATCAATGTCGATGGACAAGAAGTGGTCTTGACTTTGGCCAACAAACCACAACTTGGACAAGACACCAATATAGAACAAAACTCTCGTGATTCAAACACATCTTCGACGGACAAAGGGCTTGACTTTGGCCAACAACCCAATGCCAGTCTCGGATCTTGAGTAAGAATCACTCAATGGAAGGAAAAACGCATGATATTTGATGAGGGTTTTTCGCGTGCAAATTGGCTACCAATTTATTATCTTTGTTTAGGTCTCATCATCATACACCCTTAAACATGCATTCTAAACACATAATAAAGCGCATATGAAAATAAATAATAATGATATGCGGATGGATACTTAACACATTGATCCTAGATCAAATCTCTCACTTTCTCTCTCAAACTAGCACTTGTATTACTTTTACCCGTTACACTACACTACTAAAGAAACCTCATTTACATTGAGGGGAATAGGTGAGAAGAGAATACAAAGAGAAAAGAGGTGATAAGGCTGTACACGCAGGTCCAATTTAATAAATCGAATTTATTACAACAATTTCCAAAATTGCCCCCACCCGACTAATATCCATCCGATATACATTATTCATTCATCACAACCATGTATTCACACAAGCATGTTATCAATCAATCTAATCAAATTAATTAATCTGATAATTAGTGATCATCCAATGTTCAAACAACGATTTGATTTTGCGCGAGTCAAACTCGTTTTTGCGAATAAGTACTCAAAGTACGCATTCTCGAATTAAATTAAACTACAACATTAAATCCAATTTAATATGTATTTAATACTAGTTCACTATTTTAATTCCAAATTAAATATTACACTTTATTAATAAACCTTTTAGGACTTAAATTCCAATTTAATCGTTACTGGTCTCAAAGCCCGATTAACGTCCAACGTCAATTTAATTCAAGTCCAATGGGCTTTCAATTAATTTCTTTAAGGCATGGGCTTTGGCAACCAAAGCCCAATCAAGGAGTAACCCAATAAGCCCAGAAATCAATTTCGGCCCATTAGGCCTAATTAAACTTTAAAGGTTCATTAAGTTGCATTTGGGCTTTATGGAAGTGGTTTTGGGCCCAATTGGATCCAATCCAATTTGCCTAAACCCAACTTTGTACAACAAAGCCCAATAAGCCCAATAAAAACTTTAAAAGCCCAAATCCAATTTTAAGGCTTAATTAATTAAATTCATAAAATCCAATTTCACATTTAATTAACCTAAAGTGTATATCATGATTAATCATCTAAATAAATACTTCCAAAACATCAAATTAGTCCAATTAATCATGTTCAACATCATCATCACATGTCCAACACATTAATGAAAAATCAAACCCATTCACCATGCTCAAAGTCTCGGCCAAGGGATGCATTTTTTTCCAAATCCGAATTCAATCCAATCAAATCCAAATTAACATTAAATCATCATCCCGAATGATTTCCAACACATCCAATTATCAAAAATCAAAATTCCAAGACTATATTAGGGCTTATCCATTCGGCCAACATAAGGAAATTAGGGACTTTGTTCAATTCAAAATTCAATCCGATCAAATCTTAAATTAACATCATCATACATGATTCTAACTCATCCAATGAATCAAAATCAAAAAATCCAAGATTATAAAATTTCTTATTACATTCGGCCAAGGGGAAATATTTGGGGAAAAATTGTTCCAAACTAATTTTAAGAAATTGATCCAATCAAACTTCAATTAAACATATATTAAGCATATTCAATCAATCAATTTAACCAAAACATGCTCAAATCAAGTTTACCCATATTTTAACCCTAAAAGTTTCATGCTTGAACCTAGGCTCTTGATGCCATTGTTGGTTTCTATTTAGGTCCCAAGATCATAACAAGCATGAAAATAATGTGTGAATACATCAAAGGAGATAGCGGAATACTCACATCGATCGGTTGAGACGATTCGGCAACAAACAAAACGATTTTTGCCCTCCATTTTGGCGCCACTGCAGTGCAGATTTTTCTGCCCACTGTTTCAGTTTTGAGTCACCATTTTGAGCTTCGAATCTTCGTCGTTTGATTCCCGGCTCGTGGGTGGGTTTCCCTAACACCTTCGTATGCCTCTTAGAAGTGTACTAGCACTTGGATCTTGCCACAAAACCCTCAAATATCCTCCCTCATTCACGCAATTTTCAGGCAGTCCATGGCAGCCCCTTGGGCGTGCATTTGATAGGGAGAAAGAGAGATGGAAGAAAGAGAGTTCTCTAGGGTTTCTAAAATATTCATCTAATGAATAATGATAGTTTCCAAAGTGTAGAGAGATATTTTGTTTGTATACACTAGGTCATGTATATCCGATTATAGAGACTAGTTACCAGACATCCGATATGTGCTTCGTCAGCGGAGCACTTAAGAGCACTAATACCGTATCCTACGTGACATCATCTCCACTATGACTGGAGTGATACTTCCGTCTTGACATCACACCCAATACTCTACGATTCTCAATATACCCAGTATTGGCGTACACAGAACCGGTTAAAGCCCTGGATGACCTCAACCAAAGTATATTGATTGTCGTAAGTATTAGCGGTGCAAGTCTCAGGTTAAGACCAAATACACCTACCCTGATGTCGGACTCCCATAGACACACAATCATACTGCCAATGGGATTCCGAGGGGGTCTATCCAGAGCGAAGCTGTTTCCCGTACCATCGGTGAAACGCCTTCCTATTACACTTGCATGAGTATCCAATACCCAAATATATGAGAATTATGCCGTTGTGCCCTCATAACGCACACAAGTGCAATACTAGTCTTTTACGTATTTATCAATGTCAAATCTCGATAATACTCTGACTAGGGATATTTAATGATTTATCCTACGTAGACTGATACTGTCTCATATCATTCTCCGTCCAGGAACAAATCATAAGGACCTCTCATCATTTATACATCTAAGGTGATCTAATCACAAATGATAAGAGAGCAATCTCCTTTGCCACATAGTTAATTTTTACAACAGCACCATGATCTGTACAAATAGTGACACTATGGGTCATAATTGTCCAACATACTGATTGCCGCAAGTATTAGCGATGCAAGTCTCAGGTTAAGGCCAAATACATCTACCCTGATTCGGATTCCCATAGACACATAGTCATACTACCCGTACCATCGGCAACAGAACCTCTTATCACACTTGCATAACTATCCAATACTTAAATATATGAGAACTATGCCGTTAAGCTTCCATAACGCGCACAAGTGCAATACTAGTCTATTCCGCATTATCGATGTCCAGTTTCGATAATACTATGACTAGTGATATTTAATGATTAAACCGTTCATGGATTGATTGTGTCTCATATCTTATTAATCCATAACTAATCATAAGGACTTTTATCATTTATATATATTCAACCAATCTAATTACAAAATGATAAAATAGCAATTTCATTTGTAACATAGTTAATTTGTACAAAAATCACAATTTCTTTTACAAATAGTGATGTTATATGTCATAATTGTCCAACAATCTCTCACATGGCTCATAGCCAATCACTCAAGTATCTAACACCTGAACTATGTACATGTCGCTCAAACTTTTGCTGAGAGATGGCTTTCGTCAGCGGATCTGCAATGTTGTCATCTGAAGCGATCTTTTCGATCTTCACATCGCCACGATGAATGATCTCACGAATCAGATGGAAACGTCGAAGTACATACTTGGATCATTGATGAGATCGTGATTCCTTAGCCTGCGCTATAGCCCCGTTATTGTCACAATACAAAGGAACGGGCTCAGCTGCTAACGGAACTACTCCTAATCCAATTAGGAATTTATGAATCCAAACTGCCTCTTTTACTGCCTCAGCTGCAGCGATATATTCCGCTTCTATTGTTGAATCGACAACAGTCTCTTACTTAAAAGATTTCCAGCTCACTTCTCCATTGTTCAAACAAAATATGTACCCTGATTGTGACTTAGAGTCGTCTTTATCGGTTTGGAAACTTGCGTCGGTGAACCCAGTCACCTTAAGTTCTCTATCTCTATAGATTAAGAAAGCATCCTTAGTTCGTCTAAGATGCTTAAGGATGTTCTTAACCGCAACCCAGTGACCATCACCTGGATCGGCCTGATAGCGACTACACATGCTCAAAGCATATGAGACATCAAGTTGCATACATATCATGGCATACATGATCGATCTGACTGCAGAAGCGAACGGGATCCGACTCATGTTATCTCTCTCATCTTTAGTTTTAGGACACATGTCCTTAGATAAAGAGACGCCATGTGACACTAGCAGCAGTCCCATCTTAGACTGATCCATGTTGAATCTCTTCAACACTTTGTCAATGTATGAGCTCTGGGAGAGTCCAAGCAGCTTTCTAGATCTATCCCGGTAAATCCTTATTCCCGAATAAAGGCTGCTTCTCCCAGATCTTTCATGGAGAATTTTAATGAAAACCAAGCTTTCACCGATTGTATCATGGGAATATCATTGCCAATAAGCAATATATCATCAACGTAAAGGACAATGAATGTCAGTGCGCTCCCACTAACCTTCTTATATACACAAGGATCATCATCATTTTGAACAAAATCATATTATTTTATGATCTCATCAAAACGTTGGTTCCAAGAACGCGATGTTTGCTTCAATCCATAAATGGATCGATTTAACTTGCAAACCTTGTTTGCATGTTTTGGCACAATAAAACCGTCAGGCTGTTGCATATAAATATCCTCCAAAAGATTTCTGTTAAGGAAAGCGATTTTGACGTCCATTTGCCATATTTCATAATCAAAATATGCAATAATAGAAAGCATTATCCGAATGGATTTAATTATGGCAACATGTGAAAAATGTTCGTCGTAATCGACACCATGTCGTTGACGATACCCTTTCGTTATAAGCCTAACTTTGTACGCTTGTATGTTGCCATCCATGTCGGTCTTCTTCTTGAAGACCCATTTACAACCAATAGGCTTTACGCCTTCTGGTGCATCAACCAGTGTCCAAACTTGGTTGGTATACATGGAATCCATTTCTGACTTCATTGCATCTTGCCATAAAGCGGAGTCGATACCTTGTATCGCTTCTTCATACGTAGCCGGCTCATTATCCTCAATAATATTACTATCTACGTGAGGTGAGATCAGAAACCCATACCTCTCAGGTTGTTTTCTGACTCTCTTTAATCTACGCGGTTCTTGTGTAGTAGGAGATTGTGGTCCAGTCCCATCCCTGATGAACTGTTTGTGTTTCGTTTGTGAGTAGGTGCCAGGAACAGTATCACTACGATTTTCATCGAGTTCAACTTTCCTCCCACTTACCACTGTATTTAGAAATTCCTTTTCGAGGAAAACCACATGAAGAGCAAAAAATACATTGTTCTCTTGTGGGTTGTAGAAGTAATATCCTTTGGTTTCCTTATGATAACCTACAAATAGGCACTTGTCCGATTTGAGTTCTAGTTTGGTACCATCCAAACGTTTTACATATGCCCAACATCCCCAAATCTTCAGGAATGTGAAACCTGGTTTCTTTCTTGTCCATATTTCATATGGAGTCTGTCCAACAGATTTTGACGGAACCTTATTCAAAATAAGTATTGCACTGTTCAATGCATATCCCAAGAAGGAAATTGGTAGCTCTGTGCGACTCATCATAGACCTCACCATGTCCAACAAAGTTTGATTTCTCCGTTCGGACATATCATTTAATTGCGGTGTTTCGAGAGGAGTCCACTGTGAAAGAATACCATACTTTTTCAAGTAATCGAGAAACTCATTGCTCAAGTATTCTCCACCACGGTCCGACCGTAATGTTTTAATACTTTTGCCGGTTTGTTTTTCTATTTCGGGTCGAAACTCTTTGAATTTCTCAAAAGTTTCTGACTTGTGTCTTATAAGATACACATAACCATAACGTGAGGCATCATCCTTAAAGGTTACGAAGTATTCATATACACTTTTAGCCTGGATAGACATGGGCCCACAAATGTCACTATGAACGAGGGCTAACAGTTCGGCGACACGTTCACTTTTACCGCTAAAAGATGTTTTAGGCATTTTGCCTAATAAACAAGATTCGCAAACGTCAAATGAATTTGGATCAAATCCTTCCAAGTACCCACTCTTCGAAAGTGTCGATATATGAGTCTTGTTAATGTGTCCCAGACGACAATACCACATATAAGTTTCAACTTTGTTACTTAATTTAAGCCTTTTGTTTGTCATGTTATATGTTTGAGATTGATTTATATTCAAAATACAAATACCATTATTAACATCAGCACTACATATCTCAAAATCATTTTTATAAACAAAACACCCGGTGTTTCTGAATACAATAGTATACCCACATTGGGTTAAACAAGATACATATATAATGTTTCTAGTCAAACTAGGTACATAATAACAGTCTGATAAAATAAGTACATGCCCCGAGGGCAGTTCCAAAATATAGGTGACTCTAGTCCCATTTCTAACTCGGAGGTCGATCTCTCCTGAAGCCAGTCTCCTACTAATCTGCAGATCCTGCACATCAGTACATATATGAGTACCACAACCATAATCAAAAATCCAATTTTTAAAACTAGAAGTAGACATGTTTATTTCAATAACAAATATACCTGAAGCCGGAGCCTTGCCCGCCTTCACTTCTTTCATGTGCGCCTTGTACTCACGGCAGTCACGCTTCCAGTGACCCTGTTTGCCACACTATAGGCAGAGATCTCGGGATTTTTCATTTGCCTTCCCAGAAGACTCTGATGATTTGGCATTGCCCTTTCTCTTCTTCTTCTTCTTTACACCTCCAAAATCCTTCGGCCAAGCCTTGGCATTCTGAGATGTCGAAGCGAAGTGCGCCTCGCACTTCTTGCCCTTTAAAAGCTCTTTTCCTACCTCTTTCAGCATTGTCATCAACTCTCCAAAAGTCTTTTCTTGGTTCATCATATTATAGTTCATGATGAACCCGCTCCAGCTGTCAGGAAGAGACTGTATGATCAAACCTATAGAAGTCTCAGATCAAAGGTTATTCCTAGCTGACCCAGCTGTTCGATGTCAGCAATCATCTGCGACACATGGTGGTCGATAGATGTACCCTCTGACATTCGAGAGTGAAAGAGCTTCTTCTACAATTCATACTTCTGCGATCTAAGGTTAGATCGGTGAAGGTCCCTCAATTTCAACATCATTTTGTGGGGATCCAGTCCATTGTTTTGACGACGAAATTGTGGGGTCATTGCAGCAAGCATGACGGATTGAGCAATTGAGTTGTCATCACTGTGAGTCTTCCAAAGCTCAAGCTCAAGTGGTTGCTCAATTCCGGGCTTAGGCCCGATAGGTCTCTCTATCGTATAGAGCATCTTCTTAACCCCTAAGACAATCCTGAGGTTCATATCCCAGTCAGGAAAGTTCGCCCCATTAAAGACATTTTCGCCCATGATAATGTCTCTAATGTTGATCTTTCCAGCCATCTTGAATTGCATTAGTCTAACTATTCAATCAACAATTTCGGGTATTGTCCAACTATTAAAAGACGAAAATAGTTAGACTAATATTTTATTCCCTAACCTTTTTCCTCTGAATCAACTAAGCCTTGGCTTTGGCTCAACAAGCTTAATGATTCCAGTTAAGCGGGACCCATTGACAGTGGGAAAGTTTCATAATCCATATCGATGAACAAGAAGTGACCTTGACTTTGGCCAATAAGTCACAACTGCCCAAGACATGCGATATATAACAAAGCTTTTCGTGGTTCAAACACATCTGCGATGGACATTGATCTTGACTTTGGCCAACAAACCAATGCCAATCTTGGATCTTGAGAGAGAACCTCTCAATGGAAGGAAAAATGCTTAATATTTGATTGAGGGTTTTTTGCGTAAATTGGCAACCAATTTATTATCTTTGATTAGGTCTCATCATACACCCTTAAGCATGCATTCTAAAAGCATAATAAGGCACAAAGTAAATTAATAATGATATGCGGATGGATATATAACAAATTGTTCCTAGAACAAATTTCTTCATTTTCCTCTCTCCCGCTAGCACTATTCTAACTTCTACCCAATTACATAATACATTAAAGAAACCACATTAACATTGAGGGGAATTGGTGAGAAGAGAAATACAAAGAGATAAAGAGATAATAGGTTGAACACGCAGGTCCAATTTAATAAATTCTAAATTTATTTCAACAATTTCCAAAATTACCCTCACCCTTCTAATATCCATCTGATATACATTATTCATACAATACATCCATGTATTCACACAAAGCATGTTTTTCAATCAATCTAATCCAATTAATTAATCTTTGAATTAATGACCATCCAATGTTCAAACAACGATTTGATTTGCCCGAGTCCAACTCGTTTAAGAATAAATACTCAAAGTACGTATTCTTGAATTATATCGAACTATAATTTTAAATCCAATTTAATTTGTATTCAATACTAATTCTAATTTAATTCCAAATTAAATAATTACACTTATTTATGTGCCTTTTAGACTTAGATTCTAAATCCAATCTTAATGGGTCTCAAAGGCCCAATTAACATCCAATGTCAATTTAATTAAAGTCCAATGGGCTTTTAATTAATTCTTAAGGCATGGGCTTTGGCCAATATGGATCAAACCTAAATTCCAAGGCCCAATTAAGGAATCACCCTTTTTGCCAAAAATCAATTTAGGCCCAATTAAATTGTTAAAGGCCCAATTATTATATTTGGACTTTATGGAATGGTTTTAGGCCCAATTTGGATCCAATCCAATTGTCCTAAATCAAGCTTGGCCCAACCAAGCCCATTAAACCCAAATACAACAATATTAGCCCAATCCAATTTAAAGACTAATTTTATTATTAACATAATATTCTAAATATCACATTAATTTATTAAAGTGTAATTGTCATAATTAATTAGTTAAACCAATATTTCCAAAACATCAATTACACTAATTAATCATGCTTTAATATATTCAATTAATGTCCAACACAATTGAAGCAAAATCAATCTATACATGCTTATCATGCTCACGGTTTTTGACAAGAAATTATCACACAATTTGATTTCAATCCAATTAAATCAACATCTATCATACATTTCATGCCAACAACACATCCAATTGTCTAATTTTCAAAAAATCACCATGATACATGCTAGGGTAGTTTCGGCCATGGCTAGGGAATTAGGGAAAATTTTATCTAGTTAATTTTCTCAATTCCTAAGATGCATAAATCTAATTCATCATCATCAAAGCTCAACCAAACAACCAATTTGAAGAAATCATGCTCAAAACATAAAAAACCCAAATTAAAGTATATAAACCCTAGAACTAAATCATGCTTATAAAAGGCTCTTGATACAATTTTTAGTGTTCCTAGAACATGCCAAGGATCTCTAAGATGAATTTTTGTGTGAATTTTCAAAGAAGTTGCAGAATAAACTTACAATGATCGGATTTGATGGATGTATGAAGTTCAAAACTTTTGATCCTTTGTGGAAGCTCCAAGCTTTATCTTTGTGTTCCAAACTCAAGGGATTGGTTTCCCTATCACCTTCTTTGAATCTTTGAAGTGCTAGCTCACAAGAATTTTTGCAACAAAAACTCTAAGTGAGAGGGAGAAGCTCTCGGCAATGGGGAGGGAGAGAAGATAGTGTTTTTATTTTTGTGTATTTGATTTCTAAAATCTATCTCCATTTACCAAATCCCAAAGTTGGTATATGTCATTCCAAATAATTAAAAAACAAAGTGTGTTGGATTTTGATTGTGTGTTGAAAAAGCAATCCAATTCCTTTACTCAACCTTAACCATTTCCATCACTAGTCAAACTAGTTGATGTAAGTCAACTGCGTCCCACCACTTGTAAATTCTGAATTTAAGTCGAACAATCCAACACGCAACTTCGCTCGGGCCTGGGTTCATTTAATTCTGAATTAACGAATTTGTCGTTGCGACATAATTAAATATAATATAATTAAATAATTATGTCTTGCAAAATTATTATTAAAGTCGCTTATGAATTAATTATAAATTAATTCGTTTTCCCGAATTAAAATCCAATTTAATTCTGCATTGCAATCTAATTTCAATTAATATATCGAATATATTATTTAAGCGATTAATTCTAAATTAATCGTTCTCTCTCTTCTATCCGAATTTTATCCCAGATAAATTCTTGCCGAAATTAATCCTAGATTAATTTTCTCTCACTCATAATTAATCCTAGATTAATTTTTTTCGAGTCAAATGTCATCGGTGAATCTTTGAGAAGCGACCCATGAGATCTCTGGATATGTTGGCAGTAAATCTGGTCGTTGGACTATCCGAAGATGTGCGTACCTAGTACCACGTTCTTACCGATTTACAAGACATGGTTGGCTTCTAACAAAGCACCGTGCCTACCCAGTTCTCCAGAAATATTCTTTTAAGGAATACATAATGTTTATCAAGCGTAGTATACTAAGTATTGCGCATTACGATCATGTATCGAATGTCACATGCTAGGCCTGGGGCTGGAATTGTGTCTGCCCCGTACGAAGCATATATCGGATCACTAGCAACTAGTCTCTTTAATCGGATAATCGTGACCTTGTTATACTATCCCGATAGCTGCAGCATATAAGAGTACCAGTTCTGTATCCCTGCGTGATCATCATCTCCATATGACTGAAGTGATACTTCCATCTTGACATCACACCAAATACACTACGATTCTCAGTAAACCCAGAAGAGGCGTCCACAGAACCTGTTAAAGCCATGGATGACCAAAACCAAAGTGTACTGATTGTCGCAAGTATTAGCGATGCAAGTCTCAGGTTAAGACCAAATACACCTACCCTAATTCATATTCCCATAGACACGTAGTCATACTACCAATGTGATTCCGAGGGGTCTATCCAGAACGAAGCTGTTTCCGTACCATCGGCAAACAGAACCTCTTATCACACTTGCATAAGTATCCAATACTTAAATATATGAGAACTATACCGTTAAGCTTCCATAACATGCACAAGTGCAATACTAGTCTATTCCGCATTATCGATGTCCAGTCTCGATAATACTATGACTATGGATATTTAATGATTAAACCGTTCGTGGATTGATAGTGTCTCATATCTTATTAACTCGGAACTAATCATAAGGACTTTTATCATTTATATATATTCAAGCAATCTAATTACAAAATGATAAAATAGAAATTTCCTTTGTCACATAGTTCATTTGTACAAAAACCATAATGTCTTTTACAAATAGTGATGCTATGGGTCATAATTGTCCAACAGGTATACCGTAGAAATCAGTTCTAAGTGTTATTTGAGGGATTGCTAATAGAAACGTCGACGTGATTATTTCTATAGAGATTTGACGTTTGTATCTATTTCTCAGGAATAATCCGGATACCTGTGTCGGAGGGATTATATGTATGCAGTGACCTCGACCTGTATGATACAGAGAGTTTATCCGTGTTCGTCATAATTTACGGGTGGGTGAATTATGGACACGAAATTTGATTTCGTGACGGATATGCCTGAATCTAGAGAGTCTCACCAATGAAATACACTCGTAGAGCACTTGGGCAACTGCTATGAATAATATTGATTATGTATAACTCGTTTAACAGTTAAACGAAAAATATATGCAATCGGGACCTAACGGTCATTTCCAAAATTAATGTGTATTTTATTTAATACTTGATTTTATTAAATACACATTAATAAAATATCAATTTGTGATATTTAACCTATTTGATTGATATATGTATTTTGATTATTTAATGTAAATATAATACATATATTTAAGATATTTGTATTTAATTATTTAATTATATAAATGTTATATGATTAAAGTAATTAAAGTTACAAATATCTTAAGTCATCATTTGTTTTTCAAAGCATGGAAATGGCATTACCTTATTGGAACACATTTAGTTTACTTTATGTATTAGATAATTGTTATCTTTTATGTTTTGTAAAGTTGGACTAAAAGAAATAAAACAAGTAAAATATTTATTATTTCTATTATTGTTGTTCACAGCAACAACAAGGATTGACATATAAATATTTGTTGTTTCTCATTTTTCCAAACTTACTCAAGTTTCAAATATTTTCACTAAGTTAAATTGAGAGAAAAGTGAACAACCTTTGAAGAAAAAGCTTAAAAAGCTTGGATTTGTTGTAAGTTCTTTCAATAATCTTCAACTTAGAAATTATTTCTATGATTATATACTTCAACATGTGTAGTTTAGAATTTTCTCTAATGTTTATTTATGTGAATTATTGTGTTGGAAATTTGTTTGAAGGTGTTAAGCATGTATGATTAATTTATATAAGCTTATTAGTGTAATTAAGTTTAATAGATTAATTAGAAAATTAAAGTTGTCATTCTAGAGTTAATTAGCCATTTATAATTAACCTAGAATTGTTCCTGATTAATTTCATGATGGTGAGACTTGATTGGTGTGCTAATTGGATGGTTAAAGTATTGAATTTTGTCAATTTAATGTAAATTGCCCAATTTGAGTAATTTACGAAATTAGGGTTCTTAACCAATTCAAATTTTGGGGCTTTTCATATATATGATATAATGTGATGTATATTTGATGTATTTCAAATTTTGGATTGATTGGATTTGATCTTGATGTGTTTTGAACAAATTGGGCCAAATTACAATTAATGAAAAATCTGGGTTGTTTCTGTAATTCTAGAAATTTCTGGGCATTTTCAGAAATTCTGGAATGTTTCTGGTTTATGTTACAAATTGAAAAAAATTATTTTAGGATTGATTTGGAATCAATTAAATATGTAATTTACATAATTAAGCACAAAATAATTAATTTACAAAAGTTTGGGGTAATTTGGTAATTAAAAGAAATATGATTTCTTGGGTAAAAATTTCATATTTTAAGTATTGGTTAATTAAATAAATAAGTTTATTGAATTGATCCAAGAAAAAAATTTTGAAATCGGAAAAATTCGTTTTCCGTGCTCCGCTGCGCAAACCCGTAATTCCTTATAAAACCCCAACAAAAATGGTATCATAGCGATTCTGATTCTGGAACCCCGATATATGTTTATGCCTTTAAAATTCAATGTTGACTTTAATCTTGACTTTAATGCATGCATGTGTTTATTTAATCAGATTAAATAAAGTAAAAATATTTTTGCGGAAAATCCCTATTTAAATAAGGTTTCTAATTTAATATGTATTTGATGCATATTAATTGGTCCGTCTTGTCAATACCACTTATCGATAAATTTTCTGCGACTATATCCGAGAACGTGCCAAAGCTGTGAGGATATGGCCGGCAAAAATTATTTTACCTGATATATTTGATATTAGGTGAATTCAAGCGAAAGCGGAATCCTGAACGTGCCAAAGCTGTCAGGGTTTCGCAAGTATCTTGAATTCATCATTGATAAGTTTGACCTTGGTACGCCTCCTTGTGAACGTGCCAAAGCTGTCACAACGAGAAACGACCAGGACCAAAAACCCGGGAGTCACTATTGAGTGATTGACAATGAGTTGTCTACCTAATGAATATACGTAGGCGAGAACGTGCCAAAGCTGTGAGCTAAAATATATTCATGGGTCCACCTTTCACTATTATGTTATGATTTAATTATCCCATGTTTTGTATTTTGTTTGGGGATTACAATTTTGCATGAAATAGTGGGAGGGGCATTTTTAGATTAAAAATCCATGATCTAGTTAATGCTTTATGATATATTATGAAATTGTTTTATCTTTTATCTGCTTATCTGTTTACCGTTGATTCGCTGTCTAATTGATAGATTTGCGATGGCGGCACCTCCAACCAATCATTTTGCTCGTATGCTAGATACAAATAAGCTAAAAGGCGTTGAGAATTTTTCCGATTGAGATATGGATTTGAGGATTGTCCTCAATTCCGAAAAGTTGGGGTACATTTTGGAAGGTCCATTACCGCTTGCTATATCACCTGATGCATCTCCTGAAGAACATGAGACTTTCCAGCGATGGAAGGATGATGATTTAATGGTTAAATCATTCATCCTGAGTTCTCTTTCTTCTGAGCTTAAGCAAACTTATTTTGAGATGCATGATGCATATAGCATGATGACACAACTTCATGAATCGTTCATGAACCAGGAACAGATCGTGGTTCATAGAGTTTCGATGGAATTGTTCCATTCTAAACTTAAAGAGGGGCAGGCTGTGAGCCCGCATGTGCTTCACTTGATCGATTTGATCGAGTAGTTGAGGCGAAATGATTTCCCTCTCAATGAAACTCTCGGTCGTAGTGTCATTCTCGGTTCACTCCCGGCGTCATATCGCCAGTTTGTAATGTATTTCAACATGAATGAGATTCACTATTCTTACCGTGAGTTGCATAGGATGCTTCTCACAGCAGATGAAGATTTAAGGAAGGGAGTTCCGACTCGCCTTTCGAAACCCACTTCATTTTCCGCTTCTTCCGAATCCAAGTCGAATGGGAAGAAAACAAAAGGAAAGAAAAAAAAGGGTTTCAATATTCCTCCGCAGGGTAAGACGGAGAATCCGAAGAGAGCTTCAAACGACAAGTGCCACCACTGTCATAAAGTCGGGCACTGGAACTGCCCGGACTATCTTGCACAACTAAGGAATGAAAGAGCATCGACATCAGGTACTTTTATTTTTCTTATTATCGATATCTCATTGGCTCGTGAAGTGATGAGTGATATTTATATCACTTATTCCCACTAATTTGACCTAATATTTCGTATAGTTTCTCGAGTTTTGTGAACGTTTTGATGTATTTTATGTTATTTTGCAGATAAATAAAGTTTGGAAAGCATTGGAGGCAATTTGGGGCAAAAACGGACAAAAATGCGTCAACAGGGATATTTTGGTCTTTAGCGCGTCGCGACGCCAAGACTTCAGCGTCGCGACGTCTAAAATGCACCGAACAGTGCTAACGTGCGCCGGGTCCACAAGTCAGAATCTGAGAAAAGTTTGTCTTTGCTAAAATGCGCCGTGCCACATGTCACCATCACAGCCGATCTGCTAACATGCGCCGTGCCACATGTCAGCATCCTACGGTGCCGACAGTCATCATCGCCACGTGTGCCACGTGTCATCATACGTGTCTCCATATCATCAGCCACGTCAGCAAGTCAACAAGTCAAAATTGCCACGTGTCGTGCCACATCATCATCAGCCAATCAGGAAATGACACGTGTCGCAATTCTACGGTACCGACAGTCTCTTTCCCACGTGTCGCCACGTCGTCGCCACGTCATTGCCACGTCAGCATCAATAATTGAGTATCTAATCCTTATCTGACACGTGGTGGATAAGAATCTCAGCGACCAATCAGAAGCCGCCACGTGTCACAATAATTGAAGCCCAACCACCGCGCCACTTGTCACCTTTTCAGCTTATCCAGAATCTTCAAACCGGCGAACCAGAGCTCGCCACGTCGACAAAAGCTGGCGTAACGACGCTGAGGACCCTGGCGTCGCGACGCTGGAAGCCTACCGAGGCCTATAAATTGAGCTCGAGATTTCAGAATTGAATGCACCACTCTCTCTCGTATATTATATCTAAAGAGAGAGTTTATCTCTCTACTTTCTTTTAATTTTTAGTTTTTTAGTTTTTTAGTTTTGTAATTAATTTTAATTACGTTTTGTTAATATAGTAATTTAATTTTTACTTGTTACATTTTACAGTTTTTATTATTTACCATGAAGAGGTAACTCCCCCAGCTAGGGTGAAAGGTAATTCTTTTACTGTTACTATTTAGATTAATCTCCCTTAAAAATAATATATTCACTATTTAAAATATTGACTTAAAAAGGATACCGCCAGATTGGTCGATTGGTAATTCATTCTAATCTGATTTAAACCTGACTAATAAAGGATACCGCCAGATTGGTCGGTTGGTAATTTAATTTTGGTTCCGCCTTTATGGCTGGTTGGACTTAATTTGACTTAATCAGGTTACCGCCTATATGGCTAGTTGGAAAAAGAATCACAAGTTTATATATTATTTTATGGGAGATATCTAAATTAGTAGTAGTAAAAGTAATTCCTTTTAACTTAGCATTTTATTTTATTGTAATTTACTTTTCAGTATTTACTTTACCGCAATTACTTTTCAGTATTTTATGTCTTTTATTTTACTAGCCCTAGTTATGTGTTGTAACTAAATTAGTTATCTGGGGTTGTGATGAAATACAATATCACCGTTTTATAAGGGTTAGATTATAGCTTGGGTAATATAAAGATTTATTTATATAGTCTTAATCTTAATGCTTTTTCATTAACTGGCCATTAATAAAATTGATCTGGTAAATCTAAAATGAACTAGACATAGGGATTTTAGGTTTCAGCCTTAGACTCAATAGCCCACGATCTTCCTTGAGGATAGATAACCCTTTAATAGATTTCCTTACAGGATATGAATATACCTGTCGGGCGGGGGTAGCCATAATTGGAACTTAAACTTAATGAATCCAGATAATTTGGTTGACATAGACATATGGTTCAATTGGGTTAAACTGGGTATTTGTGTCTGACCATCGACAGAGGCTTACACATAATTTAGTGTTCCAGGTTAATAAATCAATATATTACCCAACTATAAGATAACCACTTCATCTTTAAAATGATATTGGAAGAAATCACAACCCTAGATAGTTTTTAATATTGAATTTTCTTAAAACCTATTTTCGACAATTTTATTTACTTGCTTTTAAATTTAGAATCGTCACCATTTCAAATCAATCAATCAACTTGTTAGATATTAGTAATAATTTGACCTCATAAAATTAATAGTTTAGATATTAAGTCCTCGTGGGATCGATATTTTTATACTACTTGAACGATACGTGCGCTTGCGTTATACGTGTGTGTTTACGCCGTTCAAGTTTTTGGCGCCATTGCCGGGGACTTATTTATCTTTTACTATTAGTTTAGGGGTTAGATACGTTACTTGTATCTAATTTCTTTTTACTTATTGTTTTTGTTTTCTTGTGTTTCAGGTTCTCAGAAACTACATGAGACGAACCAGAAGCTTTGAACTCCGACCGCTTGACCCAGAAATTGAAAGAACCATCAGACAGTTGAGAAGGGAAAGACGAGAAGGCCAAGAAGCTTTAGTCAACATGGAACCTGAACCTTTGATCGTTGCACCACCAATTCCCATTCGAGACAGAACCATTCCGGTGGTTGACAGACTCATTTCTTGTATTGTACTTCCTCCCTTACCAGCAAATGCGTGTGACATCAAAACATGCATTCAGATGATTCAGCAGTCAGTTTAATTCGGGGGGAATGCAACTGAAGATCCTAATGCCCACATCAGTAACTTCCTGGAAGTTTGCGGCACTTTTAACTACAACAGAGCATCAGAAGAAGCAATGAGACTGCGAGTTTTTCCATATTCCCTGAAGGACAGAGCTAAAGCTTGGCTACATTCACTACCAGCAGGTTCTATCACAACTTGGAACACTTTAGCCACCAAATTTCTTGCAAAGTACTTTCCACCAGCCAGAACCGGAAAGCTGAGGAATGACATCACATCCTTTGTACAACAAGATTCAGAATCCCTCTGCGAAGCTTGGGAAAGGTATAAAGATTTACTCCGGAAATGTCCTCACCATGAGATTCCAAAATGGCTTCAAGTCCAAACATTCTATAATGGGCTTTCTGGAATAATTAGAACCACAATTGAAGCTGCTGCTGGAGGAGCCTTGATTGCAAAATGAGAAGATCAAGCCTGAGACCTAATCGAAGAAATGGCCAACAACAATTCCTTGTGGCCAACAAAAAGGAGCATGATCCAAAGAATTGCAGGAATTTATGAAGTTGGAGCAAACACAGCAGTGAATACCAGGCTGGATCAGATATGCAAATGTCTAGAAACACTTAGCACGCAAGTTGTGAACATCGCTGGAACCACAAGTTCACCATATGGAGGAGCACTAGAACCAAACCAACATGAAGAAACAGTGAATTATGTCAGCAATTTCAACAGACAATGGAACAATCCATATTCCAATACCTACAACCCAGGGTGGAGGAATCATCCCAATTTTTCATGGAGCAATAATTCAGGCCAACAGCAGAACTATCCACCACCTGAATTCCAGCAACAGAACAAAAGCCAGGAGCAAGCAAATGAACCAGGAATAACAGAAGTGTTGACCCACTTGAAAAAAATAGAAGCAAAACACGACTCTCACGCAGCAAGATATGATGCTATGTTTCAATCCCAAGCAGCATTAATTCAAAGTCAATCTGCTTATATTAAAGCACTGGAGAATCAAATTGGACAACTGGAAAATGCTCAGAGTTACAGACCGCCAGGTACCCTTCCTAGCGACACAGAGCCAAATCCAAGGAACATGGGGAAGGAGCAATGTCATGCCATCATGTTAAAAAGCGGTACTGAAATCAACAAAGATGTTGGAGTCAAAACGACTGCTGAGGAAGTTCCAAAAGAAACAAAGCAACAGATGGAGGAAAAAGAACAGATCACTCCACCTCCACCTTTTCCTCAACGCCTTCAGAAGAATAAATTGGACAATAAGTTTTCTCGGTTCCTGGAGATCTTCAAAAAGCTGCATATCAACATTCCATTTGCAGAAGCGTTGGAACAAATGCCCACCTATGCCAAATTCATGAAAGATATTCTTTCACGAAAACGGAGATTGGGAGATTACGAGACAGTAGCATTAACAGAAGAATGCAGTGCCATCATTCAGAGGAAACTTCCACCGAAGTTGAAAGATCCTGTCAGTTTCACTATTCCTTGCGTCATAGGAGAACATAACTTTGGTAAGGCTCTGTGTGATTTAGGTGCGAGTGTTAACTTGATGCCTTTTTCTATTTTCAGGAAACTGCAGATTGGAGAAACAATGCCCACTTCAGTCTCACTACAACTTGCAGATAGAACGCTCGTATTTCCGAGAGGTGTAGTTGAGGATGTGTTGGTCAAGGTTGACAAATTCATTTTCCCAGCAGATTTTATTGTCCTTGATATGGAGGAAGACACAGACGTGCCAATCATCCTCGGGAGACCATTCTTGGCTACAGGTCGAACCATTATTGATGTACAAAAAGGAGAATTAACCATGAGGGTACAGGACCAAGAAGTAACATTCAATGTTTTCAAGGCCATGAATTTCCCAGATGATGAAAAGAAGGAGGAATGTTTCAGACTTGATGTGATACATAGTACCGTTCAGAACTCTGATGAAAGACAAAGTTCTGCTGAAAAACTTAAAAAATGTCAATTGCCTATGGAGCCTAAAGATAAAGCATCTTTTGTACTGAAGGAGCCAATTCTTGCACTACAAGCAACAGAAGAGAAAAAGTTCCACCAGCTCAATGAATTGGAGGAATTTCACAATCAGCCTTTTGAGGATGCCAAATTGTACAAAGAAAGGGGCAAGAAAAGAAATGATGAGAAGTTAGTGCGCATACAACTGGAACCAGGGCAGAAGGTACTGTTAAACAAATCAAGGGTGAAATTCTTCCCATGGAAGCCAAAATCACGGTGGTCAGGTCCATTTGTGATCACCAAAGTTTTACCAAATAGAGCCGTTGAGATACATGATCCTGACGCTAACAAAACTTTCAAGGTTAAAAACAAGCGTGTCAAGCACTACTGGGGAGAATCATTTGGGTGACAAAAAGAAAATGTTACACTTTCAGATCCAGCTTAACGTTCGAGAAGTCAAGTCTGGCTGACGACTTTAAACTTAGCGCTAGCAGGGAGGCAACCCATGCAATTTGTGTATATATTGTGATCTGGTGTGTTTTATTTTTGTGTGTTTAATTTTTGCAGGTTTAGTCATTTCAAGATGGAAGAAGCTCTCGCAAATCTTCGCAAGCAATTTCCTTCTCTCCCTCAAAAATCTCTGATGAAAGTATACAAAGCTCGCTTGGAACGGATGAGACTATTGACAATCCATGGTATTCCTAATGATATTCGTTGGGTAATTGAAGCACGAGTCCAATTGGCAGGTGAGTCTTCTGACTCTTTTATTTCACATCTGTCTGGTTTTGGAAGAAGCACCTATGCAAAGAAACGTAGAGCTAAGCAAATGGGTGTTTGTTTCAAATGTGCACGATTTAATTGCAACAATCGTTGTCGTTCTTTAGGAATGGTGTCTGATAATCGCGAAGACAAAATTAAATTCATTAGGGATGGCTTGAGTAAGGAGTCTTTAGATGATATATCTTTAACTCTTGAGACGCATCCCAGTGGATATGTTCACATAGCCATTCGCAAATTACATACACAATTCCAAAAAGAAAGACAACAATTAAGTCTTGGGAATCTGACTCAAAAAGACCCTGTTTGCCAATTTATAAGAAAATTGGATGGGAAGCTTGTCCCTGACGCATAGACGTCAATCAAGCCGTTACTTTTCTTGTAAATATTATATCTCTTGTCTTTTCTTAATAATTGTGATTTGGTTTGTTGTTTTCTTTTATTTTCTCCGACATGATCCAGACCTTTTTGACTATCACGATATTATTTCACTACTAATCGTCCTCTGGAAGATACTTGTGCTATTTTTACTCACCATTTTCAGGTACTATAAATTCAGCCCGTCATTGCACTTTCGAAGGCATCTCGAGTTGAGAAAGAAATACATAAAAAAAAAATGGAAGCCACTTCAAGAAGACGAGTTGAAAACATCTGTGTGTTTTGCGGTAGTAGTGTTGGTACTAAACCGAAATACATAGAAGCAGCACAGGAATTGGGTCGAGTCTTAGCTGCAAGGAATATGCACTTAATATATGGCGGAGGCAATCTTGGACTTATGGGGATCGTTTCAAAGGCTGTACAGGAAGGAGGCAGTTACGTTTTGGGATCATTCCAAAACCATTGGCAGAGGCAAATCTTATTGGATCATCAAATGGAGAGGAACTGATCGTGCCAGGTATGTCTGAACGACTGGTAGAAATGATTAACCGTGCTGATGCTTTTATCGCTTTGCAAGGTGGCTTGGGTACACTGGAGGAAATTTTTATAGTTCTATCTTGGGCGAACCTGAACATACACCAGAAACCGCTTGGACTGCTCAACGTTGATGGATTTTATGATTTTCTTTGTGTGTTTCTTGATGATGCTCGGAGAAATGGGTTCGTGTCAAAACCTATGAAAGAACTCCTCTTTACTGCCAGAACTGCTCCGGATCTAATAGACCAACTCATAGCCTATGAACCACAAGTTGACCCCATCGTTTCAAAGATAAATTAGTCCGAGGACGATCGTGGTAAGAGGCGTCGTGTTAATCTGGATCTTAACCTTTAATTTCCTGTAGATTTCAGCTAACCAGGTACGACCTTCTTAACTCTCCTTTTACTGTTTAAGACATTGGGAACAATGTCTCATTTAGGTTTGGGGGAGAGAATTAGTTGATCAGTACCTTGTTTTTAGTTTGTGTGTTGTTTTTATTTTTAGTCCTAAATTTTTTGAAAAATACAAAAAAATTGGAAAATTTTCAAAAATTACAAAAATATTTTGCATTTTTATTTGACTAAAAAGGTGAAATTGGTAAGAGATAGCTGAGTAAGGAGTTTCCACTCCTGAGACGTATCTCAAACCTATTTCAAAACAAGTTAATTTTTGTTTATTTCATTTTAAATTATTTAATTTGTGAATTCTCCATAAAATTGACTAAAATGGATCTTCATATGCTCAGTTGACAGATATTATCAACATATATAGAAACATACGGACATGAGCTAAAATTGAAAAGTTTGTAATATTCAGTGCTCTAGTTTAATTGGAGGAAGCATCTCAAAAAAGCAATGGAGTAAAAAAAAAAAAATTCTGATTTACAAAAATAAAACGTTTGAGATCCGAGTTATTAAGTCTGTAAGGGTGTTTTAACACCTAGTGCCCTAAAACCAACTGGTTTGGGAGTCACTGGCCCAAAGCTCGCTACATGGATCAAAGATGCTGCAAAAATATATTGATATCTAAAGTCTGGGTAATTAAGTCTGTAGGGGTGTCTTAACACTGGTGCCCTAAAGCCAACTGGTTTGGGAGTCACCGACCCAACACTCGCTACATAGACGGAAGATATTGTATATAAATAAAAAATAGAAAAGTGAAAAATCAAATAAAAAATCAGAAAATCTGAAAAATTATTCCATTGCTCCAAAAAGGTGTGAAATCTGATAGAACTTTAGGACAAAAATATTACTCTCTTATCAACTACACTTGTGACTGTTGTGGGCAAAACAATGAATTGATTAATATTTTGTTAGCTGTGTATATGGAGAATGGTAAAAATAATCGGAGAATTTACTTATTCGATAATTTAAAATGAAACAAAACCACTAATAACTTGGAGTAGAAGTTTCACTTGATTAGTCACTAACTTCTCTTTTCGCTTGTCTTTTTGCTTTTGTGTGCATTAGTTTTAACTAACTTTTTACTTTTGTAAAAATGTTTGTGGGTATCATTGCTGTAAACCCTCACAAGACTACAACTCGTCCACTAGGGACACCTAGGGGTTTAAAGGCTTGTTGCATACGCTAAATGCAACCGTGATCCCTACGAAAGTGGCTTAGTTAATTTATTTATGTTATTTTATTTTATGTTTTGCTCGAGGACTAGCAAAATGTTAGGTTTGGGGGTGTGATGAGTTGTATTTATATCACTTATTCCCACTCATTTGACCAAATATTTCGTATAGTTTCTCGAGTTTTGTGAATGTTTTGATGTATTTTGTGTTATTTTGCAGATAAATAAAGTTTGGAAAGCATTGGAGGCAATTTGGGGCAAAAACAGACAAAAATGCGTCAACAGGGATATTTTGGTCTTTAGCGCGTCGCGACGCCAAGACTTCAGCGTCGCGATGTCTAAAATACGCCGAACAGTGCTAACGTGCACCGGGTCCACAAATCAGAATCTGAGAAAAGTTTGACTTTGCTAAAATGCGCCGTGCCACGTGTCACCATCACAGCCGATCTGCTTACATGCGCCGTGCCACGTGTCAGCATCCTTCGGTGCCGAAAGTCATCATCGCCACGTGTGCCACATGTCATCCTACGTGTCTCAATGTCATCACCCACGTCAGCAAGTCAACAAGTCAAAATTGCCACGTGTCGTGCCACATCATCATCGGCCAATCAAGAAGTGACACGTGTCGCAATTCTACGGTGCCGACAGTCTCTTTCCCACGTGTCGCCACGTCGTCGCCACATCACCACCACGTCATTACCACGTCATCATCAATAATTGAGTATCTAATCCTTATCTGACACGTGGCGGATAAGAATCTCAGCGACCAATCAGAAGCCGCCACATGTCACAATAATTGAAGCCCAACCACCGCGCCACTTGTCACCTTATCAGCTTATCCAGAATCTTCAAACCGGCGAACCAGAGCTCGCCACGTCGACAAAAGCTGGCGTAGCGACGCTGAGGACCCTGGCGTCGCGACGCTGGAAGCCTACCGAGGCCTATAAATTGAGCTCGAGATTTCAGAATTGAATGCACCACTCTCTCTCTTATATTATATCTAAAGAGAGAGTTTATCTCTCTACTTTCTTTTAATTTTTAGTTTTTTAGTTTTTTAGTTTTGTAATTAATTTTAATTACGTTTTGTTAATATAGTAATTTAATTTTTACTTTTTACATTTTACAGTTTTTATTATTTACCATGAAGAGGTAACTCCCCCAGCTAGGGTGAAAGGTAATTCTTTTACTGTTACTATTTAGATTAATCTCCCTTAAAAATAATATATTCACTATTTAAAATATTGACTTAAAAAGGATACTGCCAGATTGGTCGGTTGGTAATTCATTCTAATCTGATTTAAACCTGACTAATAAAGGATACCGCCAGATTGGTCGGTTGGTAATTTAATTTTGGTTCCGCCTTTATGGCTGGTTGGACTTAATTTGACTTAATCAGGTTACCGCCTATATGGCTGGTTGGAAAATGAATCACAAGTTTATTTATTATTTTATGGGAGATATCTAAATTAGTAGTAGTAAAAGTAATTCCTTTTACCTTAGCATTTTATTTTATTGTAATTTACTTTTCAGTATTTACTTTACCGCAATTATTTTTCAGTATTTTATGTCTTTTATTTTACTAGCCCTAGTTATGTGTTGTAACTAAATTATTTATCTAGGGTTGTGATGAAATATAATATCACCATTTTATAAGGGTTAGATTATAGCTTGGGTAATATAAAGATTTATTTATTGAGTCTTAATCTTAATGCTTTTTCATTAACTGGCCATTGATAAAATTGATCTGGTAAATCTAAAATGAACTAGACATAGGGATTTTAGGTTTCAGCCTTAGACTCAATAGCCCACGATCTTCCTTGAGGATAGATAACCCTTTAATAGATTTCCTTACAGGATAGGAATATACCTGTCGGGCGGGGGTAGCCATAATTGGAACTTAAACTTAATGAATCCAGATAATTTGGTTGACATAGACATATGGTTCAATTGAGTTAAACTGGGTATTTGTGTCTGACCATCGACAGAGGCTTACACATAATTTAGTGTTCCAGGTTAATAAATCAATATATTACCCAACTATAAGATAACCACTTCATCTTTAAAATGATATTGGAAGAAATCACAACCCTAGATAGTTTTTAATATTGAATTTTCTTAAAACCTATTTTCGACAATTTTATTTACTTGCTTTTAAATTTAGAATCGTCACCATTTCAAATCAATCAATCAAATTATTAGATATTAGTAATCATTTGACCTCATAAAATTAATAGTTTAGATATTAAGTCCTCGTGGGATTGATATTTTTATACTACTTGAACGATACGTGCGCTTGCGTTATACGTGTGTGTTTACGCCGGTCATGAAGCTATGGCATCTAATTGGATTTTGGATTCTGCTTGTCCTATTCACATTTGCAATACGTTGCAGGTGCTGACGGGAAGTAGACGGCTGAAATCTGGGGAGATGCAGTTGCGATTCGTGAGTTGAGACTCTTTGGATGTAGTTGCAGTGGACATATGCGAGATTCTATTACCCATTGGGAGACTTTTGTTAAATGACTGCTATTTTGTGCCTGGATGTGTGGCGAATATTATGTCCCTTTTTGTTTTAGATACTGAAGGTTATAATGTAAATATTAAGAATCGTTCTTTGTATTTATATGATAGTTATAATAGTCAGATCTTTTGTTGTCCAAACGAGCATGGTCATTACATATTGCGTACCTCACAAGATATCTTTAATATTGGAATAAATAAACGTAAACAATCATATATATATATAATACTGAACTTTGGCATATACGGTTAGGTCATATAGGCGTGAAACGCCTAACCTAATTGGTTAAGAATGGTTTGATACATGATCTCACCATTAAACCTTATCCAACTTGCGAATATTGTATTCGGGGTAAAATGACCAAAGCCTCATTTTTAGGTGTTGGACACCGAGCCACTGACTTATTGGAACTCGTATATTCTGATGTATGTGGTCCTTTAAGTCAAACTGCTCACAATAGTTTTTTATACTTTGTTACCTTTATCGATGATCTATCATGGTACGATTATGTCTATTTGATGAGACATAAATCAGAAACCTTTGAAAAGTTCAAAGAATTCCAAAATGAAGTTGAAAAAAAACTGGTCAATATATTAAATGCCTTCGATCTGATTGAGGCGGTGAATATATGAGTGCAGAGTTCACTGATTATTTAAAGGAGAATGGGATTCTCGCTCAATATACTCCTCCCGGTACTCCGCAACATAATGGAGTGTCAGAGAGGAGAAATCAGACTTTATTGGATATGGTCAGATTGATGTTGAGTTATACAGATTTACCCTATTATTTATGGGGTTATGCTCTTTTAACTGCCCCACATCTTTTGAACAAGATTCCTTCTAAGGCTATTCCTACGACTCCGTATGAGATATGGACCAGTAGGAAACCGAATCTTAGTTACATTAAGATTTGGGGGTGTCCTGCTTATGTCAGGATGGCTTAGCAAGATAAGCTTTTGCCTCGATGGCATAAGTTTAGGTTTTTTGGATATCCTTCAAATACGAAAGGATATTTTTCTATGATATCGAGCATCGAAATGTGATCGTAGCTCACTTCGCAAAATTTCTAGAAATAGAATTTTTGGCTAAAGGTAGTGATCATAGACATGTTAAACTTGATGAAGTACAACTTGGAACCAACGAACTAATGGAGGAAAATGTAGTTCAAGAAGATGAAGAACCTTCAGCACACACTCTCCATAGGTCACAAAGGGTATCTCGACCTCCTGAACGCTTGTATTTGATACAAGAAAAAAGTCTCGATGTTCTCTTAGTAGAAGAGACTGACCCATTTACCTATAGAAAATCAATGTTGGACATCGACTCCATGAAGTGGCAAGACGCCATGAAATCCGAGATGGACTCAATGCATGAGAATCAAATTTGGAACTTGGTTCCGTTCCCGAAGGAATTGTTCCTATCGGTTGTAAATGGATTTACAAGAGGAAATGAGGGCCCGAAGGAAAGGTTGAAACCTTTAAGGCCCGACTGGTAGCTAAAGGTTACTCACAGCGACCTGGTGTCGACTACGATGAAACCTTTTCTCCAGTTGCAATGCTTAAGGCCATCAGGATTTTGTTGTCAATTGTCGCGTATCATGATTACGGGATTTGGCAAATGGATGTCAAAACGGATTTTCTAAATGGATTTCTTGATGAAGAAATCTATATAGAACATCCGGAGGGTTTTTCATCCAACAAGAACTCGGGAATGGTATGCAAGCTGAAGAAGTCCATTTATGGACTTAAACAAGCTTCACGAATTTGGAATCTTCGATTCGACGAGATAATCAAATTATCTAGTTTTCTCAAGAATTCGGAAGAATCATGTGTGTATCAGAAGGCCTATTGGAGTATGGTGGTATTTTTAATTCTCTATGTTGATGACATCCTTATCATTGGGAATGATATTGGGATGATGCAAGGCGTCAAAGATGACCTCTGTAAGAATTTCTCCATGAAGGACCTGGTGAAGCTTCTTATGTCTTAGGCATAAAACTCTATAGAGATAGAGAAAAAATGCTTATTGGATTATCCCAATCTATGTACAAAGATAAGATCTTAGAACGGTATAATTTTGGTAACTATAAAACAGCAAACATACCGTTCAGACATGGCTTACATCTTTCGAAAAAGATGTGTCCGCAAACAGAAGATGAGAAGATTAGAATATCTAATCAACCTTATGCTTCGTGTTTGGGAAGCATCATGTATGCCATATTATGTACTAGGCCTGATATCAGCTTCGCAGTTAGTGTGATGAGCATATATCAGTCTAATCAAGGAAATGATCATTGTATGGCCATTAAACATATCCTCGAGTATCTTAAAGGTACTAAGGATACGTTTATTATTTATGGAGGAAACGAACTGCAAGTTAATGGGTATACGAATTTTGATTTCCAATCGGATCCTGATGATAGAAAGTCTACATTAGGATTCATGTTTACCTCTATTAGTGGTGCATTTTGTTGGAAGAGTTCCAAACAGGGGTCGACAGCTAATTCCACCACAGAGGTGGATTATATTACAGCTTCTGAAGCTGTAAAGAAAGCTGTTTGGGTTAGGAACTTTATCACAGAATTAGGAGTAGTCCCAAGTATCGAGGATCTGATTTCGTTATACTGTGAAAATACTGGAGCCATTGCGTAAGCAAAAGAACCAAGGGCGCATCAGAAGTCTGTATGTGGAACGAAAGTACCACATCATTCGAGAGATTGTGTCACAAGGGGATATTATCGTATGCAAGGTACATAGTGAAGATAATGTAGCAGACCCGCTTACGAAGGCCATACCTCTGAAGTTATTTGATAAACATGTGGAGTCGATGGGTATTAGATACAATTGATATTAACACTAGAGCAAGTGGGAGATTTTGTTAGGGTTGGTACTCTCAGAGCCAATCTTATTATGTATTTCCTTGTAAATACTAATGTATCATTTTATTATGAAAAAAATGAATAGTTTCTTTTATATAATTTCTTCTTTAATATGGTAAAGACGTAACCAACCTTAGAATGATTAGTTATGATATTGTTGCAAAAGCGTCGCAACTGACATTGAGTTGTATCATGACATTGTCATTTTTAGACTATTTCCGGTCAAGGTTTACACAATTTGGTCAGTAAAGTAAACTCGTTGAGACTGGTACATGTCGTATATTGGAATCTTGGATTCCGATAGTTTCTTAGTGAACTATGAGTCTTGGAGACTCGTATAGACGTGTAGGTGTTTATAGCGGATAAACACTGAACGACTCACCGAAGATTCTTAATGGACGGTACACCAACATCAATAAAAATCTTCTCGGGTTGAGTGAGCATAATGATTCTTTGACTTGATATACCACTGTGGATATATGAGTTATCCTTCATACCTAGATGGCAGTCATGTCACCGATGTATTTGGATCAGACCTCTGACTGTTCGTTCGGTGTGGATTGATGCTCAGGATATCTTGTGTGTATCAAGATAGGATTTGTCAATTCTGTGTACAGAGCATAGGTATTCAATATGGAATTAGCAATCTGTTAAATCCATGGGCCCGTGGTACACTGTAGAAATTAGTTCTAAGTGTTATTTGAGGGATTGCTAATAGAAACGTCGACGTGATTATTTCTATAGAGATTTGATTTTTGTATTTATTTCTCTGGAATAATCCGGATACTTATGACGGAGGGATTATACGTATGCAGTGACCTCGACCTGTATGATTCAGAGAGTTTATCCGTGTTCGTCATAATTTACGGGTGTGTGAATTATGGACACGAAATTTAATTTCGTGACGGCTATGCCTGAATCTAGAGAGTCTCACCAATGAAATACACTCGTAGAGCACTAGGGCAATTTTTATGAATAATACTGATTATTTATAACTCATTTAATGGTTAAATAAAAAATACATGCAATTGGGACCTAACTGTCATTTCTAAAATTAATGTGTATTTTATTTAATACTTGATTTTATTAAATACACATTAATAAAATATCAATTTGTGATATTTAACATATATGATTGATATATGTATTTTGATTATTTAATGTAAATATAATACATATATTTAAGATATTTTTATTTAATTATTTAATTATATAAATGTTATATGATTAAAGTAATTAAAGTTACAAATATCTTAAGTCATCATTTGTTTTTCAAAGCTTGGAAATGGCATTACCTTATTGGAACACATTTAGTTTACTTTATGTATTAGATAATAGTTATCTTTTATGTTTTGTAAAGTTGGATTAAAAGAAATAAAACAAGTAAAATATTTATTGTTTCTATTATTGTTGTTCATGACAACAACAAGGATTGACATATAAATATTTTTTGTTTCTCATTTTTCCAAACTTACACAAGTTTCAAATGTTTTCACTAAGTTAAATTGAGAGAAAAGTGAAGAACTTTGGAAGAAAAAGCTTAAAAAGCTTGGAGTTGGGGTTGACTGTTGACTGTTGACCTTGAATGTGTTGTTGGAGTTGGGGTTGTGTAGCTCAACTACTCCGTATGGTGTCACTTGGGTGATCACAAATGGGCATGGCTATCGTGATTTCAGCTTGCTAGGGAAAAGCTTTAACCTTGAGTAATATAGTAGCACATGTTGCCCTGGTTCCAGTTATCATGCTGCCTGGAGATCAAAATTTAACTTTGCCAGTGCCCAATACGCTTTATGTTCGAGCTCCATAGGAAAATAGCATGCCTTTCCAAACACCAGTTTATATAGGGACATTCTAATGGGCGTCTTAAAAGCTGTCCAGTAGGCCTATAATTCATCATCCAATTTTCTGGATCAGTCCTTCCTCGTTGAACCAATAGTTCGCTCCAGGATTCTTTTGATTTCTCTATTGGAGACTTCGACCTGACCACTTGACCGCGGATCATAAGTAGTGGCAAATTTATGAGTAACTCCATATTTGGCTAGGAGTGCATCAAAGTACTTATTGCAGAAATGTGTTCCACCATCACTGATGATTGCTCGAGGTGTTCCAAAGCGAGTGAAAATATTTTTCTTGAGGAATTGTAAAACCACTTTGGAATCAGTTGATGGTAGTGCTGTTGCCTCCACCCATTTGGAGACATAGTCTACTGTAACCAGAATATACATGTTTCTATATGATGAAGCAAATGGTCCTATGAAGTCAATCCCCCATACATCAAATATTTCCATTTCGAGAATACTTTGGAGAGGTCCTTCATTTCTTCTCAAAATATTCCCCGTTCTTTGGCACCTGTCACATTGAAGAACAAATAAATGAGTATCTTTAAACAATGTGGGCCAGAAAAAACCTGATTGTAGCACTTTGGTCGCGGTCTTGTCTTTGCTGAATTGTCCACCATATGAAGATGAATGAAAATGCTTCAGGACACTATTGACCTCCTCCTGTGGTATACAATGCCCCAATAACTTATCAGCAAATCACTTGAATAGATATGGCTCATCCTAGATGTAGTGCTTGACTTCACTGAAGAATTTCTTCCTTTGTTGATGTGTCCATTCCAACGACCATTACCCCGATACTATGTAGTTCACATAGTCAGCATACCATGGGACTTCCTGATGCTTGATGGTAAAAAACTGTTCATCTGGAGAAGTTTCATTTATTGTCAGCTCATTGTCAGTTGTACCTCCATTTTCAAGCCTCGACAAGTGATCTACAACTTGATTTTCTATCCACTTCGTATCTCGGATCTCCGTGTCAAATTCTTGTAGTAAAAGTACCCAACGAATCAATCTAGGCTTGGCATCTTTCTCTGAGATCAGATATTTGATAGCTGAATGATCTGTGTAGACCACCATATTGGGACCCAGCAAATACGAACAAAATTTATCAAAAGCGAATACTACTGCCAGTAACTCTTTTTCAGTTGTTGTGTAGTTGAGTTGTGCTTCATTCAATGTCTTTCTCGCATAATAAATGGTGTGAAAAAATTTCACCTTGCATTGTCCCAAGGCCGCACCCACTGTAAAATCACTCATATCACACATTACTTCATAGGGGAGCGCCCAATCTGGCGCTACTATGATAGGAGCATAAACCAACTTCTGTTTAAAGATCTCATAAACATAGTGGCATTATTTAGTGAAGTGGGAAGGCACGTCTTTCTCCAGTAGATTGCATAATGGTTTGGCAATCTTGGAGAAGTCTTTGATGAATCTCCTGTAAAATCTTGCATGCCCAAGAAAACTCTGAATCCCTTTGACGGATGATGGTGGAGATAGTTTCTCTATCGTCTTAATTTTTGCTTTATCTACCTCAATTACCTTTTGTGAGATTTGATGTCCCAGGACAATGCCTTTCTGTACTATGAAGTGGCATTTCTCCCAATTTAGTACCAGATTGGTATCTTCACATCTTTGCAATACTTTTCCCAGATTTTGCAAGCAGTGGTCGAATAAGTCTCCAAATACTGAAAAGTCATCCATGAAGACTGCCATGCTTGTTCTATCATGTCTGAAAAGATGGCCATCATGCATCGTTGAAATGTGGCAGGAGCATTACAGAGCCCAAATAGCATCCTACGGAATGCAAAAGTATCATACATGCATGTGAAGATGGTTTTCTCCTGATTTTTGGGGGGATGGAAATCTAATTGTACCCCAAATATCCATCCATATAGCAGTAGTAATCATGTCACGTTAGTCTATCTAACATCCGGTCAATGAATGGTAGCAGGAAATGATCCTTCCATGTGGCTTTGTTCAGTTTCCTGTAGTCCATACACACTCTCCATCCAGTCATTGTTCTTATCGGAATCAGCTCATTCTTTTCATTGGTGACTACAGTCATTCCTCTTTTCTTGGGTACATATTACATATGACTTACCCAAGAACTATCAGAGATTGGGTAGATGATGCATGCATCCAACCATTTGATGATTTTTTCTTCACTACTTCCTTCATGTTTGGATTCAGCATTCGTTGATACTCCATTGTGGCTTTGTACTAATCGTGTTGGGTTTTCTAGGTCAAACCAAGATCTAATTAAGCGATGAAATGTGTGAATACAAAAAAGTAAAGTTGCGGAAATACTTACTTTGATCGAATTTGCGATGCGAAGAACACAAAAATCCTCCTTGAAGCTCTCGGTCAAGGTCATTCTTTGTGCTCCATGTGTTTCGGTCAAGGTCCTCCATGGTGGTCCTTCAAGCTCCAAGCTTTAAGTGTGATTCCATGCTCATGAATGGGTTTCCCTATCACATTTGTAAGAAACCCCTTGGATGTGCTAGCATCTTGGAAAAATTTGCCACAAATCTTCCCTTTTTGCTTCTTGTTGTTCTCGGCCAAGCCAAGAACATTTGAGAGAAAATGGCTCCAAGGCCGTGAGAGGGAGAAAGGAGAAGAGAAGTTGTGTTGTTTATTTTGGATTTCAAAAATCTAATACCATTTACCAAATTCAAAATTTGGTACAAGACATTAAAGTCTTCAACTACTCACATCAATCAAAAGTGACATCCATCACATCACTCAAAGTTGATGTGACTTACATCACAAGAATGACTAATGATGTGACGCGTGATGTGACTTATGGGCCCCACTTGATTCGAAATGCGAGTTGGCCTGCAAACACTCCCGGGCTCGGGTTCACTAATTCCGAATTAACTAATTTTCCATTGCGACGTAATTAAATAAAATTTAATTAAATAATTATGCCTAGCAAAATTACTATTCACGTAGCTAGTGAATTAATTCTAAATTAACTCGTTTGCCCGAATTAAAATCTAATTTTAATTCCGCGTTGAAATCCAATTTCATTTAATATATCAAATATATTATTTTATCGATTAATTCCAAATTAATCATTCTCTCTCTTTAAATAGTATTTTATCCCAGATAAAATATCTCCGTAATTAATCCTAGATTAATTTTATCTCTCTTTTAATTAATCCCAGATTAATAATGTGCGAGTCATACGTCATCGGTGAATCTTCGGGAAGCGACCTATGAGATCCCCAGATATGTTGGCAGTAAATCCGGTCATTAGACTATCCGAACACGTATGTACCTAGTACTACATTTTTACCGATTTACAAGACATGGTTGGCTTCTAGCAAAGCACCGTGCCTACCCAATTCTCCAGAAATATTCTTAATGGAATATATAATTTGTATCAGGCGTAGTATACATAGTATTGCGTATTGCGATCCAGTATCGGATGTCACATGCAAGGCATGAGGCTCGAATTGTGTCTGCCCCGTACGAATCACATATCGGATCTCTGGTAACTAGTCTCTATAATCAGATAATCATGACCTATTCATATTATCCTGATAGCTGCAGCATATAAGAGCACCAGTTCCGTATCCTACGTGACCATCATCTCCACTATGACTGGAGTGATACTTCCATCTTGACATCACACCCAATACACTATGATTCTCAATATACCTATAAGAGGCATACACAGAACCTATTAAAGCCCTGGACGACCAAAACCAAAGTATATTGATTGTCGCAAGTATTAGCGGTGCAAGTCTAAGGTTAAGACCAAATACACCTACCCTGATTCGGACTTCGATAGACACATAGTCATACTACCAATGGAATTTCGAGGGGTCTATCCAGAGCGAAGCTGTTTCCGTACCATCGGTAAACACAACCTCCTATTACACTTGCATGAGTATCCAATACCCAAATATATGAGAACTATGTTATTATGCTCCCATAACACGCACAAGCGCAATAATAGTCTATTCCGCATTATCGATGTCCAATCTCGATAATACTACGACTATGGATGTTTTAATGATTAAACCTTAGTGGATTAATAATGTCTCATATCTTATTAATCCGAAACTAATCATATGTACTTTTATCATTTATATATCACGGTAATCTAATTACAAATAATAAAAGAGCAATAACCTTTGTTACATAGTTAATTTGTACAACAACACAATGTTCTGGACAAATAATGATGCTATGGGTCATAATTGTCCAACAATCTCCCACTTGGCCTATAGCCAATCACTCAAGTGTCATACATTTGAACTATGTACGGGTCGCTCAAACTTCTGCTGAGAAACTACTTTCGTCAGCGGATTTGCAAAGTTATAATCTGATGTGATTTATTCGATCATCACATCGCCACGATGTATGATCCGAACGAATCTGATGAATAGTTGAAGTATATACTTGGATCGTTGATGAGACCATTAATTCTTTAGCCTGTGCTGTAGCCTAGCTCAGCTGCTAACAGAACTACACCTAATCTGATTTGGATTATTATAGATCCAAATCACTTCTATTATTGCCTCAGCTGCAGTAATATTCTGCTTTTTTTGTTTATTCGGCAACAGTATCTTACTTGGAAGATTTCCAGCTCACTATTCCGTTATTCAAACTATATAGTACCTTTCTTACGACTTATAGTCATTTGTGTCGGTTTGGAAAATTGCAACGGTGAACCCAGTCACTTCAAGTTCTCCTTCTCTATAGTATGAGAAAGCATCCTTAGTTCATCTAAGATACTTAAGGATGTTCTTAACATCAATCCAGTGACTATCACTTGGATTGGCCTGATTGTGACTCCATATGCTCAAAGTGTATGAGAAACCAGGTCGCGTACATTTCTTTCAATGTACAAGTTCTCGGAGAGTGTCAACAACTTTTAGATCTATCCCAGTAGATCTTTATTCCTAGAATAAAGGTTGTTTCTCCCAAGTAGTCTACAGAGAATTTTCATGAAAGCCAAGCTTTCACTGATTGTATTATGGGAATATCATTTCCAAGAAATGATATATCATCATTATATATAGGACAATCACTTTCAGTGCGCTCCCACTAACCTTCTTATATACAAAAGAATTATCTTCATTTTGAATTAAATCATATATTATTATGATTACATCAAAACGCTGGTTCCAAGAACGTAATGCTTGCTTCAATCCATAAATGGATCGAATTAACTTGCAAACCTTGTTTGCTTGTTTTGGTACGACAAAACCCTCAGTATATTGTAAACATCCTCCAAAAGGTTTCCGTTTAAGGAAAGCAATTTTGACGTTCAGCAGCCATATTTCATAAATGAAACATGCAGCATAAGCAAGCATTATCCAAATGGATTTAACCATGGCAACGAGTAAAAGGTTTCATCCTAATCGACATAATGTTGATAACGATACCTTTTCGCTACAAGCCTAGCTTTGTTCGTTAGTATGTTGCCATCCATGTATGTCTTCCTTGAAGACTTATATTGTACCAATAGGCACAATGCCTTCCGGTACATCAACCAGTGTCTAAACTTGGTTGGTATACATGGAATCCGTTTCGGACATCATGGCGCTTTGCCATGATAGGGAGTCGATACCTTGTATATCACTTCCTCATACGTAGTCGGTTTATCTTCCTCAATAAGATTGACATCTTTACGAGGTGAGATCAGAAACCCATACCTCCCAGGTTGTTTTCTGACTCTCTCTGACTTGCGTGGTTCTTGTGTATTCGAAGATTATTGTATATTTTCATCCTTGATGAACTGTTTGTGTTCCATTAAGGAATCGGTGCCTGGAACAGTATTACTCTGATTTTCATCGAGTTTTACTTTCCTCCCACTTACCACTGCATATGGGTATTCCTCTTAGGAAAACCGTATGGCGAGCAATAATTACATTGTTCTCTTGTGAGTTGTATAAGTACTATACTTTGGTTACCCTAGGATAACCTACAAATTAGGCACTTATCCGATTTGGGTTTTAGTTTGGTATCATCCAAACATATGCGTAGCATTCCCAAATCTTCATGAATGAGAAAACCATGTTTCTTTCCTGTTCATATCTAATATGAAGTCTGTCTAACAGATTTTTTTATGGAACCTTATTCAAATTAAGTCTTTCACTGTTTAATGCATATCCCTAGAAGTAAAATGGTAGCTCAGAGCGACTCATAATTAACCTTATCATGTCCAACAAAATTCGGTTTCTCCTTTTGGACACACCGTCCAATTGAGGTGTTCCGGGAGGAGTCTACTGTGAAAGAATACTATACTCTTTCAGGTAATTGAGAAACCTATTGCTTAAGTATTTTCCACCATGGTCTAACCGTGACAGTTTGATACTTTAGCCGATATGTCTATCTACTTCATGTCGAAACTCTTTGAATTTATCAAAAGTTTCCGATCCGTGTTTCAAAAGAAACACATAACCATAACGTGATGCCACATCTGTAAAGGTTACAAGGTATTCATATCCACCTCTAGCCTAGCTAGATATGGGCCCACTTATGTCACTATGAACGAGGTCTAACAGATCTGTGGCACTTGTACTTTTACCAAGTAAAAGGTGTTTTAGGCACTTTGCCTAATAAACTAGATTCATAGACATCATTTGAATAGGATCAAATCCATCCTAGTATCCACTCTTCAAAAGTGTGGATATACGAGTCTTGTTTAATGAGTCCCAGACAACAATGCCACTTATAAGTCTCATCTGATTGATTCAGTTTGAGCTATTTGTTTGTCATGTCATATGTATGAGATTCATTCATATTAAAAATATAAATACTGTTATTCACATCTAATGTGTTTATCTCAATATCATCTTTATAAAATAAAACACTTTAGTGTTCTAGAATATAAAGGTATATTCGCAACGGATTAAACCCTGATATAGAGATAATGTTTCTAGTCAAACTAGGTACATTATAACAGTTTCCTAATTTAAGTACATACCCGAAGGGTAGTTCCTAAACTTAGGTTTCTACGGTTAAAATAGCGACTCTCGTCCCGTTTCTGATTCGCATATCAATCTCAACTGAAGTCAGTATACTGCTAATCAGCAGATTCCGCACATCAGTACATATCTTATGTGACACATCTAGTATCAAAATCCAATTTTGAAACTAATAGCGAACATGTTTATGACAAACATACTTAAAGCCGGAGCCTTGCCCCTCTTTACTTCCTTCACGTCTGCCTTGTTCATACGACAGTCACGCTTCCAGTGACCCCGTTTGCCACAGTTTAGGCAGACATCTTGGGATATGTCCTTTTTCTTCCTAGAAGACTGTGATGATTTTACCTTTGCCCCTTTTAGAAGCTATGGCTCTGCTTCCTAGAGCATAGCCATCAACTCTCCAAGAGTTTACTCTTGATTCACAATGAACCTGCCCCAGCTTTCGGGTAGAGACTATGAGATCAAATCTTTGGTAGTCTCGGCCACGTAGGTAATGCCTAACTAACCTATCTGATCGATGTCAGTAATCATCCGCGACACCTAGTGATCGACAGATGTACCCTCTGACATACACGAGCAAAAGAGCTTCTTTTGCAATTTGTACTTCTAAGATTTAAGAATAAATCTATGAAGATCTTTATTTTCATCATCATGATACAAGGATCTAATCCTTAATTTTGACAACGAAATTAAAGTTTTATTGCATTAAGTATAATGGATTGAGCACTAAAGTTATCATCACATGAATATTCCAAATATCATGTTCTACTATTTCCTCAACTCCGGGCTTAGGCCCGAGATGTTACTTTATCAAATAGAATAACTTCTCAATTCCCAGGACTATCCTGAGGTATTATTCTCAATTTGAAAATTAACACCGTTTAAAGACATTTTCTCCCAGGATTATATTTTAAACACTAATCTTTCAGTTATCTTGATTGCTATAGTCTAACTATCCAATCAACGATTTCGGATACTATTAAATATAATGATTATTTAAATTCAAATATATTGATTACTATAATCCAATTATATAATCAACTATAATTTGAAGTAGTTTGAATACAGTCCAACTGTTTAATTTAAAACAACGATTAAATATTAGTCCAACTAATATATATTTAAGTAATGACGAAAAATGAAATAAGCGCGTATTGGCAAGTATCTAAACGAAATTGCAAATTTAATACTTGCCTCCCACTATTTTTCGGCGAGCCTATAACCCTCGGTTGAGTACTCCGGAAACCTTGTTTCCTAGTGGGCTAGGATCCCGTTAAATAACACACAACCTTGACTTTGGCCAACAAATTGTATGATATTTAACTAGGTAGATCTCTAAGATCAATTGGATCTCATCCAATTCCTAGATCCAGTAGGTGGACATCCAAGTCCGAAACATATATCTAATATATGCCAATATATCCAATATATTCCCTAACCTTTTTTCCTCTGAATCAATTAAGCCTTGGCTTTGGCACAACAAACTTAATTATTCCAGTTAAGCGGGACCCATTGACCTTGGAAAGCTTCGTAATCGATGTCGATGGACAAGAAATGATCTTGACTTTGGCCAACAAATCACAACTTCGACAAGACATGCGATATGGAACAAAGCCTTCATGATTCAAACACATCCGCGATGGACAAAGGTCTTGACTTTGGCCAACAAACCAGTGCCAATCTTGGATCTTGAGAATGAATCATTCAATGGAAGGAAAAACGCTTAATATTTGTTGAGGGTTTTTCGCGTAATTGGCAACCAATTAATTATCTTTGATTAGGTCTCATCATACACCCTTAAACATGCATTCTAAAAGCATAATAAGGCATGGTAAATAAATTAATAATGATATGTGAATGGATATTTAAAACAACTTGTTCCTAGAACAAATCTCTCCATTTCCTCTCTCCCGCTAGCACTATTCTTACTTTTACCCAATTACATAACACTTCTAAAGAAACCTTATTTACACTGAGGGGAATAGGTGAGAAGAGAAATACAAAGAATCAAGAGGTAATAGGCTGGACACGCAGGTCCAATTAATAAATTCTAAAATTATTACAACAATTTCCAAAATTGCCCTTACCCATCTAATATCTATCTGATATACATTATTCATACATCACATCCATGTATTCACACAAAGCATGTTATCAATCAATCTAATCCAATTAATTAATCTGAAATTAATGACCATCCAATGTTTAAACAACGATTTGATTTGCGTGAGTCCAACTCGTTTTAAGAATAAGTACTCAAAGTACGAATTCTTGAATTATATTAAACTACAGTATCAAATCCAATTTAATTTGTATTCAATACTAATTCTTTATTTAATTCTAAATTAAATAATTACACTTTATTAATGAGCCTTTGCGACTTAGATTCTAAATCTAATCATTACGGGTCTCAAAGCCCAATTAACATCCAATGTCATTTTAATTAAGTCCAATGGGCTTTCAATTAATTTTTAAGGCATGGACTTTGGAAACCAAAGCCCAATAAGGAATCACCATTTTGCCAAAAATCAATTTAGGCCCATTAGGCCCAATTAAAATTTTAAAGGCCTATTTTATCATATTTGGACTTTATTGATATGGTTTTGGGCCCAATTGGATCCAACCAATTAACCTAAACCAAACTTAGCCCAACCTAGCCCATTAAGCCCAAATACAACTTCATAAGCCCAATTCCAAATTTAGCCCAACTAATTAAATTCCAAAATTCCCAATATCACAATTTAATTAATTCAAGTGTATTAGCCATAATTAATTAGTCAAATTAACATTTCCAAAATACCAATTACACTAATTAATCATGCTAATCTTCATCAACACATGTCCAACATTATTGAATAAAAAATCAATTCATTTCCATGCTAATAGTTCACGGCAATTTGGGGATTTAATGTCCAATTCCGATTTCAATCCAATTGAATCTCAAATCAACATTTTCCAAGTCTTTCAACTCATCCAATGATCAAAAGAACAAAAATTACCAAGACTTTAGGGTACCACATGCATTCGGCCAAGCCCAATTTTTGGGGAAAAATTAATCCAATTCAATTTTCATCAAATTGATCATGCATAACTCTAAGTTATCATCATTCAAGCATACTCAATCAAACAATTTCATCATATCATGCTCAAATCAATTTTACCCAAATTTTACCCTAAATAAATTTCATGCTTAAACAAGGCACTTGATACCATTGTTGGGTTTTCTAGGTCAAACCAAGATCTAATTAAGCGATGAAATGTGCGAATACAACAAAGTAAAGTTGCAGAAATACTCACTTTGATCGGATTTGCGATACGAAGAACACAAAAATCCTCCTTGAAGCTCTCGGTCAAGGTCCTTCTTTGTGCTCCATGTGTTTCGGTCAAGGTCCTTCATGGTGGTCCTTCAAGCTCCAAGCTTTAAGTGTGATTCCATGCTCATGAATTGGTTTCCCTATCACCTTTGTAAGACCCCTTGGATGTGCTAGTATCTTGGAAACATTTTCCATAAATCTTCCCATTTTGCTTCTTGTTGTTCTCGGCCAAGCCAAGAACATTTGAGAGAAAATGGCTTCAAGGTCGTGAGAGGGAGAGAGGAGAAGAGAAGTTGTGTTGTTTATTTTGGATTTCAAAAATCTAATACCATTTACCAAATTCAAAATTTGGTATAAGACATTAAAGTCTTCAACTACTCACATCAATCAAAAGTGACATCCATCACATCACTCAAAGTTGATGTGACTTACATCACAAGAATGACTAATGATGTGACGCGTGATGTGACTTGTGGGCCCCACTTGATTCGAAATGTGAGTGGGCCCGCAAACACTCCCGGGCTTGGGTTCGCTAATTCCGAATTAACGAATTTTCCGTTGCGACGTAATTAAATCAAATTTAATTAAATAATTATGCCTAGCAAAATTACTATTCACGTCACTAGCGAATTAATTCTAAATTAACTCGTTTGCCCGAATTAAAATCTAATTTTAATTCCGCGTTGAAATCCAATTTCGTTTAATATATCGAATATATTATTTTATCGATTAATTCCAAATTAATCGTTCTCTCTCTTTAAATAGTATTTTATCTCAGATAAAATATCTCCGTAATTAATCCTAGATTAATTTTCTCTCTCTTTTAATTAATCCCAGATTAATAATGTGCGAGTCATACATCATCTGTGAATATTCGGGAAGCGACCTATGAGATCCCCGGATATGTTGGCAGTAAATCCGATCGTCGGACTATCCGAACACGTTTATACCTAGTACTACGTTTTTACCGATTTATAAGACAAGGTTGGCTTCTAGAAAAGCACCGTGCCTACCCAATTCTCCAGAAATATTCTTAAAGGAATATATTATATGTATCAGGCGTAGTATACGTAGTATTGCGTATTGCGTTCCAGTATCGGATGTCACATGCAAGGCCTGGGGCTGGAATTGTGTCAGCCCCGTACGAAGCATATATCGGATCTCTGGTAACTAGTCTCTATAATCGGATAATCATGACCTAGTCATATTATCTCGATAGCTGCAGCATATAAGAGCACCAGTTTCGTATCCTACGTGACCATCATCTCCACTATGACTGGAGTGATACTTCCATCTTGACATCACACCCAATATATTACGATCCTCAATATACCCAAAAGAGGCGTACATCGAACCTGTTAAAGCCATGGACGACCAAAACCAAAGTATATTGATTGTCGCAAGTATAAGCAGTGCAAGTCTCAGGTTAGGACCAAATACACCTACCCTGATTTGGACTTCCATAGACACATAGTCATACTACCAATGGAATTCCGAGGGGTCCATCCAGAGCGAAGCTGTTTCTGTACCATCAGTAAACATAACCTCCTATTACACTTGCATGAGTATCGAATGCCCAAATATATGAGAACTATGCCGTTATGCTCCCATAACACGCACAAGCGCAATACTAGTCTATTCCATATTATCGATGTCCAATCTCGATAATACTATGACTAGGGATGTTTTTTTGGAGTTTCTACGGCCACAATGATCGAATACATAACATAAATAAACATGTGAATACATCGAGGGAGTTGCGGAATACTCACAATGAGCGGTTGAGCGATGCGGTGGACAACAAAAATTCTTCTACTCCCTCCTTGAGCATTCGGCAGTGGGCAGTTCTTTGTCCCCAAAATTCGGCCATGGATGGGTGAATCAAGCTCCAAGCTCTCTTGTTTAATCATTCCATGCACACGGGTGGGTTTCCCTATCACCTACGGACGACTCCGGAGTGTGCTAGCACTTTGATTTTTCACTAAAATCACTCTTTGCCTCTCTATAACTCACGGTTTTACTGAAACCAGTGAAGAGAAAAACCAGAAGCAGTGGGTGAGAGAGAGAAGAAAATGGTGAAGAGAGAGTGAAGTGTTGGTTGGTGAAAAGTGTATCAAATACACTTAATTAATTTTCCAAAATTAATTTACTTATTTTATCTTTCAAAAATCAAGCCATTAATGCACCAACCACTCACATCAACTCCATCAATCAATGAATATTGACTGGCGTCAATCACTCAAAGTGAAAGACATCTATCACTTGATTGATGAATGATGTGACGCTAGATGCCACTAGCGATTTGACGCTTGATTTGACTTGTGTGCCGCGCTCGAATTCGAAATGCGAATGCGCTCGCAAACAATCTCGGGCTCGGGTTCACAATTCCAAATTAACAAATTTTCCGTTACATCGTAATTAAATCTAATTTAATTAAATAATCATGCCTAGCATAATTACTATTCACGTCGCTAACGAATTAATTCTAAATTAACTCGTTCGCCCGAATTAAAATCTAATTTTAATTCCGTGTCGAAATCCAATTTCGTTTAATATATCAAATATATTATTTTATCGATTAATTCCAAATTAATCGTTCTCTCTCTTTTAAATGATATTTTATCCCAGATAAAATATCTCCGTAATTAATCCCATATTAATTTTCTCTCTCATCAAATTAATCCCAGATTAATAAAAGTACGAGTTATACGTCATCGGTGAATCTTCGGGAAGTGACCCATGAGATCGTCGGACTATCCGAACACATAAGTACCTCGTACTACGTTTATACCGATTTACAAGACAAAGTTGGCTTCTAGCAAAGCGCCTTGCCTACCCAATTCTCTAGAAATATCCTTATAGGAATATAGTGATCTATATCAGGCGTAGTATACGTAGTATTGTATTTGTCGATCCAGTATCAGATGATCACGTGCTAGGCCTGGGGCTGGAATTGTGTCTGCCCTGTACGAAGCACATGTCGGATGTCTGGTAACTAGTCTCTATAATCGGATAAACCTGACCTTGTCATTTTATCCCGATAGCTGCAACATATAAGAGAACAAGTTCTGTATCCTATGTGACCATCATCTCCATATGACTGGAGTGATACTTCTGTCTTGACATCACACCCAACACACTATGATTCTCGATATACCCAGAAGAGGCGTACACAGAAACCAGTTAAAGCCCTGGACGACCAAAACCAAAGTATATTGATTGTCGTAAGTATTAGCGGTGCAAGTCTCAGGTTAAGACCAAATACACCTACCCTGATTTCGGACTTCCATAGACACATATTCATACTACCAATGGAATTCCGAGGGGGTCTATCCAGAGCGAAGCTGTTTCCCGTACTATCGGTAAAACACAACCTCATATTACAATTGCATGAGTATCATTTACCTAAATATATGAGAACTATGCCGTTATACCCTCACAACGTGCACAAATGTAATACTAGTGTTTTACATATTTATCGATGTCCAATCTCGATAATACTCTGACTAGGGATATTTAATGATTTATCCTTCGTGGATTGATACTTTCTCATATCATTCTCAATCCAGGAACAAATCATAGGGACCTCCTATCATTTATACATCTAGGTGATCTAATCACAAATGATAGGAGTGCAATCTCCTTTGTCACATAGTTAATTTGTACAACAACACCATGATCTGTACAAATAGTGACGCTATGGGTCATAATTGTCCAACATGTTTTAATGATTAAACCTTAGTGGATTAATACTGTCTCATATTTTATTAATCCGGAACTAATCATATGGACTTTTATCATTTATATATCCCGGTAATCCAATTATAAATGATAAAAGAGCAATTTCCTTTGTCACATAGTTAATTTGTACAACAACACAATGTTATGTACAAATAGTGATGATATGGGTCATAATTGTCCAACACATCGTTCATCAAGATTTTATGCATGCAAAAGAATGGACTAATGCCTCGTATGTCTGCTATAGTACAGCCAATAGCTCTCTTGTGCTCGCATAGCACTCTCAGCAACTTATCTTCCTACACCCAAGTTAGCGACGATGCAATAATAATAGGTAAAGCAGAGGAGTCCTCCAAGTATGCATATCTGAGGTGGCTTGGAAGTGGCTTTAATTCCAGCTGTGGTGGTTCTTCTATCGAGGGCTTGACACGTCCTTTTGTTAGTAGTTCTAAAATTTCTACATGCGGTGTGGATCTGACGTGAACGAATCCATCAAGATAGTTTATGCATTCCAGAATCTCATCATCTGATTCTTTATTAAGCATGTTTGTGATGCATGCTTCAAGTTTGTCAGGGAAGGATTGCATTGCATCTGTGTTCTGGATGACACTATCCATTATGTCAAGTCTAAAGCATTACTCCTCTCCTTCGCCATTTGGAAATTTCATGGCCTTGAACACATTGAACTTTACTTCTTGGTCTTGCACCCTCATGGTTAGCTCTCCTTTTTGTACATCTATGATAGTCCAACCTGTTGCTAAGAATGGTCTCCCAATGATGATGGGCACCTCTCTGTCTTCCTCCATGTCCAACATAATAAAGTCTGCTGGGAAAATGAATCTGTCTACCTTGACAAGTATATCTTCCACTACTCCTATTGGATATGTGAGGGATCTGTCAGCAAGTTACAGGGTGACTGAGGTGGGTTTTACTTCTCCAAGATGTATTTTCCTGTAAATAGATAAATGCATCAAGTTAATACTAGCACCCAAATCACTTAAAGCCTTACCAAAATAGTGGTTCACTATGGTGCAAGGGATGGTGAAACTGTCAGGATCCTTCAATTTCGGAGGGAGCTTTCTCTGAAAGATGGCGCTGTATTCTTCTGAAAGTGCTACAGTTTCGAAATCACTCAATTTTCGCTTTCTTGAAAAAACATCTTTCATGAATTTTACATAACTGGGCATTTGTTCCAATGCTTCTGCAAATGAAATATTAATGTACAACTTTTTGAAAATCTCCAGGAATCGAGTAAATTGCTTGTCCAGTTTGTGTTTCTAGAGACCTTGTGGAAAATATGGTGGTGGAAGTAATCTTTCTTGATCATTTTCTCTTGACTCTTTTTCCTTTGTTTTTGGATCTGCTTCATTGCTCTCTTTTGGAACTTCCTCATTACATGCTTTGACTCCAACATCTTTATTAATTTCAGTTCCGCTCTTCAAGGTGATAGCTTGGCATTGCTCATTCCCTCTGCTTATTGGATTTGAATCTGTGTTGCTAGGAAGGTTACCTTGTGGTATGTAACTCTGAGCATTGGCCATTTGTCCTATTTGATTCTACAGTGACTTCAAAGATGTTGCTTGATTTTGAAACAAAGCATCGTATGATGCTGCTTGTTTTTGAAATGATGCTACTTATGCTTGAAACATAACATCGTATCTGGCTTCTTGTTTTTTGATCTCGGCAAGCAAATCTTATATTCCTGGCTTCTTTTCATAACCGTGGCCTTTATTCTGTTGTTGGAATCCAGGTGGTGGATTGTTCTTTTCATGTGATCCCTGCCTAGAAGTGTTGCTCCATGCAAAGTTGGGGTGATTCCTTCATCCTAGGTTGTAGGTATTGGAGTAAGGATTATTTCCATGTCTGTTGAAGTTGCTGACGTAGTTTACCGACTCATCATGTGGGTTGTGAGATTCTGCCACTGGTCCTCCTCCATATGGTGCACTTATAGATCCATTAACTTGCATGCTAAGCGTTTTCAAGCATCTACAGATTTGATCTAATTTGGCATTTACAGCTGAGTTGGCCCATGCTTCGTGGATTCCTGCTATTCGATGAACCATATTCATTTTCGTTGGCCACAATGAGTTGTTATTGGTCATTTCTTCTATTAAGTCCCAAGCTTGATCTTCTCATTTTTCCATTAATGTTCCTCTAGCAGCAACATCTAATGTGGTCTTCATCAATCCAGAAAGGCCATTTTAGAAAGTTTGGACTTGCAGCCACTTTGAAATCTCATGGTGAAGACATTTTCGGAGCAATTCTTTATATCTTTCCCATGATTCACATATGGATTCTGAGTTACGCTGCACAAAGGATGTGATGTCATTTCTCAACTTTGCTGTTATGGATGGGGGAAAGTATTTTGCAAGAAACTTGGTGGCAAGATTGTTCCAAGTGGTTATGGAACCTGCTGGTATTGAATGGAGTCAAGCCTAAGGTTTGTCTTTCAATGAGTATGGGAATACATGCAGGTGCATTGCTTCCTCTGCCCCTCGGTTGTCATTTAATGTGCCACAAACTTCTAAGAAGTTGTTGATGTGGGCATTGGGGTCTTCAATTGCCCTTCCCCCAAACTGGACTGATCGTTGTATCATTTTAATGTATATTTTGATGTCACAAGCATTTGCAGGTAGGGGTGGAAGTACAATGCATGAAATGAATCCATCAACCACTGTAATTCTTCTATCTCGAATGGGAATTGGTGGTGCTACTTCCAAAGGTTCAGGTTATTGATTGTTCAGATTGAGCAGTGTTTGTTGGTCTTCTCGCCTTTTCCTTCTTAATTGTCTGATAGTTCTTACAATTTCTGGGTCAAGTGGACGGAATTCAAAGCTTCTGTTTCTTCTCATGTAGTGTCTGAGAACCTGAAATACAAGAAACAATAAGAAAAAATAAGTAAAATTTTTAGACACAAGCAAAATAATTAGCTTCAAAATTAATAATAAAAAATAAATAAATCCCCGGCAACGGCACCAAAAACTTGGTCGGTGGTAAATACACGTTACGCAAGTGTACGTATCGCTCAAGTAGTATAAATGTATCGATACCTCGAGAACTTAAAACCTATGCTATTAATTTATGAAACTAAATTTCTACAAGTATCTAAGTGAAATTGATTGTTGGTTGGATGGTGATTTAATCTAAAACAAACAGATAAATAAAACAAATATATATTCAAAGATTAATTAATGATATGAAAATATCCAGGGTTGTGAATCCTTCCAATATTCTTCTAATGATGAATTGATTACCTTATGCTTGAGTAATATAATAGTTTATTAACCTGGAACACGAATGTATACAGAAGCCTCTTCTGATGGTCAAATGCAAATATTCAAAGTTACTCAATTAACTATATTCATATGTTAACTAAGAAACCTGAATTCATTAAGTTTAAGTTCTAATTGTGGTTACACCCGCCCTACAGGTATATTCATATCCTGGAGAGAAATCTCTAAAGTGAGATCGTATGTTATTGAGTTTATGGCTAAACCTAAAATCCTTTTTGTCAAGTTCATTTTAATTTTACCTAATCAATCTTATTGGTAGCCAAGCAACAAGAAGAATTAAGAACTAGACTCAATAAATAAACCAAAACATCACACAAGACATAAGATAAATCGACTTATAAGATCATTAATATTGGTTTTCATCACAACCCTAGATAATGTTATTAGTTACAACACATACCTAAGATTACTAAATTAATAAATAAACAAAACATCATAAAACAAGTTGACAACAAACAAGTTAAATTACAACAATGAAATGAAATGTTGGAGTTAAGGGATCCACTTTTAATTTTTCAAATATAGATTTCTCCTTTATAGGCTGAATTAATTATATTAAAACCGACCATAAAGGCATTGATTCCATTTGTCCAAAATAAGTCCAACCGACCATATAAGTGGTAACAAAGTCATATAAAACCGACCATATAAGCGGTAATTAGGTCATCACATAAACCGACCATATAGACGGTAACTAAGTCTGTTATGTAAAACCAACCGTATAGGCGGTAAATAATTAATCCAGATTATTATTTATATTTTATAAAATAATGGAGTTTAATCTAAACTATCATATTAAAAGTTTCACCCTAAACTTCAGCAAAAAAAAAAATTTACCTACTCATGCTTTGAATAAAAACACACAAAATTTTATTACTAAAATAAAAAGAAAATACAAGAAAGCTTAATTAAACACACAAGATACTCTATTCTAGGTTTTTCAGAGAAAATCCCCAAAAGAAATCATGAGTTTTTCTTCCTAATTGAGGCTGATATATATAGGTAAAATTTTGCCTTTGGCGTCGCGACGCAGGATAGGTTGCGCATCGTGACGCGCTACTTCTGTACACGTGTCACGCCGAATTGATTGGGCGCCGCGACGCATTGAGTGTTTGGAGTCGCGACGCGTGCACAGTTGATGACGTGTGTCGGCAGATCCTCTTTCGGTGCATGATTGAGTTGGCATCGCGACGCGCCAAGTCTTGTGAATCGCGACGCGCTATGAAGTAAAATTCCTATTTTGCCCTTATTTGTTCTAGAATTCATCGTTTTAGTCCCGAGTTAATTCCATAAAGTCCCAATGTTCTTTATATATGCAAAATAACTGAAAACACATCAAAATGCTCACAAGACTCAAGAAACTTATAAATATTAAGTAAAAGGGGCGGTAAATATTGATATATTTTTCACTTATCAATTATATATGCTACTCGACTCGATGAGATTCCTATTGACGGTGGTGTGTACTTCCAACTATTAGGAATCACTTGTGAGTCATTCAGTATTCGCTTCAACGAATACCCATATGTCTATTCGAGTTTCAAAAACTCATGGTACATTGGGTTAAACCATTGGAACTCCAATTCCAATATACGACATGTGCTAGTCTTCTTGGTTATAAGAATTCGACAGTTTTCCAAAACCAATGACTAGGAATATTTACTTTAAGAATAGTTTATAATTGTAATACTATCTCAATATCGGACCACCTAATGTCTAATATTACTACAATATTATTCTAAGGTCGATGACATTCTTAGCATATTTATACATCTAACTAATATGCATAATGACATTACCATTAATAAGGTTTGAAATGAAAATTTAGTTATTTTAATAATAAATAATCAAATGTATAATACATTATTCGGATTGGCGCTCTAAGCACCAACACTAACACATTTGGTCCCCGTGCTAGCTCGATATACTGTAGCAGATTAAATATAATTGGATAATTCAATTATATATTCACGTATATATTTATATATATATATATATATATATTATTAATGTGATTAATATTTTTTTTTCACACTTGAAACTATATATTAATTTTAATATATGGTTTTTATAAAAAAAAATGATTATATGATAATTGTTTATTATAAATTATATGGTATAATTTAATAAAAGATTTGGTTTAATAATTATTCCAAAAATACGTTTTGGAGACACTTTGGTTGGAATGGAAGTTACACTTTTTAAATGGTTATAACATATTCTTATTTAGTAATTCCCTTTTTCCTTGATGATGATATTAAGTAAAAGATTTGTATGTTATAAAAAATAAAAGGGATAGCCGAATTCTTTGAAGAAAAAAGGGTTAGGGTTAATTTTATTTTGTAAAATAAAACCCTACGTATAAAAGTTAAGTTAATATTCCTTTTACCCTAACTCACTTATGTGAAACCCTATCCAGCCTAGTTCATCCTTTTCTCTCAAGAGTTGAAAGAAGAGAAAAAGAACAAAAAATAAATAAAACATTTCTGGTGTGATAATTTTTTATCTCTAAAGTGTTTAGAGATTGTTTTGTGAGTCTAGCCCACTCTAGTCTTTGTTGGTTGCCAGACATAGCACGGAAGACCAATCGGGATTGGAAAGAAAAATAAATCATCATCATCATTCTTTTCTTATTTACCCTACACGATAGTGAGCAGAAAAAACTTCTCACTGCCACATGTTGTTTGGTTTTACAGGACTCGTTTGTTTTTGTTTCTTGTCCCGTAAAATTAGGGAACATTAAAGGGTGTTTCAAGAGTATTGTGGGGTTGTTTTTGGTGGAAAAATCAGACCTCAAACACTATTGTAGTTGACGCAAATAAGAGGCTGATTTGGACGTGACCTAGGCACATTTTTTGGGTAAAAAATGGTTCAGATCCGAGCTGCTCTTCTGGGGCTGAAATATTGTTCAAAACATAAGCAAAACATCAGCCTTAGAGTTGGTCATATTCGGCCAAAAAATGAGAATAGTAGAAAATCTTTTCAAGTCTGATCCGGGTGCCAAGGCGTTTCCGCTGCGCTAGGAAATCGGTTCCTACAATTGGCTTCAAGAGCGAGGTTGAAAAGTGTTCTTAAACCTTCTCTATTTTATTTAAAGTTTATTTTTTTAATTATTCATATTAGATATAAGTTATTATATGCATTTTGAGATGAGTATGCATGTATTAATGATCATATGATGAATGTTTATTATTTATTCATGTGATAAATATTTTTGCATTGATCGTAAAATTTTCTGACTCTTATTTTGTTTTGTTTTTTATTTTGGAAATGTAAGGCCATAGGGACAATTTTACAAATATTGTATATTTTATTTTCCTATATAAAATTTTCATTTTATGTAAATTGGAGGACCAATGTCGCAAAGGAATCCACACCACTCCACTGAGCAAGATAAGAAGACCAAGGGATGTCGTGGTAGTGTTTATACTAATTAGATTAGTATAGGAAAAATAAGAGTCTGGTCAATGTAATTTTTTTTTATGTTATATGTATGCTTATTTCGAAATGTTTTAATAACATGTAATATAGTTTTGGTTGACTACTCTTCCATTTTTACATGTCATAACAAGTTTTAGATGCATGGATATTCTAGTCATAAAAATTGATTTATTGAAAATTGAAAGAGTTAAATTGGAATATGATATGCATGAAAATAAATTAATAAGATTAATTGGTTTAATGGTTTAAAATTGAAAATTCAAAAATTAAATATAAATGGGCTTTATAAGTGATTTGTATATTCCCTTGATATATCGAATGGAAACCCGGACGTAAATTCCATACCTGATTCTGAATAGAAGGTAGTGTGATCTGCACTCGGGACATAATTCCATGTACCATTAGAATTTATAAAACGCTTATATTAATTAAATAGTTTAATTAAAATTTTGTCCGGTTTAAATTTCAAAAATTTTAAACTTGTTAGTGATCCAATATTTTAAGAGTTCAAATAAATAAGGTCACTAAACTTAACTTAATTAAATTAGTTTAATTGAGTAAATTAATTAGTTGAGATTAATGGATATTAGTGTATCAAAATTTTAAGATTTAAAATTAGTAAGATCACTAATTATGCACTAGTGTAAAAGAAAGTTACGTTTTAGCTGCGCATAAATTTATAGACACTAGTGAATTAAAATATCAGATAGTTCAAATGGAAACCTTAAATTTAAAATAGTGAGTTGGAGAGGGATATATGACAATATATTTCACGATCTCCATTTTTAGTCCAAAAAGTGAGACTCAAAAGGCGCCTCGAGACGGCTTTGTTTTCGTCCCCCTACAGATGATGTCCATTTTGGGTCAATATCAAGTTTGGATTCCAAGAGGATAAGAACTCTAGATTTTTATGGTGAACTGACCTACCATACGACGGTATTTAACTAGTTAAGCCCAAGGGTTCAAAAACAATGTGTTACACTCACGAATGAATGATTAAATGCTAATTGAGACCCCTTGATCAAATCAAATGGTGGTTGGTTAATATAGGAATAAGAGTTATTCCCTATAATAATCAATTGAGATTCTCTCGATCTATCATGAAAATACTTAACCTACCCTATGACGACACTTATTTTTAGGATGATAGATTTCTATGGCATAGTAATTCTCTTAGGTTTCTAATTCATTATACATGGTTCATGCATCATGTTTAATTTTATGCCTAAATGTTTGATAATTTTAATTTGCGATGAATGGATTTTAAATACATGTTTACTTTATTTTATTTCAGCCATGGTTTCTCCAATAATTTATATTCTCTTTGATGACAAGTTGACGGGAGAAAATTACGTAAAATAGAAAAGTAACATGAACGCCATTCTGATATGTGAAGACCTTAAGTTTGTCCTGACAAAGGAGTGTCCTCCCGAGCCAGCCAGAAACTCTGGCCAAACTGTGCTCGATGCCTACTAGAAATGGGTCGCGGCCAATGAGAAAGCCTGCTGCTACTTGCTAGCAGGGATGTTAGAGGTTCTTGTTGCAAAGCATGAGCCTATGGCTACACCATCTTTGATAATGGAGTCATTGCATGGCATGTTCGGATAGCCTTCGGAGCGGCAGCGTCATGAGGCTATGGTCTCAGCGATGACTGCTAGGATGAAGGAAGGGACATCATTCCGAGAACATGTCTTAAGGATGATGACCTATCTTAATAAGGCCGAAACTCATAGAGCTCATATTGACGAGTGAAGCCTGGTGACCATGATCATGGAAACTCTTAAGAAGAGTTCCCTGCAGTTTAAAAGAAACTATAGTATGAAAATTTTATCTTTTACGTTAACTCGACTGCTAAATGAGCTCACCTATTACAAGTCCATGCTGGTGGATCCTCGTAAACCCAGTGCAGAGGCATGTGTTACCGAATATTCTAAATTTGCCAAGAACAAGAAGAAATTCACTAGAAGGCTAAGACAAAACCTATAAAGAAGAACAATAGAAGCTCCAAGGATGCCAAGCCTAAAGGAAAATGTTTCTATTGCAACAAGGATAGGCATTGGAAAATGAGCTATCCTAAATACCTTGCTGATCTGAAAGAGAAGAAGGCCACATGTAAATATGATTTACTTGTCATCAAATCTCTTTTAGTGGAGGATGATAAATCCTCATGGATTGTTGATTTTGAAGCCACTAACCATGTTTGTTCTTCCTTGCAGCTACTTGATCATGGAAGGACCTTGTTGAAGGTGACTATACCATGAGGGTTGGGACATGAGATATCATTTCGGCAAGAGCAGTGAGAGTTTCCAGTTTAAGTTTTTTCAATAATAGTTATTTAAATTAGTTTACGATATTGCGGGATTATTGGAGGTCGGAACTGTAGGTCTATTTGGTCTCTATGCTAGCTCGATATACTATAGCAGATGAAATATAATTGGATAGTCCAATTATATATTCACATACACATATAAAATATATATATATATATATATATAATTGATAATATATTTTTGTCACACTTGAAACTATATATTAATTTTAATATATGGTTTTTATAATAAATGAATATATGATAATTGTTTATTATAAATTATTTTATTAAATTATATGGTATAATTTAATAAAAGATTTGATTTAATAATTATTCCAAAAATATGTTTTGGAAACACTTTGGTTGGAATGGAAGTTACACTTTTTAAATGGTTATAACATATTCTTATTTAGTAACATCTTTTGTCATGATGATGACATTAAGTAAAAGATTTTTATTTTACAAAAAATGAAGGGGTTGACCGAATTCTTTAAAGAAAAAAGGGTTAGGGTTTGTTTTATTTTGTAAAATAAAATCCTAAATATAAAAGGTTAAGTTAGTTATCATTTTACCCTAACTCACTTGTGTGAAACCCTAGCCACCATAGTTCATCCTTTTTCTCTCAAGAGTTGAAAGAAAAGAAAAATAACAAAACAAAAATTATGGTGTGATAATTTTTTATCTCTAAAGTCTATATAAACTGGTTTGTGAGTCTAGCCCACTCTAGTTTCGATTGGTTGCGAGACATAGCATGGAAGCCCAATCGGGATTGGAAAGCAAAAAAAATCATCATCATCTTTATTTTTATTATTTACTCTACATGGCAGTGAGCAGAAAAAAGTCTCATTGTCGCATGTTGTTTGGTGTTATGGGACTCGGTTGTTTTCGTTTCTTGTACCGTAAAATTAGGGAACATTAAAGGGCATTTCAAGAGTGTTGTGGGGCTGTTTTGGTGGAAAATCAGACTTGAAATACTGTTGTAGTTGACGCAAATAAGAGGCTGATTTGAACATGAGTTGGGCGTATTTTTGGGTGAAATTTTGTTCAGATCTGAGCTTCTATTCAAGAGCTGTTCCAGGGATGAAATATTGTTCAAAACATACGCAAAAAATCAGCCTTAGAGCCGGTCATATTCGGCCAAAAAAGGAGAAGGGCGGAAAAACTTTTCAAGTCCGATCCGGGTGCCTAAGGCATTTTCGATGCACTAGGAAATCAGTTCCTACAGTTGGCTACAGATCAATATATATCTGGCTGGATGCATATTTTGAGATATAAGTCCGGTCAGACATTAGTCAGTCTATGATTCCAATTATTTGGGATTCACACGTGCGCTGACGGTTTGGTATATGTCCGGTCGGATGTTGAATTTAAATTTATGTCTCGCCAGACATACTCAGATTCGTGATTTCATTGATTGACAATTTGCTCACTCAATGACAACTCTAATTTATCTGGCCGTGTTAAGGGTTTCCAAGAATGTTTTCTTGGCATTCAACCTCACGATTTTCTGTACTTTCGAATGGTGCCCCATACGAGACTCATTATTGGGCTATGCGTAAATATAAAATGTCTACATTCATCTTCAGTTTGGTAGGCTTGTGCAGTGTGTGACAAAGATAAGTTTATCAATGTCTACTTACCTATTTTTTCTAACATCATCGGACTTACATGGTCTCCGTAGTAGTTAGTTTTGTTGATAGATGGGCCATCAAACCCATTTCTGAAATATGATATGTTGGAGCCTCAATCCCGACGATGCTTTGATCAGTTGAGCTGTTTCGACCTATATCTAAAATCTGATAAGTTGGACCCTCAGGCCCTCAAAGTTTCGATCGGTTGAGGTGTTTCGACCCTTGACTGAAATCTAATATGTTGGACCTTTAGGCCCTTCGATGTTTCGATTGGTTGAGGTGCTTCAATCTCTGTCTGAAATCTGATAAGTTGGACCCTCAGGCCCCTGATGCCTCGATCGGTTGAGGTACTTCATCCCCTATCAGAAATCTGATAAGTTTGACACTTAGGCCATCTGATGTTTCAATTGATTGAGGTGCTTCGACATATGTCTGAAATTACCCTCAAGCCTCTGATACTTAGTGTTGGGTTTCTACGGTCTAACCGGGATCGATTCAAGCAATGAAACAACATATGAATACTCAACGAAGAATGGCAGAAACATACTTACAATGATCGGTTGAGGCGATGCGAGGAACAACAAAACTTTTTATGCCCTTTGAAGCTCACGGTTTTTTCCCAAGAAGTTGCTCCAAATTTCGGCCATGGATGATCTCAAGCTCCAAGCTTTGTGATGTGTATTCCAAGCCCACGGGTGGGTTTCCCTATTACCTTTGTATGTCATCTTTTGAGTGCTAGCTCTTGGTGATTTTTGCCACAAAAATCACCATCTTCTTCCTTGTATGCTCGGCAAAACCAGTGAAAGAAAGAAGGAAAAACAACCCGTTGGGCGTGAGATGTAGGAGAGGAAAGAAAGAAGAAAAAGTGTTGTGATAGTTGTTTGGATTTGTGTATCTAATACACAAAAATAAAAAGTCAAATACCAATATCAAATAAATGGTAAATAGCTTTTAATTCATCCAACAACTCACATCAATCACTCACATCAAAAGTAACTAGTTATCACATCACTCAAAGTGACTAATGATTTGACGTTTGATGTGACTTATGGGCCGCACTTGAATTTGAAATGCGAGTGCGCCCGCAAACATTCCCGGGCTCGGTTCGCTAATTCCAAATTAACGAATTTTCCGTTGCGACGTAATTAAATAATTATGCCTAGCAAAATTACTATTCACGTCACTAAGGATTTAATTCTAAATTAAATCGTTCGCCCGAATTAAATTCCGCGTCAAAATCCAATTTCGTATAATATATCGAATATATTATTTTATCGATTAATTCCAAATTAATCGTTTTCTCTCTTTAATTAATATTTTATCCCAGATAAAATATCTTTGTAATTAATCCCAGATTAATTTTCTCTCTCTCAATTAATTAATCCCATATTTATAAAGTGCGAGTCATACGTCATCGGTGAATCTTCGGGAAGCGACCCATGAGATCCCCGGATATGTTGGCAGTAAATCCGGTCGTCAGACTATCCGAACACGTAAGTACCTAGTACTACGTTTTTACCAATTTACAAGACAAGGTTGGCTTCTAGCAAAGAGCCATGCCTACCCAATTCTCCAGAAATATTCTTACTGGAATATGTGATCTATATCAGGCGTAGTATACGTAGTATTACGTATATCGATCCAGTATCGGATGTCACGTGCAAGGCCTGAGGCTGGAAATGTGTCTGCCCCGTACGAAGCACATATCGGATCTCTAGTAACTAGTCTCTATAATCGGATAAACATGACCTAGTCATTTTATCCCGATGACTGCAGTATATAAGAGAACCAGTTCCGTATTCTACGTGACCATCATCTCCACTATGAATGGAGTGATACTTCCATCTCGACATCACACCCAATACACTACGATTCTCAATATACCCAGAAGAGGCGTACACAAAACCTGTTAAAGCCCTGGACGACCAAAACCAAAGTACATTGATTGTCGCAAGTACTAGCGGTGCAAGTCTCAGGTTAAAACCAAATACACATACCCTGATTCGGACTTCCATAGACACATAGTCATACTACCAATGGAATTCCGAGGGGTCTATCCAGAGCGAAGCTGTTTTCCATACCATCGGTAAAACACAACCTCCTACTACACTTGCATGAGTTCCTATACCCAAATATATGAGAACTATGCCCGTTATGCTCCCACAACACACACAAGTGTAATACTAGTCTATTCCGTATTATCAATGTCCAATCTCAATAATACTACGTTACTTGTATCTAATTTATTTTTACTTATTATTTTTGTTTTCTTGTGTTTCAGGTTCTCAAAAACTACATGAGACGAACCAGAAGCTTTGAACTCCGACCGCTTGACCCAGAAATTGAAAGAACCATCAGACAGTTGAGAAAGGAAAGGCGAGAAGGCCAAGAAGCAATCATTAACATGGAACCTGAACCGTTGGAGGTTGCACCACCAATTCCCATTCCAGACAGAACCATTCCGGTGGTTGACAGACTCATTTCCTGTATTGTACTTCCTTCTGTAGGCACTGCATTTTTTCATATAAGTCCCGATGATGAGTCTAGTATGGAGACACTACCTCTTTCGTTGTGAAAGCCGCGGGAAACGGACGTTGGAAGGGTAAAGTTGGAAAATTGGTATTTTTGATGGATTTAACTCGCTTGTTTCGCTTCGGGTTCGCTTGTTGGACCTCTATTTTAAAACACACCAAGCCCAATCAAAAAATAATTAAAAAATATTTAAAACACAAATTAAAATCCATTTAAACTAAATCAAATTAAAACCTAATCCAATTATAACCAATTAAATTAAATTCACAAATTAAATTAAACTAAATCTAATTAAATTAAATTTCAAAATTAAATAAATCACTCACCTAATTTGAATAATTTCTTGCCTTAAATAATTAAAATTAAATACACACATAAATTAATTGATTTCTTTCCTTTCAAATAAACAATGCAAAAACCCTAACCCTACCCCCTCACTAAAAAAGCATCCAACAAACCCTAACTGCCTTGGCTGGCTTCCCCACTCACGAAAAAAAGGACTTCTCTCCTCTCTTCCATCTTCACGCCAACCCTTTTCCTCACAAACAAACACTCACCCTTCAGACCACTCTCCCTCTCGCCAGCCACTCACTCACGTCCACACTCAGCCGAAACCAACAAACAAACAATAAACCCTTGATGCAGCAGCCCCTCTAAACACAAACTGCCACCAAACTCACACCACACACACACCACGAACCAACCCTCTCTCACCAAACAAACCTACGCTGACCAGCAAGCTCAAGCCTTCAACGCAGCCACATGGGACGCATGAACCCACGCACATGGTCCAGTGATTAACACGCCTACTGACTCACGTCCAAACCAAAACCCTAATCTTGGCAACCAACTCACACGAACACAACAGCCCTCCACCGAGTGAACCGACAGCCCTGAAAACCCATGAAGCCAACCTCACACGTCAACACTCACAGCCCATCACACTGCAAAACCCCACTCACGCATATAGCCACCTGCCCACTCATCCCTCATGCTATAGCCACTCAACACGTCCACTAGCCACTCTTACACGTCCTCAAATCCCCCTCTAAATCAACGCATGAATAAGCCCTCTGACCAGCCTTCAATTCACGCCTAATCAACACCTTCACAGCCCACCCAATTCACGCAATCAAGACACCCTACAAACAGCTCCTTCACGCCCATCACACTACAAAACCCCACTCACGCATACAGCCCCCAAAACTGCCCTGTTTTGCCGCAAATAAACTCTCCACAAACTGCCCAAAACAGTCCCCGAATTCATCCAAAAACTGCCTGAAACTGCCCAGTAAAACATGCAAAACTGCACCAAAAACTGCCCCGTAAAACCCACAAACCGTAGGCCAAAACAGTCCCGCATTACCGCAAAACAGTAAGCCTAAATCGTGACCAGAAACCGCAACGAAACGGAGTGAAAACAACAGCCTAAACAGCGAAACAACGAGGAAAAATGTTGGATTAGTGAACCAGGAAAGTTGCAGAGTATCAACCCTTCCGACGGCCGTGTAACGCACTTTCGAGAGACGACAAAAGATGTTAGACCTGAGGGCACCCTTTTATTTATTATCTTTCGTTTATTTATTTATTTTAATATTTGATATCGCATGAGAGTCGTTTGAGGCATGATGTGATTGTTGGATGAGTGGGATATGTGTTCCCTTTTGTGGTATATCGGATGGAAACCCGGACGTAAATTCTGTAGCCGATTCCGAATGGATGGTATTGCGGTCTGCACTCGGGATACAACGCCACGTACCACTTAAGATACACATATCTCGTCTCATCCAAATTTTTATTTGAGCATTTTGTAGTTTATAGGTCGTCTATTTATTATTTAAAGCATGGTTTAATTTAGTTTGTTATTTATTTGTTAAAGCATATTTAGGTTGTTCCTTATGCATATTATTAGTTTACGATGTGTTTGGATAATGATTTATACATGTTGATTTAATGGTTCAATATGCTCGTTGTGTTACATTGCGTGGAGTTATTTGGATCAAAGCATGTTAGATCTAAGTACCATTGAGCATGTTTATTGAGTAGACTTGGTTGATTCATTGCACAAATTATATTATCACAAGTGACATAAGTAAGGGACCATTCTGAACCCAACGGTTTGAGGTCTTCCCTTGCGAGGGGTGAGTGCGGCCTTAAATCTTTGTCCCGGTTCACACCGGGTGGCGACTCCATGTTATTTCGTACTTCCCAACTAGGCCGCGAGCCTAGAACAGCGTCGCCCAAGTTCTGTTGTCTACAGTCTGGCGACTCCACTGGGATAGAGAATCCGCCCCGAAATAATATCTTGTAATGTTTGGATTTGTGCTTTAATTAACCGTGTCTACTATGGGTTGAAGGGGTTTAGTTAAAGGCATTGTCAGCGAGAGCCTTCGTCACCGAGAACCTTTGTCCGCACTCCCGTAAACCCACATGTGAACCTTAGTCGTAGAACTAGTAGAAATTATTATTATTAATTTTTTTTATGTTGATGTTTTGGACCGTCGTCATTTGGATCCGATTGGACTTTTTGTCAAAAGATGTGAACTTGATGGGCCATTTAAACTGGGACGAGTTCATGTCCTTTGACAGTTGGGCCAAAAGCTTCTAAAATGTCGATGTGCCATTTTATGTTTGGGCCTCTTATCATTTGAAGTTGTTTAGCCATGTTATCGCAAAGTGTAAACCTGTTGGGCCTTTTCAACTGGGACAAGTTTGCACCGCGTAATAGTATGATTGAATACTTTAAAATGATAATGGGCCAACTAGTGTAAAAATTCTTAAATGGGCTTATATATTACATACATTACACGTATCTCATGCATACACGCATCATGATAACCCTGTGTCTTAAAAGCCATCATAGATATCTGTTGGGTTAGTGAAGAAAAAAAGGTTTGTCAAGAGGAGTTTAGCAAACATGGATTGCGGGGAAAAGGAAATTGAGAAACAGAAAACCTTACGGCAAGGATAGAAAGACCATTGGGGGGGCCTTCAAAAAAATAGAGAAAAAAAAAGAGAGAAAAGAAAAAGAAAAAAAAAAGGAAAAAAAAAAGAAGAAGAAAAAAAAAAGAGAAAAAGAAAAAGAAAAAAAAAGGGGTTGTTTAGTCCTTAATAGTTAGACATAAGTCCGATGATGAAATTGATTGCTTTAGAGTGAAACTATAGAAACGATAAACCCTTGACGTGCTTTTATCTGATGCTTTGATTAATTGATCTATGTTAGACTCGTAAGCACTTCACTATAGGTTCTTAGCGGTGAAAATGTGAGTAGTTGGCAAGGTGACTAGTTGAAGAAATTATAGGTCGGTGAATGACTGTTTGCTTAGATGTCTATCTTGATTTGCTTATGTTATGATGTGTGGCATGGCTGAAAATGAAAGAAAAGTCTCTAAAGAAAAGAAATAAACCTCCTATAACCGATAAGCGTGAAGCTATCCATGGGCGAGTATTAGGACCACAATGAGGAGAAATGCTACCTTAAAGGGTAGGTGTGTTGAAAAAAAAAAGAAAAAAAAAAGAAAAGAAAAAGTTCAAAATGAAAAGAAAAAAATGAGAGACAAAGGAAAAGAAAGATAAAACCATACCACATTGAGCACGAAAAAGCAATTGCGGAATATAATTGAGACATCTAGGTTGGTTTGACCCACCGATCCCGATTTTTGAAACGAAATCATTGAGTTGGCTTGCTTAAGGATCAAGCTGTGAAAGAACCTTTGCACACACACACTTTGAGTCTGGCTTAGATCATTTATTCAAAGACTTGGATTCGAGTTGCATCGAATGTTTTGAAGGTTCTCTGGTTTCATTACTGGGCATTCCTTGAGGACGATAATATGTATAACTATGGGGACTATTTCATAGCATGTGATATAGTATGATATGGAAGGCCCCACCATGTGGTTCATCTTGACCAAATGCAAACATCGGAGAACAGAAAGCTAAATCAAGACTGGGAGTGACCAGTCTACCACCTCGTGAATCCGGGACATAACAAGAAATTGAGCCATGAGACCAGAGAGAATACTGTGCAATCACCTGGAGAACTGGCGGAAGACCTAACCCAAAGGAATAGGAAATTCATTCATGCATGCATGCATACACGTAACATATTTTGCATTCTTTTTTGTGTTTGTTTTGCTTTGTATTCACAGGTTTTGAATAAGAAAGAGAAAAGCGGCAAAGACAAGCCAATCAGAAGCAGCGACAGTACAGTCCGTTTCAGAAATGAATCAGTTTTGGGGATGAGTCCAAGGGTTGAGGCCCATATCAGTCAGTTTCGGGGATGAGTCCCAGGGTTGAGGCCCATATCAGTTTTAGTCTTGGGGATGAGTCCCAGGGGCGAGGCCCATATCATTATCAGTTTGGGGCGATGCCCACATCACTCTGGGGGTGAGGCCCACATCGTTATCAGAATCAGTCTTGTCGGGTATGACACTCTGGGGGCGAGGCCCACATCATTATCAGTATCAGTGTTGCCAGGTATGGCACTCTGGGGGCGAGGCCCACATTAGTTCAGTATCAGTCTTGCAGGGTATGACACTTTAGGGGCGAGGCCCACATCGTTATCAGAATCAGTATTGTCGGGTATGGCACTCTGGGGACAAAGCCCACACCTTTATCAGAATCAGTCTTGCCGGGTATGGCACTCTGGGGCGAGGCCCACATTAGCATCAATAGCAGTTCTGCTGGGTATGGCACTCTGGGGGCGAGGCCCACATTAGTTTAGAATCTATCTGGCCGAGTATGGCACTCTGAGGGCGAGGCCCACTTTAGTTCAGTATCAGTTTTGCCGAGAATGGTAATCCGAGAATGGAGTAAGGTCCAAGGATGAACAAAACGAGAATGGTAATCGGAGAATGGAGCAGTGTTCGAGAATGGACAAGCCGAGAATGGCAATTCGGGAATGGAGCAAAGTTCAAGAATGAACAAGCCGAGAATGACGATCCGAGAATGGAGCAGAATTCGAGAATGAACAAGTTGGGAATGGCACTCCGAGAATGGAAACACAGTTCAGGAATGAACAAGCCGGGAATGGCACTCCAAGAATGGAAACACAGTTCGGGAATGAACAAGCCGGGAATGGCACTCCAAGAATGGAAACACAGTTCGGGAATGAACAAGTCGAGAATGGCAATCCGAGAATAGAGCAATCTTCTTGAATGAACAAGCCGAAAATGGCACTCCGAGAATGGAAACACAGTTTGGGAATGAACAAGCTGGGAGTCTTGCCAGGTATGGCACTCCGGGTACGGAGACATCAGTATCAGTTTTGCCGGGTATGGAGACACTTCAATATTAGTATCAGTTTGGGGCCGAGGCCCAAATCAGTATCAGTTCTGCCGGGTACGGCACTCCGGGTATGGAGATATTACAACGACGCCTTGGGTATGAGGTTTAGCACGCCAGGTACGGCACTCCGGTATGGAGATATTACAGCGACGCCTTGGGTATGAGGTTTAACACGCCAAGTACGGCACTCCGGGTATGGAGATACAGCATCAGTTCTGTCAGGTATGACACTCCGGGTATGGAGATACAACATCAGTTCTGCCGAGTATGGCACTCCGGGTAAGGAGATACAGCATCGGTTCTGCCGGTATGGCACTCTGGGTATGGAGACATCAGTATCAGTTTTACCAGGTATGGCACTCCTGGTATGGAGACATCAGCATCAGTTTCAGGGATGAGTCCCAGGACCGAGGCCTACATCATCATCAGTATCGGTTGCGGGGATGAGTCCCGGGGGCGAGGCCCACATCAACATCAATATCAATTTGGGGGATGAGTCCCAGGGTCGAGGCCTATGTCAGTATCAATATCAGTTTTGGGGATGAGTCCCGGGGGCGAGTCCCACATCAGCATCAGTATTAGTTTCGGGGATGAGTCCCAGGGTTGATACCCACATCATCAGCAGTTTTGGGGATGCGTCCCAAGGTTGAGGCCCACATCATCATCAGTAGTTTAGGGATGCGTCCCAGAGTTGAGGCCCAATTTATCATCAGCAGTTTGAGGATGCGTCCCAGGGTCGAGGGCCCACTGCATCATAGGTTGTAGTTCCGGGTCGAGGTGCCCAGGGTCGAGGTGCCCACTACATCATTAGTTCGAGGGCGAGGTCCCTATTGTCAGCGGTGTTGGGTCGAGGTGCCCAAGGTCGAGGTGCCCCCTTTGTCGGTTGTAGTTCCGGGTCGAGGTTCCCAGGGTCGAGGTGCCCCTGTTGTCGGTTGCAGTTCCGGGATGCGTCCCAGGGTCGAGGGCCCACTGCACCATCATCACAGTTCACATTCGGTGGTTCGGGAACAAAGCCCAGAGGTCGAGGCGCCTCGCCACCATATCTACTACATCAGCAAATCAGTTCGAAGCAGCGTGCAAACCAGGTGGCAGCTGGCGAGCCAGGTAAGTGAAAATGCATTGCACGTACTTTGATAGGATTGTCATTGTCACACACTGCAAAAGTCCCATCAAAGTGGGGGCGACTATAGGCACTGCATTTTTGCATATAAGTCCCGATGATGAGTCTAGTATGGAGACACTACCTCTTTCGTTGTGAAAGCCGCGGGAAACGGACGTTGGAAGGGTAAAGTTGGAAAATTGGTATTTTTGATGGATTTAACTCGCTTGTTTCGCTTCGGGTTCGCTTGTTGGACCTCTATTTTAAAACACAGCAAGCCCAATCAAAAAATAATTAAAAAATATTTAATACACAAATTAAAATCCATTTAAACTAAATCAAATTAAAACCTAATCCAATTATAACCAATTAAATTAAATTCACAAATTAAATTAAACTAAATCTAATTAAATTAAATTTCAAAATTAAATAAATCACTCACCTAATTTGAATAATTTCTTGCCTTAAATAATTAAAATTAAACACACACATAAATTAATTGATTTCTTTCCTTTCAAATAAACAATGCAGAAACCCTAACCCTACCCTCTCACTATATAAGCATCCAACAAACCCTAACTGCCTTGGCTGGTCTTCCCTACTCACGAAAAAAAATTTTTTTTTCCTCTCTTCCATCTTCACGCCAACCCTTCTCCTCACAAACAAACACTCACCCTTCAGACCACTCTCCCTCTCGCCAGCCACTCACTCTCGTCCCCACTCAGCCGAAACCAACAAACAAACAATAAACCCTTGATGCAGCAGCCCCTCTAAACACAAACTGCCACCAAACCCACACCACACACACACCACGAACCAACCCTCTCTCACCAAACAAACCTACGCTGACCAGCAAGCTCAAGCCTTCAACGCAGCCACATGGGACGCATGAACCCACGAACATGGTCCAATGATTAACACGCCTACTGACTCACGTCCAAACCAAAACCCTAATCTTGGCAACCAACTCACACGAACACAACAGCCCTCCACCGAGTGAACCGACAGCCCTGAAAACCCACGAAGCCAACCTCACAAGTCAACACTCACAGCCCATCACACTGCAAAACCCCACTCACGCATATAGTGTTGGAAATCTAATAACCATGTCCCAAGATCAAAAACCAAGCAAGATATATATATGAATGAACTAAAAGGAAGTAATGGCGGAAACAATACTCACAAAAGCCAAATGTGGATGCAATGGATGAAGCAAAAATGCTCCTATGTGCAGTGAAGATTTCGGCCAAGCAGTAAAGAGAAGCTCCAAGCTTTAGTTGATCCTTCCAAGCTCTAAGATGAGTTTCCCATAACACCTTGTATGATCCCTTGATGGTGCTAGCCAAAGATGTGTTCTTTATGTTCCAAACAAACACAAATTCTTCAAGCTTTTGCAACAAAAACCTGAAAATGGAGAGCCAAGAAACTGTCACAGTTTCGGTAATGAGAGAGGAGAGGAGGATCTGATTTTTTTGTCTCAAAAATCAATTTATATTTATGTTATAATTATATTAAATAATAATATAAATATAACACAAACCATGCAAGCACTTAGAGTGTCTAACACTCAATTTCCATGCATTATCTTTGAGTGCTTTGTACACTATCTTCATGCATTGCATCTTGATTAAAAAATACAAATAATGACAAGTGTCATGTGGGCCCCACACGTTTCTAAATGAAAGTGGGCCCACTTGCACTCACGCGTTCGGGTTCGATATTTCCGAAATATCGAGCTTACGTCGCGACGTTAATTAAATCGAATTTAAATAAATAATTGCACCTAGCGAATTTATTATTTACGTCGCTAACGAATTAATTCTAAATTAATTCGTTTGCCCGAATAAAATCTAATTTCAATTTCGCGTCGGAATCGAATTCCGTTTATTATATCGAATATAATAATTTTACGATTAATTCTAAATTAATCGATCTCTCTCTTTATACAGTACTTTATCCAAGATAAAGTCTCTCCGTAATTAATCCAAGATTAATCGAGTTTGAATCATACGTCATCGGTGAATCTTCGGGAAGCGACCCAAGAGACCTCTAGATATGTTGGCAGTAAATCCGGTTGTCGAACTATCCGAACACGTACGTACCAAGTACTACGTTTTTACCGATTTACAAGACAAGGTTAGCTTCTAGCAAAACGCCATGCCTACCCAATCTCTAGAAATATTCTTACTGGAATATTAGATCTATAACAGGCGTAGTATACCGTAGTATAGTGTATATCGAACCAGTATCGGATGATCACATGCTAGGGCTGGGGCTGGATAAGTGTCTGCCCCGTCCGAAACACATATCGGATGTCAAGCAACCAGTCTCTTTGAATCGGATAATCCTGACCTAGTCATATTATCCCGATGGTTGCAACCATTATAGAGTACTAGTTCTGAATCCCTCGCGATCATCATCTCCATATGTCTGAAGTGATACTTCCATCTTGACATCACATCCAATACACTACGATTCTCGATAAACCCAGAAGAGGTATACACAGAACTCGTTAAAGCCCTGGACCACCAAACCTAAATTTTACCGATTGTCGTAAGTACTAGCGATGCAAATCTCAGGTTAAGATCATATGCACCTACCCTGAAGCGGACTCCCATAGACACGCAGACATACTACCAATGGGATTCCGCGGGGTCTATCCAGAGCGAAGCTGTTTTCCGTACCATCGGTAAAACACAACCTCCTACCGCACTTGCATAAGTATCCTATACTTAAATATATGAGAACTATGCCGTTGTGCCCTCACAACATGCACGAGTGCAGTACTAGTCTATTCCGCATTATCGATGTCCAGTCTCGATAATACTACGACTAGGGATATTTAATGATTAAACCTTTATGGATTGATACTGTCTCATATCATCTCAATCCGGAACTAATCATAGGGACTTTTACCATTTATATTTCTAAGTAAATAAATTACAAAACGGTAAAAGGCAATTTCATTACTACATAGTTAATTTTGTACAATAATACAATATCATTTACAAAATAGTGACGCTATGGGACATTACTGTCTAACATATAGCCATCTGCCCACTCATCCCTCATGATATAGCCACTCAACACGTCCCCTAGCCACTCTTACACGTCCTTAAATCCCCCTCTAAATCAACGCATGAATAAGCCCTCTGACCAGCCTTCAATTCACGCCTAATCAACACCTTCACAGCCCACCTAATTCACGCAATCAAGACACCCTACAAACAGCTCTTTCACGCCCATCACACTACAAAACCCCACTCATGCATACAGCCCCCAAAACTGCCCTATTTTGCCGCAAATAAACTCTCCACAAACTGCCCAAAACAGTCCCCGAATTCATCCAAAAACAGTCTGAAACTGCCCAGTAAAACCCGCAAAACTGCACCAAAAACTGCCCCGTAAAACCCACAAACCGTAGGCCAAAACAGTCCCGTATTACCGCAAAACAGTAAGCCTAAATCGTGACCAGAAACCGCAACGAAATGGAGTGAAAACAACAGCCTAAACAGCGAAACAGCAAGGAAAAATGTTAAATTAGTGAACCAGGAAAGTTGCGGAATATCAACCCTTCCGACGGCCGTGTAACGCGCTTTCGAGAAAGAACAAAAGAGGTTAGACCTGATGGCACCCTTTTATTTATTATCTTTCGTTTCTTTATTTATTTTAATATTTGATATCGCATGAGAGTCATTTGAGGCATGATGTGATTGTTGGATGAGTGGGATATGTGTTCCCTTTTGTGGTATATCGGATGGAAACCCGGACGTAAATTCTGTAGCCGATTCCGAATGGACGGTATTGCGGTCTGCACTCGGGATACAACGCCACGTACCACTTAAGATACACATATCTCGTCTCATCCAAATTTGTATTTGAGCATGTTGTAGTTTATAAGTCGTCTATTTATTATTTAAAGCATGGTTTAATTTAGTTTGTTATTTATTTGTTAAAGCATATTTAGGTTGTTCATTATGCATATTATTAGTTTATGATGTGTTTGGATAATGATTTATACATGTTGATTTAATGGTTCAATATGCTCGTTGTGTTACATTGCGTGGAGTTATTTGGATGAAAGCATGTTAGATATAAGTACCATTGAGCATGATTATTGAGTAGACTTGGTTGATTCATTGCACAAATTATATTATCACAAGTGACATAAGTAAGGGACCATTCCGAACCCAACGGTTTGAGGTCTTCCCTTGCGAGGGGTGAGTGCGGCCTTAAATCTTTGTCCCGATTCACACCGGGTGGCGACTCCATGTTATTTCGTACTTCCTAACTAGGCCGCGAGCCTAGAACAACGTCGCCCAGGTTCTGTTGTCTACACCTCCCTTACCAACAAATGCGTGTGACATCAAAACATGCATTCAAATGATTCAGCAGTCAGTTCAGTTCGGGGGGAATGCAACTGAAGATCCTAATGCCCACATCAGTAACTTCCTGGAAGTTTGCGGTACTTTTAACTTCAACAGAGCATCAGAAGAAGCAATGAGACTGCATGTTTTCCCATACTCCTTGAAGGACAGAGCTAAAGCTTGGCTACATTCACTACCATCAGGTTCTATCACAACTTGGAACACTTTAGCCACCAAATTTCTTGCAAAGTACTTTCCACCAACCAGAACTGGAAAGCTGAGAAATGACATCACATCCTTTGTGCAACAAGACTCAGAAACTCTCTACGAAGCTTGGGAAAGGTACAAAGATTTTCTTCGGAAATGTCCTCACCATGAGATTCCAAAATGGCTTCAAGTCCAAACATTATATAATGGACTTTCTGGAATAATGAGAACCACAATCGATGCTGCTGCTGGAGGAGCTTTAATGGCAAAATGAGAAGATGAAGCCTTGGACCTAATCGAAGAAATGGCCAACAATAATTCTTTATGGCCAACAGAAAGGAGCAAGATCCAAAGAATTGCAGGAATTTATGAAGTTGGAGCCAACACAGCACTGAATTCCAAGCTGGATGTGATTTGTAAAAATCTGGAAACTCTTAACATAAAAGTTAATGGTGGATCCACAAGTTCACCATTTGGAGGAGCACCTGAGTCAGAATCTTTCAACCAACATAAAGAAACGGTGAATTATGTCAATAATTTCAACAGACAGGGGAACAATCATATTCCAACACCTACAACCCAAGGAGGAGGAATCATCCCAATTTCGCATGGAGCAACAATTCAGGGCAAATGAACAATCCACCACCCGGATTCCAACAATAGAACAAAAGCCAGGAACAGGCAAATGAACCAGGAATAACAGAAGTGTTGACCCACTTGAAAAAGATAAAAGCAAAACACGACTCTCAAACAGCAAGATATGATACTATGTTTCAATCTCAAGCAGCAAGATATGATGCTATGTTTCAATCCCAAGCAGCATTAATTCAAAGTCAATCTGCTTCTATTAAAGCACTGGAGAATCAAATTGGACAACTGGCAAATGCTCAGAGTTACAGACTGTCAGGTACCCTTCCTAGCAACACAGAGCCAAATCCAAGAAACATGGGAAGGAGCAATGTCATGCCATCATGTTAAAAAGCGGTACTGAAATCAACAAAGATGTTGGAGCCAAAACAGCTGCTGAGGAAGTTCCAAAAGAAACAAAGCAACAGATGGAGGAAAAAGAAGCAAAGGAAAAAGAACAGATCATTCTACCTCCACCTTTTCCTCAACGTCTTCAGAAGAACAAATTGGACAAGCAGTTTTCTCGGTTCCTGAAGATCTTCAAAAAGCTGCATATCAACATTCCATTTGCAGAAGCATTGGAACAAATGCCCAGCTATGCCAAATTCATGAAAGACATTCTTTCACGAAAGCGGAGATTGGGAGATTATGAGACAGTAGCATTATCAGAAGAATGCAGCGCCATCATTCAGAGAAAACTTCCTCCAAAGTTGAAAGATCCTGGCAGTTTCACTGTTCCTTGCACCATAAGAGAACATGACTTCGGTAAGGCTCTGTGTGATTTAGGTGCTAGTGTTAACTTGATGCTTTTTCTATTTTCAGGAAACTGTAGATTGGAGAAACAATGCCCACTTCAGTCTCACTACAACTTGCTGATAGAACGCTCGTATTTCCAAGAGGCGTAGTTGAGGATGTGTTGGTCAAGGTTGACAAATTCATTTTCCCAGCAGATTTTATTGTCTTTGATATGGAGGAAGACGCATACGTGCCAATCATCCTCGGGAGACCATTCTTGGCTACAGGTCGAACCATTATTGATGTACAAAAATGAGAACTAACCATGAGGGTACAAGACCAAGAAGTAACATTCAATGTTTTCAAAGCCATGAATTTCGCAGATGATGAAAAGAAAGAGGAATGTTTCGGACTTGATTTGATACATAGTACCGTTCAGAACTCTAATGAAAGACAAAGTTCTACTGACAAACTTAAAGCATGTCAATTACCTGTGGAGCCTGAAGATAAAGCGCATTGCGTACTAAAGAAGCCTATTCTTGCACTACAAGCAACAGAAGAGAAAAAGTTCCACCAGCTCAATGAATTGGAGGAATTTCACATACAGCCTTTTGAGGATGCCAAATTGTACAAGGAAAAGGCAAGGAAAATACATGATGAGAAGATAGTGCGCATACAACTGGAACCAGGGCAGAAGGTACTGTTAAACAAATCAATGGGGAAATTCTTCCCATGGAAGCCAAAATCACGGTGGTCAGGTCCATTTATGATCACCAAGGTTTTACCAGACAGAGCCGTTGAGATAGATGATCCTGACTCCAACAAAACTTTCAAGGTTAAAAACAAGCGTGTTAAGCACTACTGGGGAGAATCATTTGAGCGACAAAAAGAAAGTGTCACACTTTCATATCTAGCCTAACGTTTGAGAAGTCACGTTTAGCTGACGACTTTAAAGTTAGCGCTCGCAGAGAGGCAGCCCATGCAATTTTTGTATATATTATGATTTGGTGTGATTTAATTTTGTGTGTTTAGTTTTTGCAGATTAAGACATTTCAAGATGGAAGAAGCTCTCGCAAATCTTCACAAGCAATTTCCTTATCTCCCTCAAAAATCTCTGATGAAAGTTTACAAAGCTCGCTTGGAATGGATGAGATTACTGATGATTAAAGGTATTCCTACTAACATTCGTTGGTTAATTGAAGCACGGGTTCGATTGGCAGGTGAGTCTTCTGACTCTTTTATTTCACATCTGCCTGGTTTTGGAAGAAGCACCTATGCAAAGAAATGTAGACCTAAGAAAATGAGTGTTTGTTACAAATGTGCACTCTGGAATTGCAATACTCGTTGTCGTTCTTTAGGAATGGTGTCTGATAATCGAGAAGACAAAATTAAATTCATTAGGGATGGCTTGAGTAAGGAGTCTTTAGATGATATATCTTCAACTCTTGAGATGCATCCCAGTGGATATGTTCACATAGCCATTCGCAAATTACATACACAATTACAAAAAGAAAGACAACAATTAAGTCTTGGGAATCTGACTCAAAAAGACCCTGTTTGCCAGTTTATAAGAAAATTGGATGGGACGCTTGTCCCTGACGCATAGACGTCAATCAAGCCGTTACTTTTCTTGTAAATATTATATCTCTTTGTATTTTCTTAATAATTGTAATTTGTTTTGTTGTTTTCTTTTATTTTCTCCGACAGGATCCAGACCTTTTTGACTATCACGATATTATTTCGCTACTAATCGTCCTCTGGAAGATACTTGTGCTATTTTTACTCACCCTTTTCAGGTACTATAAATTCAGCCCGTCATTGCACTTTTGAAGGTATCCAGAGTTGAGAAAGAAATACATAAAAAAATGGAAGCCACTTCAAGAAGACGAGTTGAAAACATCTGTTTGTTTTGCGGTAGTAGTGTTGGTGTTAAGCCACAATACGTAGAAGCAGCACAAGAATTGGGTTGAGTCTTAGCTGCAAGAAATATGCACTTAATATATGGCGAAGGCAATCTTGGACTTATTGGGATCGTTTCAAAAGCTGTACAGGAAGGAGGCAGTCACGTTTTGGGAATCATCCCAAAACCCTTGGCAGAAGCAAATCTTATTGAACTATCAAACGGAGAGGAACTGATCGTGCCAAGTATGTCTGAACGTTTGGTAGAAATGATTAACCGTGCTGATGCTTTTATTGCTTTGCCAGATGGCTTGGGTACATTGGAGGAAATTTTTATTGTGCTATCTTGGGCGAACCTGAACATACACCAGAAACCAATTGGGTTGTACAACATTGATGGATTTTATGATTTTCTTTGTGTGTTTCTTGATGATGCCCGGAGAGATGGGTTCGTGTCAAAACCTTTGAAAGAACTCCTCTTTACTGCCAGAACTGCTCCGGATCTAATATACCAACTCATAGCCTATGAACCACGAGTTGACCCTATCCTTTCAAAGATAAATTGGTCTGAGGACGATCGTGGTAAGAGGCGTAGGATTAATCTGGATCTTAACCTTTAATTTCCTGTAGAATTTCAGCTAACCAGGTATTATTTTCTAAACTCTTCTTCTACTTTTTAAGACATTGGGGACAATGTCTCATTTAGGTTTGGGGGAGGGAATTAGTTGATCAGTACCTTGAAACTGACTATGTTAATTTTTGTTTATTTCCTTTTGAATTATTTAATTTGTGAATTCTCCATAAAACGGACTAAAATGGATCTTCATATGCTCAGTTGACAGGTATTATCAACATATATAGTAACATACGGACATGAGCTAAAATTGAAAAGTTTGTAATATTCAGTGCTCTAGTTTAATTAGAGGAAGCATCTCAAAAAGCAATGGAGTAAAAAAAAAAAAAAAAAAAACATCTGAGATCCGAGTTATTAAGTCTGTAAGGGTGTTTTAACACCTAGTGCCCTAAAACCAACTGGTTTGGGAGTCACTGGCCCAAAGCTCGTTACATGGATCAAAGAACAAAGATGCTGCAAAAATATATATATCTAAAGTCTGAGTAATTAAGTTCGTAGGGGTGTCTTAACACCTAGTGTCCTAAAGCCAACTGGGTTGGGAGCCACCGACCCAACACTCGCTAGATAGATGGAAGATATTGTATATAAATAAAAAATATAGAAAAATCAAAGAAAAAATCTGAAAAATCAGAAAAATTATTCCATTTATACAAAAAGATGTGAAATCTGATTGAACTTTAGGACAAAAATATTACTCTCTTATCAACTGTACTTATGACTGTTGTGGGCAAAAATGAGTTGATTAATATTTTGTCGACTGTGTATATGGAGAATGGTAAAAATAATCGGAGAATTTACTTATTCGGTAATTTAGAATGAAACAAAACAACTATTGATTTGGAGTAGAAGATTCACCTGCTTTTGTGTGCATTAGTTTCACTACCTTTTTACTTTTGTAAAACGTTTGCGGGTATCGTTGCTGTAAGCCCTCACGAGACTATAACTCGTCCACTAGGGACACCTAGGGGTTTAAAGGCTTGTTGCATATGCTAAATGCAACTGTGATCCCTACGAAAGTGGCTTAGTTTAATTTTAATTGTTTATTGTATTTTATTTTATTATTTTGCTCGAGGACTAGCAAAATTTTAGGTTTGGGGGTGTGATGAGCGGAAAATATATCAATATTTACCGCCCCTTTAACTTAATATTTTGTTTAGTTTCTCGGGTTTGATGAACGTTTTGATGTGTTTTAGTTTATTTTGCAGATAAAATAATATCGGATCTCAATGAAATCATTTAGGACGAAATATGGGTCAAATAAGGGCAATTATTGGACTTGATATTTTAATTTTGGAGATTGGAAACTTGAAATGGCGTTTTTGACGAAGTGCAGTTTTGGAAATTCCAGTTTTGTGCATCTGTCGTAATTTGGGCATAACTTTTTACTCCGATATCGGATTGAGCTGATTCAAGTTTCAGATTAAAGAAGACTCAAAGACCTACAGCTTTGAAAGACAAAATAATTTCGAATTCAGACGATTTCATGCCCGAAATTGATGAACCTTCCAGAAGTGTGTTGTGTGTAATTATTAAAGTCACTTTCAATCATTTTCAAAGCAAAAATATAATTTAATAAAAAAATAATAAAAATTATCAAATCATCACCAAACATGATAAGAGATTAGTGGAGCAATTAATAATGGATTTGGTGGAGCAATTAGTGGAGCAATTAGTGGAGCAATTAATAATTGATTTGGTGGATGATTTGATGGAGGCAAAATTTTGCCTATAAATACCAAGCCATTTCATTTGTAAAATTCATACTTTCTTCTAAGGAATTCCTTAAGAATACTAAGAAGATTGTATCTTATGTGTTTATTTACAGCTTTCAGTAATTAATTTTCGCTTTCGCACTTTCTTTTCTTTACTTTTCAGTTTTTACTTTCCGCAATTTACTTTTACGCACAGTACTATTCTTTCTTTAATTTTCAGTTTTTACTTTTCAGTAATTTACTTTCAGCAATTTACTTTTCAGCAATTTACTTTCAGCAATTTACTTTCAGTAATTTACTTTCAGCATTTAATTTTCAGTATTTAATTTCAACATTTAATTTCAGCATTTACTTTTCAGTATTTAATTTTCAGTATTTTACTTTATGTCTTTTATTTTATTTAGGTTTTTTTTACTACCTGTAAATATGTGTCGTAACTAAGCCAGTTATCTGGGGTTGTGATGAAATCCAATATCACCGGTTTATAAGGGGTTAGATTATAGCTTGGGTAATATAAAGATTTATTTATTGAGTCTTAATCTTAATGCTTTTTCATTAACTGGCCATTAATAAAATTGAACTGGGAAACTTAAAATGAACTAGACATAGGGATTTTAAGTTTAAGACCTTAGACTCAAAAGTCCACGATCCTCCTTGAGGATAGATAACCCTTTAATAGATTTCCTTACAGGATAGACATATACCTGTCGGGCGGGGGTAGCCATAATTGGAACTTAAACTTAATGAATCCAGATAATTTGGTTTACATAGACATATGGTTCAACTGGGTTAAACTGGGTATTTGTGTCTGACCATCGACAGAGGCTTACACATAATTTAGTGTTCGAGGTTAATAAATCAATATATTACCCAACTTTAAGATAACCACTTCATCTTTAAAATGATATTGGAAGAAATCACAACCCTAGATAGTTTTTAATATTGAATTTTCTTAAAACCTACTTTCCAACAATTTTATTTACTTGTTTTTAAATTTAGAATCGTCACCATTTCAAATCAATCAAACAACCTGTTAGATACTAGTAATCATTTGACCTCATAAAATTAATAGATTAGATATTAAGTCCTCGTGGGATCGATATTTTTATACTACTTGAACGATACGTGCGCTTGCGTTATACGCGTGTGTAAGCACCGGTCAGATACTCATATATTTCTCGCAATGAGTGGATTTCATATCTGTGTAAACTTTCCTCAGCCACACACCAAACCACGTCCCTAAAGTATGTAGCTATTGGTCAGGATTTCTTCACCAACCTCACCTTTATAAATCAAAGGACATAGCCTGTCATACAGGATTTCGTAGTATACTTAAGATTCAGACCAACCCATATATGATCATCTATTAGACTGATATGAATTTCTTTATTTAATGGATATTAAAAGAAATTAATTTTTGTCTTGGTCCAGTCATATATGATCGCATCATGTAAGGTGCCTCCATTCCCTTATCACCACATGAACAAAACCATATCAAAGTCGTCATACTATATGGAATGGACCACAGCGGTAGATAAACCACAAATAAAATGTTTGTCTTTGTTTGCTCTCTATGGACTATTTAGGATTACTAATTTCATACTTAAATCATCTTCAGTATAACACTTATACACTAAGTCTGAAAGTACATTTAGTATCCAAGGGTATACACGACAATTTATAATATGTAATTTTAAAATCAGCATTTAATAAATGAATAAGTGTATCGTTTATTATTTAAAATAAAATCATGTTTACATATTACATTATGTTTTATGGCATATATCCCAACACACGATTGTTTCCAACTGATCTACATGGGAACTGTTGTTGGTGGCCATTTATTAGGTTGCTAGTGGTTTCTTTAATATTCTTCCTTGTTCCTTAACTCACTGCACCGCTATGATGGCTACAAACAAAAAGTGTTAGCTTTATGCAAATATGCATAAGATGCATTAGATGCAGGATGTGTCTAGTCACCAATATATACCATTCCAACCTTTTTTTTCTCCCACACACGTGGTAAGTCCGACATCTTCCCTAGGTTGGACTTAGCTTGTGCACTAACAGGGGGTACACAAACTCGTTCTCTCTGATGCTAAAAGGTAAACTTTGGCTACTTTGGTTCCGTTCCATCGTTGAAAGACAAAGGTCGCCCATTTATAAATAACTAAACCAAATATGGGGATCGTGCATTGTTTAAAAATGACAAATTGGAACTTTAGTAATAACGGTAATTTGGGATGACTTAGAAACATTTAGGAATATACAAGTAGACCAAAACAAGGCGTACCTTTCTGGATAAAAGTCAGTTCGGGTATCGGACTAATGTTTTGTAACTGTTGGATTATAGCTAAACATTCTAAGCCCAACAAGATTTTTCATACAAGTTGGCCCATAGACATTTCAAAGTAGTTGACCCAATTTTCATGAAATATAAACTTGTCCCAATTGAAAAAACTAAACAAGTTTACATTTTACGGTAAAATAATCAAACCACTTCAAATAGTTAGGGCCTAAACACAAGCAACAAAGAGGCTCATTCTTATGAGAAAACAATTATTGGCTTACATGGGGGTTTATCAAGGATTTAGGGTTAGGCTATCATCAGCGAAGGTTAGTTCAAAAAAATGTCTCCCTACCCAAGGGTCACATCGACGAATGAATGTACTTTTTATACTCAAGAGTACGTACCAATAAGTGATGGTTATATCACATACCAATCCACTTCCTTGAATGAAAGAGATTTCTCAATTTATAACACCATCAAGGTTTAAACAGGTATATAAACGATGAAGACATAGTTAACCTCAATTTTGTCATAAATACTGCAAGGTATTTTTTCGAGGCCAATTTTCTATCCCCAAGGGAGTCTCCATCTGTAAAAATGAAACGAGGTTTACCACTATACCTATGACATCTGCGACCATGACACTGTTGGGCTCGCATACGGATAGCCACACGGGGGCCAAATAGGAGAATAATGGAGTCTTCACCTAGTATGAAGCACTGAGAATTATTTAAGGACAAACTACACTCCTCGAAAGGGCCGACCTTAAACCAGTTTGGGTTCTGAATGGTCCCTAACTACTGCCAATATAATATTTAGGTAAGAATGAGGTATCAACATGTCTTATAATACAGTAACATGCAACAACAGTCTAAATAGCATACAATTACACAATCACGAATAAGAATACATTAAATAACGACGGGAAAAAATAGCTAAACAAGTAAACATAAGTGTTTGCAAATTGTTTAAGAAAAATAACTATCAACAAGGCAGAGCATATATCTCATCGGCCTGGCCTCGGGGAGGCTTGGCCAGACATGTTTATAGCAGACCAGATATGTATCATAATGTCAATATCTGGTCGGACTTCCTGATGTGAACCCAACAGAGACTATGCCTTGTGAACTCATGAACAAGTTAACCCCAACCCAAGAATGCCACGAGATCAGATGAATTACTAAGACCTATTGAGAAAAATACCTCAAAAACCCTAGTTGCAAGTAAACACCACAAGGTGTGCAAATCCATTGATGAGTTGAGGTTCTAAATCAAGAACAATAGAGAATATGTCTCATGAAAATAAGTTTGAATGTTATTAATGTCTAAAATCTCAAAACACAAAAAATAAAAGGTTTATATAGAACCCTAATCCACCATGTTGGACAATTATGACCCATAGCGTCACTATTTGTACAGATCACAGTGTTGTTGTACAAATTAACTATGTGACAAAGGAAATTGTACTCTTATCATTTGTGATTAGATCACCTAGATGTATAAATGATAGGAGGTCCTTATGATTTGTTCCTGGATTGAGAATGATATGAGACAATATCAGTCCACGAAGGATAAATCATTAAATATCCCTAGTCAGAGTATTATTGAGATTGGACATCGATAAATACGTAAAAGACTAGTATTACACTTGTGCGCGTTGTGAGGGCACAATGACATAGTTCTCATATATTTGGGTATAGGATACTCATGCAAGTGTAATAGGAGGTTGTGTTTTACCAATGGTACGGGAAACAGCTTCGCTCTGGATAGACCCCCTCGGAATTCCATTGGTAGTATGACTATGTGTCTATGGAAGTCTGAAATCAAGGTAGGTGTATTTGGTCTTAACCTGAGACTTGCACCGCTAATACTTGCGACAATCAATATACTTTGGTTGCAGTCATCCAGGGCTTTAACAGGTTCTGTGTACGCCTATGCTGGGTATATTGAGAATCGTAGTGTGTTGGGTGTGATGTCAAGACAGAAGTGTCACTCCAGTCATATGGAGATGATGGTCGCGTAGGATACGGTACTAGTACTCTTAAGTACTGCAGTCATCGTGATAAAATGATAAGGTCAGGTTTATCCGATTATAGAGACTAGTTACCAGACATCTGATATGTGCTTCGTACGGGGCAGACACAATTCCAGCCCCAGGCCTAGCACGTGATCATCCGATACTGGATCGACATACACAATACTACGTATACTACGCCTGATATAGATCATTTATTCATGTAAGGATATTTCTGGAGAATTGGGTAGGCATGGCGCTTTGCTAGAAGCCAACCTTGTCTTGTAAATCGGTAAAAACGTAGTACTTACGTGTTCGGATAGTCCGACGACATAATTTACTACCAACATATCCAGAGATCTCATGGGTCGCTTCCCGAAGATTCACCGATGACGTATGACTCGCACTCTAAATCAATCTGGGATAATTAGTAGAGAGAGAAAATTAATTGCGGAGATATTTTATCTGGGATAAAATATCAATTAAAGAGAGATAATGATTAATTTGGAATTAATCAATAAATTAATATATTCGATATATTATATGAAATTGGATTTCGACGCGGAATTTAAATTAGATTTTAATTCGGGCGAACGAATTAATTTAGAACTAATTCGTTAGCGACGTGAATAGTGATTTCGCTAGGCGTAATCATTTAATTACGACGCAACGGAAAATTCGTTAATTTGGAATTAGCGAACCCGAGCCCGAGATTATTTACGAGCGCATTCGTATTTCGAATTCGAGTGCGGCACGCAAGTCAAATCAAGCGTTAAATCGCTAGTCGCATCAAGCGTCAAATCATTAGTCACTTTGAGTGATGTGACAATTTGTCACTTGATTTGATTGATTGATGGATTGATTGATTGATGTTGGTAGTTGGCATTTAAAGCTTTGATTGTTTGACCTTTTAAAGCAAAATTTTGGTATATGTTTTGGAAATCAATTACCAAAATTAGACAACACAATTTATCATCTCTCTCTCTCTCCCAATTTCATCTCTCTCTCTCGGCCATTTGGCCTGTTTTCTTCTTCACTGCATCTTTTTTTGCCGTAAGCCAAAGAAGAATAGGGAAGCTTAGAGTCGCGATTTTGTGGCAAAATCGGGAGTGCTAGCACACTACGAAGTCATGCGAAGGTGATAGGGAAGTCCACCAATGAGCTTGGAATTATTCAACGAAGCTTGGAGCTTGACGAAGGACCAAAGCCGAGCCAAAAATAGTGGGCTGTTTCAGTCACTGCCGAGAGCATGCAGTGGGCAGAAATAAATTTTTTGTTTGTTGCCGCGTCGCTCAACCAATCGATGTGAGTATTCCGTAACTCCCTCGTTGTATTTCACACACTTATTTCATGCTTGTTTATGATCTTGGGACCTTAGTAAACACCAACAATGGTATCTTGAGCAAGGTTGAGCATGAAAATTATTATGGCTTAAAATTTAGGGTAAATTGATTTTGAGCATGATTTAATTAAATTGGATGTTTTAATATGCTTAAATCATGTTGAATTGAAGTTTGATTGGATCAATTTCATGAAATTGTGATTGGATTATTTTTTTCCCCAAAATCATGCTTGGCCGAGAATGAATGCCCTATTTTAATGTCTTGGATTTTGATTTTTGATTCATTGGATGAGTTAGAATCATGTTGGGATGTTGATTAATGTTTAATTTGATTCAATTGGATTGGATTTGAAATTGGATATAAATTTCCCCTTGGCCGAGACATATATAAAGCATGATTGGGTTTGATTTTTTTAAATTATGTTGGACATGATTTAATGTTAAAGAGCATGATTAATTAGCTAATTGATGTTTTAGAAATGTTAATTTGGTAATTAATTATGTTATACACTTTATGTAATTAAATTGTGAAATTGGGTTTTTTGTGATTTAATTATGTTGGGCCTAATTTTGGAAATTGGCTTTTAAAGTTGTTATTGGGCTTATTGGGCTTGGTTGTACCAAGTTAGGTTTAGGCCAAATGGATTGGATCCAATTGGGCCCAAAACCGCTTCCATAAAGCCCAAATGCGACTAATGGACCTTTAAAGTTTAATTGGGCCTAATGGGCCAAAATTGATTTCTGGGCTTATGGGGTAACTCCCGGATTGGATTTTGGTTATTCGGTTTGACCCGAGTTGACCAAAAGTCCACGCCTTAATTAAAAGCCCATTGGACTTTAATTGAATTAACGTTGGACGATCGGGCTTTGAGACCCGTAACGATTAAATTTGGAATTTAAGTCGTAAAGGTTTATTAATAAAGTGTAATATTTAATTTGGAATTAAATAGCAAATTAATATTAAATACAAATTAATTGAATTGGATTTAATTATGTGGTTTAATTTAATTCGAGAATTCGTACTTTGAGTACTTATTCGCAAAACGAGTTTGACTCGCGCAAAATCAAATCATTGTTTGAACATTGGATGGTCACTAATTATCAGATTAATTAATTGATTAGATTGATTGATAACATGCTTGTGTGAATACATGGTTGCGATGCATGAATAATGTATATTGGATGGATATTAGATGGGTGGGACAATTTAGAAATTGTTGTAATAAATTTGATTTATTAATTGGACCTGCATGTCCAGCCTTATCACCTCCTTATTCTTTGTATTCTCTTCTCACCTATTCCCCTCAATGTAAATGAGGTTTCTTTAGAAGTGTAGTGTAACGGGTATAAGTAAATACTTGTGCTAGCGGGAGAGAGAAAGAGAGAGATTTGATCTAGGATCAATGTGTAAAATATCCATCCGCATATCATTATTATTTATTTATACGAGCTTTATTATGTGTTTAGAATGCATGTTTAAGGGTGTATGATGATGAGACCTTAACAAAGATAATAAATTGGTTGCCAATTTACACTCGAAAAACCCTCGCAAAATATTAAGCGTTTTTCCTTCCATTGAGTGATTCTCACTCAAGATCCGAGACTGGCATAGGCTTGTTGGCCAAAGTCAAGGCCTTTGTCCGTCGAGGATGTGTTTGAATCACGAGAGCTTTGTTCCATATTGGTGTCTTGTCCAAGTTGTGGTTTGTTGTCCAAAGTCAAGACCACTTCTTGTCCATCGACATTGATTACGAAGCTTTCCATGGTCAATGGGTCGCGCTTAACTGGGATCACTAAGTTTGTTGTGCCAAAGCCAAGGTTTAGTTGATTCAGAGGAAAAAGGTTAGGTAATACATTGGATGTATTGGCATATATAAGATATATATTTCGCACTTGGATGTCCCCCTACTGGATCTAGGAATTGGATTGGATCCAATTGATCTTAGAGATCTACCTAGTTAATTATCATACAATTTGTTGGCCAAAGTCAAGATTGGGTGATATTTAACAGGATCCTAGCCCACTAGGAAACACGGTTTCCCGAGTACTCGACAGAGGGTTAGAGGCTCGCCGAAAAATAGTGGGAGGCAAGAATTGAATTTGCAATATTCGTTTAATTACTTGCCATACGCGCTCAACACAAATATCATTCGTCAAATAAATTAAATGTTAGTTGGACTAATATTTAAACGTTGTTTTAATTAACAGTTGGACTGTATTCAAACTATTCATTTATAGTTGATTTTATAATTGGATTATAGTAATCAATATAATTGATTTTAATCTATTAAATTATAGTTGATTAAATAGTTGGACTATTGTAATCATTATAATAAATAGTACCTAAATCGTTGATTAAATAGTTGGACTATTAAAATCAAGATAAATTGAAAGATTGATGTTTAAGACATAATCCAAGGGAAAATGTATTTAAATGGTTTAATTTTCAAATTGGGAATAAATTTCAGGATGGTCCTGGAAACTAATAAGTTACTTTATTTGATAAAATAACATATTAGGCCTAAGCCCGGAATTAAGCAATAGTATAGCATAATCTTTGGAAGATTATGTGATGATAACTTTAGTGCTTAATCCATTAAGCTTGTCGCAGTAGACTCCTAATTTCTTAATCATAACTAAGGATTAGATCCTTAAAGTATGATAATGAAATTGAAAGATCTTCATAAATCTATCTTTAGATTTAGAAATACCAAATTGCAATCCTTAACTCTTGGAGGGTTAATGACTATTCTCAAGAGATAAAGTCAAAATTTGCAATAAGACAAGTAGCGCTAGTCGCACCTTACTTCAATATTCTAGAAACCCAAGGCTTGGCCAAAGGCTTCTGGATATGAAAAAGGGCAAAGGCAAAATCATTATAATCTTCTGGGAAGATAAAGGACATATCCAAAATGTCTGCCTAAAATATGGCAAACGGGATCGCGGAAGCGTGACTGCCTTGTGAACAAAGCATACATGAAGGAATTGAAGACGGGGCAAGGCTCTGACTTCAAATATGTTTGTCAACAATATGTTCATGACTAGCATTAAAATTGGATTTTAAATACTTAGTGTGATACATAAATTATATGTATTGATGTTCAGAATCTGCTATGAGCAGGACACTGACTTCAATTGAGATTTAATCTGCGAATTGGAAACGGGACGAAATTCGCTGTTTCAACCGTAGATACCTAACTTTAGGAACTACCTTCGGGTGTGTACTTAAATTAGGAAACTCTTATAATGTGACTAGTTTGACTAGAAACATCATCTCTATATCAGTGTTTAACCCGCTGCGGGTGAACCTTTATATTCTAGAACACTAAAGTGTTTTATTATATAAAGATGATATTGAGATAAACACATTAGATGTGAATAACAGAATTTATATTTTGAATATAAATAAATCTCAAACATAAACATGGCAAACAAATAGCTCAACTGATTTGATCAGATGAAACTTAATTGTGGCATTGTTGTCTGGGACACAATTAAACAAGAATCGTATATCCACACTTTCGAAGAGTGGGTACTAGGACTAATTTGATTCCATTCAAATAAAGTCTACGAATCTAGTTTATTAGGTAAAGTACCTAAAACACCTTTACTTGGTACAAGTGTAAGTGCCACCGATCTGTTAGCCCTAGTTCATAGTGAAGCAAGTGGGCCCATGTCTATCTAGGCTAGAGGTGGATATGAATATTTCGTGACCTTTACGGATGTGGCATCGCGTTGTGGTTATGTGTTTCTTTTGAAATACAAATCAGAAACTTTTACAGTTTCGACACGAAAATAGACAAACAGATCGGCTATAGTATTATACCATCACGGTAAGACCGTAATGGAAAATACTTAAGCAATAAGTTTCTAATATACTTGAAAGATTATAGTATTCTTTCAATGAGGACTCCTCCCGGAACACGTCAGTTTGACGGTGTGTCCGAACTGAGTGACCGAATTTTGTTGGACATGATAAAGTTAATCATGAGTCGCTCTGAGCTACCATTTCCTTCAACGGATAAGCATTAACAGTGCATAACTTATTTAGAATAAGGTTCCATAAAAATCTGTTTGACAGATATCATATTAGATATGAACAGGAAATAAACCGGGTTTCTCATTCCTGAAAATTTGGGAATGCCGGGCATACGTTTGGGTGATACCAAACTAAACTGTTTGACAGATATCATCTTATTGAGGTTATACAACTGACTACGTATGAGGAAGTGATACAAGGTATCGACTCCCTATTATGGCAAAGTGCCATGAGTCGAAATGGATTCCATGTAAATCAACCAAGTTTGGATACTAGTTATGTACCGCAAGGCATTGTGCCTATTGGTATTTATAAGTCTTCAAGGAAGACATACATGGAAGGCAACATACCAACGTATAAAGCTAGGCTTTTGGCGGGCGGAAAGGTATCGTTATCAACATTGTGTTGATTACGATTCAACCTTTTACCTGTTTCCACGATAAATCCATTTGGATAATGCTTGCTAAAGCTGCATGTTTCATTTATGAAATATGTCAGCTCAACGGGAAAAATTGCTTTCCTGAAAAGGAAACCTTTTGGAGGATGTTTACAACATCCTGACGGTTTTGTCGTACCATAACAATCAAACAAGGTTTGTAGGTTATTCGATCCATGTTTGGATTGAAGCAAGCATTAAGTTCTTGGAATTATCGTTTTGATGTAATCATAATAGTTTATGATTTAATTCAAAACGAAAAAGATTCTTGTGTATATAAGGAGGATAGTGGGAGCGCACTGATAGTGGCTATCCTATAAATAATGATAATATGTCATTTCTTGGAAATGATATTCCCAAATAAACAATCGGTGAAAGCTTGGCTTTCGAGAAAACTCTCCGAGAACTCGTACAATGAAAAATGTACGCGACCTGGTGTCTCATACGCTTTGAGCATATGGATTCACAAACAGGCCAATCCAAGTGATAGTCACTGGATTGATATTAAGAACATCCGTTAGTTTCTTAGAGAACTAAGGATACATTCTTAGACTATGGAGAATGAGAACTTGAAGTGACGAGATCACTACTGCAAGTTTCCTAAACCGATTAAAACGACTACAAGTCGCAAACGGTACTATACAGTTTGAATAACGGAACAGTGAGCTGGAAATCTTCCAAGCATGATACTGTACCGAATAAACAACAAATGTGGGTTATTGCTGAGCCTGAGGCAGCAATAGAAGCCTTCTGGGTCGATAACAAATCTAATTAGATTAGATATAGTTCTGTTAGCAGCTGAGCTAGGCGTCAGCACAGGCTAAAAAATTAATGGTCTCATCAACGATCCAGATATATACTTCGATATTCATCTGATTCGTTCGGATCATATATCGTGGCGATGTAATGATCGAATAAATCGCATCAGATGATAATCAAGCAAATCCGCTGACGAAAGCATTTCTCAGCAGTTTGAGCCACCCGTACATAGTTCAGGTGGTAGACACTCGAGTGACTGGCTATAGGCCAAGTAGGAGATTATTGGACAATTATGACCCATAGCATCACTATTTGTACAGATCACGGTATTGTTGTACAAATTAACTATGTGACACAGGAAATTGCACTCTTATCATTTGTGACTAGATTACCTATATGTATAAATGATAGGAGGTCCTTATGATTTGTTCCTCGATTGAGAATGATATGAGACAGTATCAGTCCACGAAGGATAAATCATTAAATATCCTAGTCAGAGTATTATCGAGATTGGACATCGATAAATACATAAAAGACTAGTATTACACTTGTGCGCGTTGTGAGGGCACAACGACATAGTTCTCATATATTTGGGTATATGATACTCATGCAAGTGTAATAGGAGGTTGTGTTTTACCGATGGTACAGGAAATAGCTTCGCTCTAAATAGACCCCCTCGGAATTCCATTGGTAGTATGACTATGTGTCTATGGAAGTCCAAAATCAGGGTAGGTGTATTTGGTCTTAACCTGAGACTTGCACCGCTAATGCTTACGACAATCATATACTGTGTACGCCTATACTGGGTATATTCGGAATCGTAGTGTGTTGGGTGTGATGTCAAGATGGAAGTGTCACTCCAGTCATATGGAGATGATGGTCGCGTAGGATACGGTACTAGTACTCTTAAGTACTGTAGTCATCGGGATAAAATGACAAGGTCAGGTTTATCCGATTATATAGACTAGTTACCAGACATCTGATATGTGCTTCGTACAGGGCAGACACAATTCCAGCCCTAGGCCTAGCACGTGATCATCTGATACTAGATCGACATACACAATACTACGTATACTACGCCTGATATAAATCCTTTATTCCTGTAAGGATATTTCTGGAAAATTGGGTAGGCATGGCGCTTTGCTAGAAGCCAACCTTGTCTTGTAAATCGGTAAAACATAGTACTTGGTACTTACGTGTTCGGATAGTCCGACGACCGAATTACTGCCAACATATCTGGGGATATCATTGGTCGCTTCCCGAAGATTAACCGATGACGTATGACTCGCACTCTAAATTAATCTGGGATTAATTAGTAGAGAGAAAATTAATCTGGGATTAATTGTGGAGATATTTTATCTGGGATAAAATATCAGTTAAAGAGAGATAATGATTAATTTGGAATTAATTGATAAATTAATATATTCGATATATTATATGAAATTGGATTTTGACGCGGAATTAAAATTAGATTTTAATTCGGGCGAACGAATTAATTTAGAACTAATTCGTTAGTGACGTGAATAGTGATTTCACTAGGCGTAATCATTTAATTACGACGCAACGGAAAATTCGTTAATTTGGAATTAGCGAACCGGAGCCCGAGATTATTTGCGAGCGCATTCGCATTTCGAATTCGAGTGCGGCACGCAAGTCAAATCAAGCGTCAAATCACTAGTCGCATCAAGCGTCAAATCATTAATCACTTTGAGTGATGTGACAACTTGTCACTTGATTTGATTGATTGATGGATTGATTGATTGATGTTGGTGGTTGGCATTTAAGGCTTTGATTGTTTGACCTTTTAAAGCAAAATTTTGGTATATGTTTTGGAAATCAATTACCAAAATTAGACAACACAATTTATCATCTCTCTCTCTCCAAATTTCATCTCTCTCTCTCGGCCATTTGGCCTGTTTTTCTTCTTCACTACATCTGTTTTTGCCGTGAGCGAAAGAAGAATAGGGAAGCATAGAGTCGCGATTTTGTGGCAAAATCGGGAGTGCTAGCACACTACGAAGTCATGCGAAGGTGATAGGGAAGTCCACCAATGAGCTTGGAATCATTCGACGAAGTTTGGAGCTTGACGAAGGACCAAAGCTGAGCCAAAAATAGTGGGTTGTTTCAGTCACTGCCGAGAGCATGCAGTGGGCAGAAAGAAATTTTTTGTTCATTGCCGCGTCGCTCAACCGATCGATGTGAGTATTCCGCAACTCCCTCGTTGTATTCGCACACTTATTTCATGCTTGTTTATGATCTTGGGACCTTAGCAAACACCAACACACCAAACATACCAACATGTATGTAATTCCTAATCTATCCCTAATTAACCCATTATGCATGCCCAGACCCATAATATATCCTTAGGTCACACCAAGCAAGAGTCATGCATAAAATAACAATTTAAATTAAGGGCTTTAATTAAATAGAGTCTAGCCTTTTACATATAATAAATAAACTAAAATAACGAAATAAACTAAGGCCTAAACAAGTTCCCAAACACACGCCCAAGATAAGTGGGCCTTCAATCTAAGGCTTGAATCAATGGAACCTATGATGGTTCCTATTGTGACAAGCCCATCTTCAATCTTGTTGAAGACTTGGTATTCTCTTTGGTTGTCTCAACCATTGTCTCCTTAAAAAGCCTGAGCATCGATCCTTTCATCATTTTGACCATGGACCTTATGATAGGTCTTTCTGGTACAAGCAATAGATCCTTGACTTGTTGATGATATTGCATATCATCTTGAATTGCATCATTCCCTTTCTCCTTGAAATGATTCATCCTCAAATTTGCATCAAACAAGGATAAGCCAGAAATATTAAATGTAGAGAAAACTTGGTGCTCACATGGGAGTCCACTTTATATGCATTATCATTGATCTTTTAAATAATCTAAAATTGTCTATATCCTCGAGACAACAACTTAGATTTCTGTTATTGTGGAAACCTTTTCTTACGCAAATGCACCCAAACCCAATCTCCTGGTTCAAATTTCACACGTTTTATACCTTTGTTGGCCTTAGATGCATAAAGCTTATTCTTGTCCTCAATATGCAAGCGCGTTTTCTCATGAATCTGTTTCACAAGATCGACCTTCCATTTTCCATCTAAACTCACTCATTGAGACAAAACATCAGTAATAATATTTCCTTATCTTGCTTATAGGGAATGAAATACGAAAAAGACACCACAAACTCCATCCACTTAGCATTACGTTTACTCAATTTACTCTGACCTCTAATGTGTTTTAATGACTCATGGCTTTCACCTTCTCCTCATCTAGCTCAATTTGATGTCCACTCATAACAAATCCAAGAAACACAACTTTCTCTATGCAAAAAGAGCAATTTTTAATGTTAGCATACAATAATTCTTTACACAACACATTAAGTACACTACACAAGTGACCTATATGCTCATCTAGACTTTTGTTGTACACTAGTATGTCATCAAAATAAACAACCACAAATTTTCCCAATAATGGACTCAAAACATGATTCATAACGGCATAAAAGTACTAGGTGCATTAGTAAGACCAAACAACATAACTAACTATTTGTAAAGCCCTTATTTAGTCTTAAATGTAGTTTTTCTTTCATCCATCTCTTTCATCCTAATCTGATGGTAGCCATTTTTTAAATAAATCTTAGAAAATAAACAACTATCATGTAACTCATCCAATATATCATCTAACCTAGGAATATGATGGCGTACTTTACCGTTATGTTGTTCACAGCTTGGCAATCAACACACATCCTCTAAGTGCCATCGTTCTTTGGTACCAAAAGTATGAGTATTGTGCAAGGACTCATGTTTTCCTTCACGTACACCTTGCTCATCAACTTGCCTTTGAAGTTCTCGATGCCTCAAATGGGCGGTAATCCATTAGGTATCTCCTCAGCAAACACAGCATTAAAGTCCTGCAAGAAAGACATAATAACACTAGGAAGAGATTCGCTAAGGTCAGAAAGGTTAAGATAAGGCTCTTTAGACACTAATATGAGCATAAACTCATTCTTTTTGAACCTACGCCTAATCTCACCTTCATTTGCAAAGCAACTATTTCTCACTCACCCCTCACTATTTTGTTTAGATGCAACTTTCTCACTTTTGTTGTTTCCATTCTCATTTTGGGTTCTTTAACTCTTTTCCTTCTGAGGTCTCATCCTTAATTGATCTTCATAGACCTGTCTCAGTGTTAATGGTACAAGTATGATCTTTTTACCCTCTTTCACTAAACTATACCTATTTCTGGTATATCATGATAAACCCCCATATCATATTACCACGGCTGACCTAATAAATGATATCCCACATGTATTGGTACGACATCTCACAAGATCTTATCACTATAACTTCCAAAAATGAATAGTACCATCACTTGTCTAGTCACCCTCACCTCACCGCATGCATTCAACTATTGCAGCTTATAAGGTCTAGGGTGTGCTAAAATAGATAACCCCAACTTCTTTAATAAGGATGCACTAGCAACATTGGTACAATTACCTCCATCAATAATCAGGCAACAAATATTCTCCTTTATTGAACAATGAGTGTGGAAAATATTTCCTCATTGTTGCAATCAAGGTACGTTATGTCACTAGATTCATCACCTTGCCTTCGACCACATGTATAACCACTACCTCTATTTCATGCTCATACTCTTTCCCTTGATCATCATTGGTATCAACCAAATCAGACATGTGTGAAGGCATGTTCGAGCCCTAAACATTTGAATCACTTAATGTTGCAACTTGGAGTTTTGGATTCACGAATGCACAACTCGTAATAGTCATTCATATTCTTGTAATAGTCCTCCACACCACGTGGCCCTTGTGTGAGATTCTGAAGCTTCTGATAATGTCACAGAAGTAATGACCATGTAGAAATCATTTTCTCATCACTCTTTTAAACTCGGCCAATGTTCGTATTGGTGCTTCAAAGTTTCTTCTTTGGGAAGTCACTAACTGGTCTCACCAAACAATTACGTAATCAATGAACTTTATCACCACAAGCTTTACTTTATTATCCTCTGAATAACTATGACACTCAAATATAAGCTCCATATTCTTTTCCAACTCTAAATATGCCTTTGGGTCGCTCTTCCCTTGAAATGAGGGTATAGTTATTTTAATGTGACTGAGATCTTCCGCTTCATTCTCATTGTCCTTCTAGATCCCTATGAGGCCTCTCATACCTAGGCCGAAATCTCTCAAAATCTGATGCATAATCGACCTCATTATACCCATGATCCCCAAATGCATTTTCTTTCTCATACTCATCCATAGGTGGCTGTTTCGGTTCATTGGGCCTTGGTACATATGGTATTTGAGTTTTAGACCTCGCCTTATTAAACTTCATTTCAGTAGGTTTAGAATTACTAGACTAAACAAACTTCTTCTTGAGCCTACGCTCAGCATCATCTACCAAATACCCCACCTCAATGGACATCTGAGCTAATCTTTGGTCTAAGCTCTTGAAGAAACTCTCAGGATAAAATAGCAGAGGTGATGAAGATGTAACCTTACTAGATGTTACGTCATTGTCATTCGATATTGTGATGAACCTGCAAGAACATTATGTTGGGTTTTCTAGGTCAAACCAAGATCAAATTAAGCAAGAAATCATGTGAATACAACAAAGTAAGAATGCGGAAAATACTTACAATGCTCGGTTTGATGTTGAAAAGAAGTTCAAAACTTTTCCTCCATGGAAGTTGCTCCAAGCTTTCTTTGATGTATGTTGAGCTTCCAAGCTTGTTGAATGAATTCCAAACTCATGAGATTGTTTCCCTATCACCTTTGTATAACTCTTTGATGTGCTAGCATAGGAGATTTTACAACAAAATCACTTGGTTTCCTTCTTGTAACTCTCGGCCAATGAGAGTTTGTGAGAGGGAGAAGGCCATTCGGCCAAGCCAACTCCAAGAGGGAGAGAAAGAGAGAAATGGCGTGAATGGAGAGAGAAGGAAGAAGATGAGTGAATGTGTTTTTGTTATTTGATTTCAAAAATCAAATACCATTTACTAACTTTCCAAAAGTTAGTACAACTCATTATCACATCAATTTAAATATAGCTTGTGTAAGAAACAAGCAACCATCAAATCCCATCTATTTCTATCAACAAAAAGTTGATAAAGTTTACTAGGTGATGTGATAAGAGTGGGCCCCACTTTAATTCAAAATCCGACAGGGTCCGCAAACACACTCTGGGCTCGGGTTCGTTAATTCCAAATTAACGAATTTTCCGTTGCGACGTAATTAAATCATATTTAATTAAATAATTATGCCTAGCAAAATTATTATTCACGTCGCTCGCGAATTAATTCTAAATTAATTCGTTTGCCCGAATTAAAATCTAATTTTAATTCCGCGTCGAAATCTAATTTCGTTTAATATATCAAATATATTATTTTATCGATTAATTCCAAATTAATCGTTCTCTCTCTTTAAATAGTGTTTTATCCCAGATAAAATCTCTCCGCAATTAATCCTAGATTAATTTTCTCTCTCATCTAATTAATCCCAGATTAATTATGTTCAAGTCATACATCATCGGTGAATCTTCGAGAAGCGACCCATGAGATCCCTGGATAAGTTGGCAGTAAATCTGGTCATCAGAATATCCGAATACGTGCGTACCTGGTACCACGTTCTTACCGATTTACAAGACATGGTTAGCTTCTAGCAAAGCACCGTTCCTACCCAATTCTCCAGAAATATTCTTTTAAGGAATATGTAATCTGTGTCAGGCGTAGTATACGTAGTATTGCGTATTGCGATCCAGTATCGGATGTCACATGCTAGGCCTGGGGCTGAAATTGTGTCTGCCCCGTACGAAGCATATATCAGATCTCTGGTAACTAGTCTCTATAATCGGATAAACATGACCTAGTCATATTCTCTCGATGACTGCAGTACTTAAGAGTACTAGTTTCGTATCCTACGTGATCATCATCTCCACTATGACTGAAGTGATACTTCCATCTTGACATCACACCCAATACATTACGATTCTCAATATACCCAGAAGAGGCGTACACAGAACCTGTTAAAGCCTTAGACGACCAAAACGAAAGTATATTGATTATCGCAAGTATTAGCGATGCAAGTCTCAGGTTAAGACCAAATACACCTACCCTGATTCGGATTCCCATAGACACATAGTCATACTACCAATGTGATTCTGAGGGTCTATCCAGAGCGAAGTTATTTCCGTACCATCAGTAAACACAACCTCCTATTACACTTGCATGAGTATCCAATACCCAAATATATAAGAACTATGTTGTTATGCTCCCATAACACGCACAAGTGCAATACTAGTCTATTCCGCATTATCGATGTCCAATCTCGATAATACTACGACTAGAGATATTTTAATGATTAAACCTTAGTGGATTAATATTGTCTCATATCTTATTAATTCGGAACTAATCATATGGACTTTTATCATTTATATATCTTGGTAATCTAATTACAAATGATAAAAGAGCAATTTCCTTTGTCACATAGTTAATTTGTACTACAACACCATGTTCTGTACAAATAGAGATGTTATGGGTCATAATTATCCAACAATCTCCCACATGGCCAATAGCCAATCACTCAAGTGTCCTACACTTGAACTATGTACGGGTCGCTTAAACTTCTGTTGAGAAACAACTTTCTTCAGCGGATTTGCAAGGTTATCATCTGATGCGATTTATACGATCATAACATCGCCATGATATATGATCTTACGAATCAGTTTAAACCATTTGAAGTACATACTTGGATCATTGATGAGACCATTAATTCTTTAGCCTGTATTGTAGCCTAGCTCAGCCACTAACAGAACTATAATCCTAATCTAATTAGGATTATATAGATCCAAAATGCTTCTTTTCCTGCCTCAGCTGCAGCAATATTTTGCTTTTGTTGTTTATTCGGCAATAGTATCTTGCTTGGAAGATTTCCAACTCACTATTCCAATATTCAAAGTATATAGTACCCTTATTGCGACTTACAGTCGTTATTTTCGGTTTGGAAACTTGCAGCAGTGAACCCAATCACTTCAAGTTCTTCTTCTCCACAGCTTAAGAAAGCATCCTTAGTTCATCTAAGATACTTAAGGATGTTCTTAACATCAATCCAGTGACTATCACTTGGATTGGCCTGATTGTGACTCCTTATGCTCAAAGCGTATGAGACACCAGGTTACGTACATATTTGTCAATGTACGAGTCCTCGGAGAGTGACAAAAACTTTTAGATCTATCCCAGTAGATCCTTATTCCTAGAATAAAGGTTTTTTCTCCCAAGTATTCTATGGAGAATTTTCATGAAAGCCAAGCTTTCACCGATTGTATTATGGGAATGTCATTTCCAAGAAATGATATATCATCATTATTTAGGACAATCAGTGTCAGTGCGCTCCACTAACCTCCTTATATACATAAGAATCATCTTTGTTTTTAATTAAATCATATACCATTATGATTACATCAAAACGATAGTTCCAAAAACGCAATGTTTGGTTCAATCCATAAATGGATCGAATTAACTTGCAAACTTTGTTTGCCTGCTTTGGCACGACAAAACCGTTAGGATGTTTATAAACATCCTCCAAAAGGTTTCCGTTGAAGGAAAGCGATTTTGATGTTCAGCTGCCATATTTCATAAATGAAACATGCAGCATTAGCAAGCATTATCCAAATGGATTTAATCATGGCAATGGTTAAAAGGTTTCTTAGTAATCGACACAATGTTGATAACGATACCTTTTCGCTACAAGCCTAGCTCAGTACGTTTGAATGTTGCCATCCATGTTTGTCTTCCTTAAATACTTATTTAGTACCAATAGGCACAATGTCTTACGGTACAATAACCAGTGTCCAAACTTGGTTGGTATACATGGAGTCCATTTCGGACTTCATGGTACTTATTTAGTACCAATACTTATTCACTTCCTCATTCGTAGCCAGTTCGTATTCCTCAATAAGATTGACATCTTCATGAGGTGAGATCAAAAACCCATACCTCTCAGGTTGTTTTCGGACTCTCTCCGACTTACGCGGTTCTTATGTATTCGAAGATTATGGTACAGTTTCATCCCTGATGAACTGTTTGTGTTCCATTAAGGAATTGGTGCCTGGAACAGTATTACTCTGATTTTCATCGAGTTTTACTTTCCTCCCACTTACCACTGCATATAGGTATTCCTCTTAGGAAAACCGCATTGAGAGCAACAATTATATTGTTCTCTTGTGAGTTGTATAAGTACTATACTTTGGTTTCCCTAGGATAACCAATTACAAATTAGGCACTTATCCAATTTGGGTTCTAGTTTGGTATCATCCAAACATATGCCCAACATACCCAAATCTTCAGGAATGAGAAAACTTGGTTTCTTTCCTATTAATATCTAATATGAAATCTGTCTAACAGATTTTCATGGAGCCTTATTCAAAATAAGTTTTGCACTATTTTATGCGTATCCCAAGAAGGAAAATAGTAGCTCAGAGCGACTAATAATTAACCTTACTATGTCCAACAAAGTTCGGTTTCTCTGTTCGGACACACCGTCAAATTGAGGTGTTCCGGGAGGAGTCCAATATGAAAGAATACCATACTCTTTCAAATAGTTGAGAAACTTATGGCTTAAGTATTTTCCACCACGGTCTAACCGTGACAGTTTAATACTTTAGCCGGTCTGTCTGTCTACTTCGAGTTGAAACTCTAAAAGTTTCTGACTTGTGTTTCATAAGATACACATAACCATAACGCGATGCCACATCTGTAAAGGTTATGAAGTATCATATCCACCTCTAGCTTAGCTAGATATTGGCCCACTTACGTCACTATGAACGAGGGCTAACAAATCGGTGGCACTTGTACTTTTACCAAGTAAAAGGTGTTTTAGGCATTTTGCCTAATAATCTAGATTCGTAGACATTATTTGAATTAGAATCAAATATGTCCTAGTACCCACTCTTCGAAAGTGTGGATATACGAGTCTTGTTAATGTGTCCCAGACAGCAATGCCACAAATAAGTCTCATCTGATTAAATCAGTTTGAGCTATTTGTTTGTCATGTTATACGTTTGAGATTCATTAATATTCAAAATATAAATACTGTTATTCACATCTAATGTACTTATCTCAATATCATCTTTATAAAATAAAACACTTAGTATTCTAGAATATAAAGGTATACCCGCAACGGGTTATACTAGATATAGAGATAATGTTTCTAGTCAAACTAGGTACATTATAACAGTTTCCTAATTTAAGTACATACCCAAAGGGTAGTTCCCAAACTTAGGTTTCTACGGTTAAAACAGCGACTCTCGTCCCGTTTTCGACTCGCAGGTAGATCTCAACTGATGCCAGTCTCCTACTAATCAGCAGATCCTGCACATCATATTTATGTACCACATCTAGTATCAAAATCCAATTTTGAAACTAGTAGTGAACATGTTTATGACAAACATGCTAGAAGCCGGAGCCTTGCCCCGCCTTCACTTCCTTCATGTCTGCCTTGTCCATACGGCAGTCACGCTTCAGTGACCCCGTTTGCCACATTTTAGGTAGACATCTTGGGATATGTCCTTTGTCTTCCCAGAAGACTGTGATGATTTTGCCTTTGCCCTTTTATTCATACCCTAGAAGCCTTCGGCCAAGCCTTGTCCTTCTGGGATGTCGAAGTAAGATGCGTCTTGTGCTTCTTGCCCTTTTGCAAACTCTGGCTTTGTCTCCTTGAGCATAGACATTAACTCTCCAAGAGCTTTCTAATGCAATTCGTACTTCTAAGATCTATGAAGATCTTTAATTTCAACATCATGGTATAAGGATCTAATCCTTAATTCTGACGACGGGATTAATGAGTCATTGCAGTAAGCATAATGGATTGAGCACTAAAGTTATCATCACCATGAGTCTTCCAAAACTAATGCTCCACTATTTGCGCAACTCCGGGCTCAGGCCCGAGATGTTTCTCTATCAAATAGAATAACTTCTCAGTTCCCAGGACTATCATGAGGTTTTATTCCCAATTTGAAAATTAAAGCCGTTTAAAAATATTTTCACCCAGGATTATGTTCTAAACGCTAATCTTTCAGTTATCTTGATTTCAATAGTCCAACTATCCAATCAACGATATTGGGTACTATTGAATATAATGATTACTATAGTCTAACTATATAATCAACTATAATTTGATTGGTTAAATTCAAATATATTGATTACTATAATCCAATTATATAATCAACTATAAATTAAAGTAGTTTGAATACAGTCCAACTGTTTAATTAAAACAATAATTAAATAGTAGTCCAACTAATATATATTTATTAATAAATAATGACGAAAAATGAAATGAGCACGTATTGGCAAGTATCTAAACGAAATTGCAAATTTAATACTTGCCTCCCACCATTTTTCGGCGAGCCTCTAACCCTCTGTTGAGTACTCGGGAAACCTAGTTTCCTAGTGGGCTAGGATCCCGTTAAATAGCACACAACCTTGACTTTGGCCAACAAGTTGTATGAAACTTAACTAGGTAGATCTCTAAGATCAATTGGATCTCATCCAATTCCTAGATCCAGTAGGTGGACATCCAAGTCCGAAACATATATCCAATATATGCCAATATATCCAATATATTCCCTAACCTTTTTCCTGTGAATCAACTAAGCCTTGGCTTTGGCACAACAAGCTTAATGATTCCAGTTAAGCGTGGCCCATTGACTTTGGAAAGCTTCGTAATCGATGTCGATGGACAAGAAGTGATCTTGACTTTGGCCAACAATCACAACTTGGACAAGACATGCGATATGGAATAAAGTTTTCATGATTGAAACACATTCGCGATGGAAAAAGGTCTTGACTTTGGCCAACAAACCAGTGCCAATCTTGGATCTTGAGAGAGAATCACTCAATGGAAGGAAATCGCTTAATATTTGTTGAGGGTTTTTCACGTAATTGGCAACCAATTAATTATCTTTGATTAGGTCTCATCATACACCCTTAAACATGCATTCTAAAAGCATAATAAGGCGCGATAAATAAATTAATAATGATATGCGAATGGATATTTAAAACATTTTGCTCCTAGAAAAAATCTCTCCCTTTCCTCTCTCCCCGGCTAGCACTATTCTTACTTCTACCCAATTACATAACACTTCTAAAGAAACCTCATTTACATTAAGGGGAATAGGTGAGAAGAGAAATACAAAGAGTCGAGAGGTAATAGTGTTGGGTTTCTAGATTAGTCCCAAGGATCATTCAAGCAAGAAATCATGTGTGAATACAACAAAAAAGCATGGCGGAATCATACTTACATTGATCGGTTTTGCGATGCGAGGAACAACAAAAAATCCTTGAAGCTCTCTCGGCAATGGTGCTCCTCCATTTTCGGTCAACTCCATGGATGAATCTCCAAGCTCCAAGCTTTTTGTGGTGATTCCATGCTCATGAATAAGTTTCCCTATCACCTTGGATGACTCTTCATGTGCTAGCATTGGATAGATTTGCCACAAATCTTCCATTCACTTCATCTTGTTCTCGGCAAAAGGAGAACCAAAAGAAAGAAATTTCCCTTGGCCTTGAGAGTGGGAGAGAGAGGAGAAAGAAGTTGTCAAATGTTGGTTTGATTCCAAAAATCAACTTAAATGATATACCAAATTTTGGTATTTGTCATTCAATTTAACACTTGTGTGTTTGGCACTCAACCATCAAATCCCATCAACTTCCATCAACCATAAAGTGAGGTGAAAGACAAGTGATGTGACTTGATGTGACAAGTGGGCCCCACTTGATACAAAATGCGAGTGGGCCCGCAAACACTCCCGGGCTCGGGTTCGCTAATTCCGAATTAACGAATTTTTCGTTGCAACGTAATTAAATCTAATTTAATTAAATAATTATGCCTAGCAAAATTATTATTCACGTCACTAACGAATTAATTCTAAATTAACTCGTTCGCCCGAATTAAAATCAATTTAAATTCCGCGTCGAAATCCAATTTCGTATAATATATCAAATATATTATTTTATCGATTAATTCCAAATTAATCGTTCTCTCTCTTTAAATTAATATTTTATACCAGATAAAATATCTCTGTAATTAATCCCAGATTAATTTTCTCTCTCTTATAATTAATCCCAGATTAATAAAGTGCGAGTCATACGTCATCGGTGAATCTTCAGGAAGTGACCATGAGATCCCCGGATATGTTGGCAGTAAATCCGGTCGTCGGACTATCCGAACACGTACGTATCTAGTACTACGTTTTTACCGATTTACAAGACGTGGTTGGCTTCTAGCAAAGCACCGTGCCTACCCAATTCTCCAGAAATATTCTTATAGGAATTTGTTATCTCTATCAGGTGTAGTATACGTAGTATTGCATATTTCAATCCAGCAGCAGATGTCACGTGCAAGGCCTGGGGCTGGAAATGTGTCTGCCCCGTAAGAAGCACATATCGAATCTCTGGTAACTAGTCTCTATAATCGGATAATCATGACCTAGTCATAATATCCCGATAGCTTCAGCATAAAAGAGAACCAATTCCGTATCATACGTGATCATCATCTCCACTATGACTGGAGTGATACTTCCATCTTGACATCACACACAATACACTACGATTCTCAATATACCCAGAAGAGGCATACACAGAACCTGTTAAAGCTCTGGACGACCAAAACCAAAGTATATTGATTGTCGCAAGTATTAGCGGTGCAAGTCTCAGGTTAAGACCAAATATACTTACCCTGATTCGGACTTCCATAGACACATAGTCATACTACCAATGGAATTCTGAGGGGTCTATCCAGAGCGAAGCTGTTTCCGTACCATCGGTAAACACAACCTCCTATTACACTTGCATGAGTATCCAATAACCAAATATATGAGAACTATGTCGTTATGCTCCCACAACGCGCACAAGTGTAATACTAGTCTTTTACGCATTATTGATGTCCAATCTCGATAATACTCTAACTAGGGATATTTAATGATTAAACCTTCGTGGATTGATACTGTATCATATCATCTCAATCCGGAACTAATCATATGTACCTTCTATCATTTATACATGTTGGTAATCTAATTACAAATGATAAAACGGCAATTTCCTTTGTCACATAGTTAATTTGTACAACAACACCATGATCTGTACAAATAGTGATGCTATGGGTCATAATTGTCCAACAATCTCCCACTTGGCCTATAGCCAATCACTCAAGTGTCTTACACCCGAACTATGTACGGTTCGCTCAAACTTATGCTTAGAAAATTCTTTCATCAGCGGATTTGCAGTATTATCATCTGATGCGATTTATTCGATCATGACATCGCCACGATCTATGATCCGAATGAATCAGATGAATATTTGAAGTATATATCTGGATCGTTGATGAGACCATTAATTCTTTAGCCTGTGCTGTAGCCTAGCTCAGCTGCTAACAGAACTACTCCTAATCTGATTAGGATTATTATAGATCCAAAAGGCTTCTATTGCTGCCTCAGTTGCAGCAATAATCCAGTTTTGTTTTTTATTCGGTAACAGTATCTTGCTTGGAAGATTTCCAGCTCACTGTTTCGTTATTCAAACTTTGTAGTACCGTTGTTACGACTTATAGTCATTTTTATCGGTTTAGAAACTTGCAGCAGTGAATCCAGTCACTTCAAGTTCTCCTTCTCCATAGTTTAAGAAAGCATCCTTAGATCATCTAAGATACTAAAGGATGTTCTTAACATCAATCCAGTGACTATCACTTGGATTGGCCCGATTGTGACTCCATATGCTCAAAGCATATGAGACACCAGGTCACGTACATTTATTTCAATGTACGAGTTCTCGGAGAGTATCAACAACTTTAAATCTATCCCAGTAGATCTTTATTCCTAGAATAAAGGTTTTTCTCCCAAGAATTCTACGGAGAATGTTCATGAAAGACAAGCTTTCACCGATTGTTTTATGGGAATATCATTTCCAAGAAATGATATGTCATCATTAGTTAGGACATCACTGTCAGTGCGCTCCCACTAACCTCCTTATATACACAAGAATCATTTTCATTTTGAATTAAATCACATACCATTATGATTACATCAAAACGATAATTCCAAGAACGCAAAGCTTGCTTCAATCCATAAATGGATCGAATAACTGTTAGACATTATGTCCCATAGCGTCACTGTTTGTAAATGATATTGTATTATTGTACAAAATTAACTATGTGATAATGAAATTGCCTTTTGCCGTTTTGTAATATTATTTACTTTGATATATAAATGGCGAAAGTCCATATGATTAATACCGGTTTGAGATGATATGAGACAGTATCAATCCATAAAGGTTTAATCATTAAATATCCCTAGTCGGAGTATTATCGAGATCGGACATCGATAATGCGGAATAGACTAGTATTGCGCTTGTGCACGTGTGAGGGCACAACGGCATAGTTCTCATATATTTAAGTATTGGATACTTATGCAAGTGCGATAGGAGGTTGTGTTTTACCGATGGTACGGAAAACAGCTTCGCTCTGGATAGACCCCGCGGAATCCCATTGGTAGTATGTCTGCGTGTCTATGGGAGGCCGCATCAGGGTAGGTGTATATGGTCTTAACCTGAGACTTACATCTAGCTAGTACTTGCGACAATCGGTAAACTTTGGTTTTGGTGGTTGGGGACCTTAACCGGTTCTGTGTACACCTCTTCTGGGTTTATCGAGAATCGTAGTGTACTGGATGTGATGTCGAGATGGAAGTATCACTTCAGACATATGGAGGTGATGATCACGCAGGACACAGAACTAGTACTCTATAAAAGGTTGCAACCGTCGGGACAATATGACCAGGTCAGGATTGTCCGATTTAAAGAGACTAGTTGCTTGATGTCCGATATATGTTTCGTACGGGGCAGACACATTTCCAGGCCCAGGCCTAACATGTGATGTCCGATACGGATGATGTACGCAATACTACGGTATACTACTGGATATGATCCTATAAGAATATCTGGATACTGCGCTTGCTAAAGCCAATCTATCTGTCTAATTGATTATTGAGAATGGTATAGGTATTGCCTTTATATAGTAAGTGTAGCTGTATGTGTATCAAAGGTATAACGTACGAATCGGTAATAGTACGAGGTACGTACGTGTTCGGATTATCCGACGACCGTATTTACTGCCAACATATCCGGAAATCTCTTGGGTCGCTTCCCGAAGATTCACCAATGACGTATGATTCAAACTCGATTAATCTTGGATTAATTACGGAGAGACTTTATCTTGGATAAAGTACTATAAATAGAGAGAGAACGATTAATTTGGAATTAATCGTAAAATTATTATATTCGATATAATAATCGAAATTCGATTTCGACGAGAAATTAAAATTAGATTTTAATTGGGACAAACGAGTTAATTTAGAATTAATTCGTTAGCGACGTAAATAATAATTTCGCTAGGCGCAATCATTTATTTAAATTCGATTTAATTAACGTCGCGACGTAAGTTCGGTATTTCGGAAATATCGAACCCGAACGCGTGAGTGCACGTGGGCCCACTTTCATTTGGAAACGTGTGGGGCCCACATGACACATGTCATATTATGTATTATTTAATTGTGATGCATTGCATGGAGATAGTGTACAATGCACTCAATGGTTTTGCATGGAAATTGAGTTTTGACACTCTAAGCCATTGCATGATTTGTGTCATAAGTTTATTATTAATTTAATATATTATGGCATAAATATAAATTGATTTTTGAAATCAAATCACTCACTCTCCTCTCTTTCCTCTTGACCGAAACTGTGAAGTTTCACAGCCCTCTCCACTTTTCTGTTTTTGTTGCAAAAACTTGAAGAAATTGTGTTTTGTTTGGAACATAAATTCACACACAAGGCTAGCACCTTCAAGGGATCATACAAAGGTGTTATGGGAAACTAATTCTTGAGCTTGGAAGGATCAAAGAAAGCTTGGAGCTTCCCCACTCACCTTGGCCGAAACCTTCACTGCACAAAGGAGAAAATTTTCATTTCATCAACGCATCCGCATTCCGATCTTTGTGAGTATGATTCCGCCATACTTCATCTTTTAATATATATATTCATTGTTGTATTTAAATGCTTAATCTTTCCTTGGGACATATAATAGAAACCAACAATGGTATCATTGAGCCATGGTTAAGAATGAAATACTTTAGGTTAAAATTTGGGTAAAATTGATTGAAGCATGTTCTTGTGAAATTTGATGAATGAGTATGCTTATATGTATGTAAAATGACATAATATGAAATCAATTTTATGAAAAATGCATTGGATGATTTTTTTCCCCAAATTCATGCCTTGGCCGAATGTGTTGCCACTTGGAGTGGATTGGAATTTTTTGTGTTAAGATCATTGGATGACTTAGAACGTATACGGGATGTAAATTAGTAATTCAATCGGATTGAAAAACAAATCGACACAAAAACTCACCTTGGCCGAATGTTAATGGACATGTAAAGGAGTTGATTTTTTGTTAAAATTAATGTTGGACATTTATTTTGAAAAATAGATGATTAATAAATTAAATGGGTATTTTGAAATATTTGGTTTAATATATTAATCTTGGTTTTACACTTTAATTAATTGGACTTTAATGTTTGGAATATTAAAATTTAATTAATGGGCTTAATTGGTGAATTGGGCTTTAATATTGTATTTGGGCATAATGGGCTTGGGTGGACCAAGTAGATTTGGGCCAAAAGGATTCGATCCAATTTGGGCCTAAATCACTCCATTAAGTCCAAATATAATATAATGGGCTTTAAAAATTTAATTGGACCTTATGGGCTTAAAATTAGTTTTATGGCATTTAAGGGTGATTCCTTATTTGGGCTTGGTAATTGGGTTTGACCCACATTGACCAAAGCCCAAGCCTTAATAAATCAATTGAAAGCCCATTTGACTTGAATTAAATTAAACATTGGATGTTAGTTGGGCTTTGAGACCCAATAGGATTAGATTTAGAATCTAAGTCTTTAAAGCACATTAAAAGTGTAAACATTTAATTTGGAATTAAATAATGAATTAGTATTGAATACGAATTAAATTAGATTAATAAGTAGTTCGATATAATTCGCGAATTCGTACCTTATGTACTTATTCTCAATCGAGTTGGACTCGCGCAAAATCAAACCGTTGTTTGAACATTGGATGATCACTTAAACATAGACTAATTAATTGGATTAGATTGGTTGTAAAAAGCATGTCTTGTTTGAAAATATATATATGTGTTGAATGAATAGTGTATATCGGATGGATATTAGAAGGGAAATGGTAATTTTAGAAATTATTGTAAATTTGGAATTATAAATTGGACCTGCGTGTCCAGCCTTATCTCTTTATCTCTTTGTATTCTCTTCTCACCTAATTCCCCTCAATGTAAATGAGGTTTCTCTTATTGTATTATGAAAATGGGTAGTAGAAGTAGAATAGTGCTAGCGAGAGGGAGAGGAAGGGAGGGAGTGATTAGTGTTCTAGGAACAAATTGTTTATATATCCATCCGCATATCACTATTAATTTACTTTACGCGCTTTATGATGTTTTAGAAGCATGCTTAAGGGTGTATGATGATGAGACCTAACAAAGATAAATAAATTGGTTGCCAATTACGCGAAAATCCCTCAATTTATATTAAGCAAATATCCTTCCATTGAATGATTCTTGTTCAAGATCCGAAGTTGGCATTGGTTTGTTTGGCCAAAGTCAAGACCTTTGTCAATCAAGGATGTACTTGAATCATGAGAGTTTTGTTGCATATCGGTGTCTTGTCCAAATCGTGATTTTTATTGGCCAAAGTCAAGATCACTTTTTGTCCAATGACATTGATTACGAAACTTTCCTCGTCAATGGGTCCCGCTTAACTGGAATCATTAGGTTTGTTTTTGGCCAAAGCCAAGGCCTAGATGATTCGGAGGATATGGTTAGGAAAATGTAATGGATACATTGACATTATACATATGTTTCGGACTTGGATGTCCACCTAACCGGATCTAGGAATTGGATGAGATCCAATTGATCATAGAGATCTACCTAAGTTAAATAGCATACAGCTTTTATTGACCAAAGTCAAGGTTGTGTGTTATTTAACGGGATCCTAGCCCACTAGGAAATGCGATTTCCCGAGTTCTCCACAAGAGGGTTAGAGACTTGAAGAAAATAGTGGGAGGCTATTATTGAATTTGCAATTTCGTTCAGATACTTAGCCTTACGCGTCTTTCAAAATTATTTCGTCAATATTTTAATAATTAGTTGGACTAATATATTGTTATTTTGCTTGTAACAGTTTGACTGTACCCATAACATCGTTGACTTTATAGTTGGACTATAGTTGTCAAGATGACTGGCAAGGGTAATGTCCGTGACATAATCATGGGCGATAATGTCTTCAAAGGGACAAACTTTGCCGACTGGGAAATGAACCTCAAGATAGTGCTTGGGGCTGAGAGGGTGGCTGTATACTATTCAGAGACCTCTCCCGCCTAAACCCACTGAGCCACTGGAGCTAGAGTTATGGAAGACTCATAGTGACGATTGTGACCAAGCTCAGTCAGTTATGCTAGCTGCAATGACCCAGCATTTCAGACGCCAGAACAGGGACTTGGATCCCTATAACATGATGGCAAGATTGCGTGATCTCCACCGCACCAACAAGCGGATGGAGAGGTACGAGCAGTAGTAAGGAAACTATTCCGCTCCCGGATGACAGACGGCGCATCAGTTGAGGCCCACGGGACTCAAATGATCGCTGACATAGATGAGTTAGCCAAGATGGGCATTGTCTTGGAGGCAGAGTTGACGATTGATATGCTATTACAATCGCTACCCGATACTTGGAAACAAATCATCATCAACTATAAGTTGATGGACACTGACGACACTCTTGGAGAGTTGTTGTCCGTGCTGAAGGAGTCCGAAAAGGAACTCCTAAAGGGGAGCAAGCGCGAGGCGCATTATGCATCGACCTCTCATGCGCCAAGGGCTGGCCCAAGGCAATGGAGGTGCGAGGAAGAAGAAGTTCAAGAACAAGGGCAAGGGCAAGTTGACAGTGGCTTCTAGGAAGCCAAAGGACAAATCTCGCGACATCTGCCTCAACTGCGGCAGAGGGGTCACTGGAAACGTGACTGCCGAATGGGCAAAGGGCAGAGGGAGGATATCAAGGCTGGCAAGGCTATCGCCTCTGGTATGTTTGTTATTGAGATAAATATGAATACTTCTAGTTTTAAAAATTGGATTTTTGATTCTGGTTGTGGTGCTCATATTTGTACTGATGTGCAGGATCTGCAGGATAGCAGGGTGCTGGCATCGGGGGAGATGGATCTACGGGTCGGAAACGGAACACCAGTTGCTGTTTTGGCCGTAGGGACTTTTGTTTTAGAACTGCCCTCAGGGCATGTACTTAAACTTTTGAACTGTTATTTTGTACCTAGTTTAACTAGGAATATTATATCTGTATCCTTGTTAACCCAGCAGGGTTACACTTTTGTATTTAGAAACACTGGGTGTTATTTATATAAAAATGATGCAGAAATTTGCACAGCTGTTGCAAATAACGGTCTTTATATTTTGAATATAAATGAATCTCCTAAAATGACAAACAAAAGGCTCAAAAGGAGTAATCTAAAAGATGAAGCTTATATGTGGCATTGTCGTCTAGGACACATCAACAAGACTCGCATATCCACACTTTCGAAGAGTGGGTACTTGGACGAATTTGATCCCAATTCATATGACGTCTGCGAATCTTGTCTTTTAGGCAAAATGCCTAAATCACCTTTTAGCGGTAAAGGTGAACGTGCCACAGAATTGTTGGCTCTCGTTCATACTGACGTATGCGGGCCCATGTCTAGCCAGGCTAGAGGTGGATTTCACTACTTCGTAACCTTCACAGATGATGCATCTCGTTACGGTTATGTGTATCTTATGAGACACAAGTCGGAAACTTTTGAGAAATTCAAAGAGTTTCGACACGAAGTGGAGAAACAAACAGGGAAGAGTATTAAGACATTACGGTCAGACCGTGGTGGCGAATACTTAAGTTATGAGTTTCAAGATTACTTGAAAGAATATGTATTCTTTCACAGTGGACTCCTCCTGGAACACCGCAATTAAACGGTGTGTCCGAACGGAGAGAAACCGCACCTTGTTAGACATGGTGAGGTCAATGATGAGTCGCACTGAGCTACCAATATCCTTCTGGGGATACGCATTAAACAGTGCTATACTTATTTTAAATAAGGTACCGTCGAAGTCTGTTGAACAGACTCCATATGAGATATGGACAGGAAGGAAACCAGGTTTCTCTTTCCTGAAGATTTGGGGATGCTGGGCATATGTTAAACGTTTGGAAGGTACCAAACTTGAACCCAAATCTGATAAATGCCTTTTCGTAGGATATCCTAGGGAAACCAAAGGATATTACTTCTATCACCCACAAGAGAACAAAGTATTTGTTGCTCTACAAGCATTTTTCCTTGAGAAGGATTTTATAAATGCAGTGCAGTGGTAAGTGGGAGGAAAGTAGAACTCGATGAAGATCGTAGTGATACTGTTCCTGGCAATGAATCAACGACGGAACAAGAACAGACCGTCCGGGATGAGTCTGTACCACAAACTTCACATACACAAGGACCGCGTAGGTCGGAGAGAGTCAGAACAGTACCTGAGAGGTATGGGTTCCTGATCTCACCTCATGTAGATATTAATCTTATTGAGGATATTGAGCCGGCTACGTATGAGGAAGCGATACAAAATATCGATTCCGCTTTATGGCAAGAAGCCATGAAGTCCGAGATGGATTCCATGTACGCCAACCAAGTTTGGACACTGGTTGATGCACCAGAAGGCGTAAAGCCTATTGGATGCAGATGGATCTTCAAGAAGAAGACCGACATGGATGGCAACGTACAAACGTACAAAGCTAGGCTTGTAGCGAAGGGGTATCGTCAACAATATGGTATTGATTATGACGAAACCTTCTCACCCGTTGCCATGATTAAATCCATTCGGATAATGCTTGCAATAGCTGCATATTTCGATTACGAGATATGGCAGATGGACGTTAAAAACGCTTTCCTTAACGGAAACCTTTTGGAGGATGTTTATATGCAACAGCCTGACGGTTTTATCGTACCTAGACTTGCAAACAAGGTTTGTAAGTTAAATCGATCCATTTATGGATTGAAGCAAGCATCACGGTCATGGAATCAGCGTTTTGATGAGATCATAAAAGAATATGATTTCGTGCAAAACGCAGATGACCCTTGTGTATACAAGAAGGTTAGTGGGAGAGCACTTACTTTTATTGTCCTTTATGTCGACGACGTATTGCTTATAGGCAATGACATTCCCATGCTAACGTCGGTGAATTGGCTTTCATTAAAATTCTCCATGAAAGATCTGGGAGAAGCAGCCTTTATTCTTGGAATAAAGATCTACCGGGATAGATCTAGAAAGCTGCTTGGACTCTCCCAGAGTACATACATTGATAAAGTTGTTGAAGCGATTCAACATGGAACAATCCAAGAGGGGATTGGTTCCAATGGTACGTGGTACCTCTCTGTCTAAGGACATGTGTCCTAAGACTCAGGAAGAGAGAGACAACATGAGTCGGATACCGTTCGCCTCGGCAGTCGGATCGATCATGTATGCCATGATATGTACACGACCTGATGTCTCATATGCTTTGAGCATGTGCAGTCGCTATCAGGCCGATCCAGGTGAAGGTCACTGGATAGCAGTTAAGAATATCCTTAAGTATCTTAAACGAACTAAGGATGCTTTCTTAATTTATGGAGATGGAGAACTTGCGGTATCTGGGTATACCGATGCAAGTTTCCAAACCGACAAGGATGACTACAAGTCGCAATCCGGGTACATTTTTTGTTTGAATAACGGACGGAGCAGTGAGCTGGAAATCTTCCAAGCAAGATACTGTTGCCGATTCAACAACAGAAGCGGAGTACATCGCTGCATCTGAAGCAGCAAAGGAGGCAGTTTGGATCCGAAAGTTCCTAATCGGATTAGGAGTAGTTCCGTTAGCAGCTGAGCCCGTTCCATTGTATTGTGACAATAACGGGGCTATAGCACAGGCTAAGGAACCAAGGTCTCATCAACGGTCCAAGCATGTTCTTCGACGTTACCATCTGATTCGGGAGATTATACATCGTGGCGAGATGTAAAGGTCGAGAAGGTCACATCAGATGACAACATTGCAGATCCGCTGACGAAGGCTGTTCTTCAGCAAGTTTTTGAACGACACATACATAGTTCGGGTATTAGATGCTTGAGTGACTGGCTATAGGCCAAGTGGGAGATTGTTAGACATTATGTCCCATAGCGTCACTGTTTGTAAATGATATTGTATTATTGTACAAAATTAACTATGTGATAATGAAATTGCCTTTTGCCGTTTTGTAATATTATTTACTTTGATATATAAATGGCGAAAGTCCATATGATTAATACCGGATTGAGATGATATGAGACAGTATCAATCCATAAAGGTTTAATCATTAAATATCCCTAGTCGGAGTATTATCGAGATCGGACATCGATAATGCGGAATAGACTAGTATTGCGCTTGTGCACGTTGTGAGGGCACAACGACATAGTTCTCATATATTTAAGTATTGGATACTTATGCAAGTGCGATAGGAGGTTGTGTTTTACCGATGGTACGGAAAACAGCTTCGCTCTGGATAGACCCCGCGGAATCCCATTGGTAGTATGTCTGCGTGTCTATGGGAGGCCGCATCAGGGTAGGTGTATATGGTCTTAACCTGAGACTTACATCGCTAGTACTTGCGACAATCGGTAAACTTTGGTTTTGGTGGTTGGGGACCTTAACCGGTTCTGTGTACACCTCTTCTGGGTTTATCGAGAATCGTAGTGTACTGGATGTGATGTCGAGATGGAAGTATCACTTCAGACATATGGAGGTGATGATCACGCAGGACACAGAACTAGTACTCTATAAAAGGTTGCAACCGTCGGGACAATATGACCAGGTCAGGATTGTCCGATTTAAAGAGACTAGTTGCTTGATGTCCGATATATGTTTCGTACGGGGCAGACACATTTCCAGCCCCAGGCCTAACATGTGATCGTCCGATACTGGATCGATGTACGCAATACTACGGTATACTACGCTTGATATAGATCTGATATTCCTATAAGAATATTTCTGGAGAATTGGGTAGGCATGGCGCTTTGCTAGAAGCCAACCTTGTCTTGTGAATCGGTAAAAACGTAGTACGAGGTACGTACGTGTTCGGATTATCCGACGACCGTATTTACTGCCAACATATCCGGAAATCTCTTGGGTCGCTTTCCGAAGATTCACCAATGACGTATGATTCAAACTCGATTAATCTTGGATTAATTACGGAGAGACTTTATCTTGGATAAAGTACTATAAATAGAGAGAGAGAACGATTAATTTGGAATTAATCGTAAAATTATTATATTCGATATAATAATCGAAATTCGATTTCGACGCGAAATTAAAATTAGATTTTAATTGGGACAAACGAGTTAATTTAGAATTAATTCGTTAGCGACGTAAATAATAATTTCGCTAGGCGCAATCATTTATTTAAATTCGATTTAATTAACGTCGCGACGTAAGTTCGGTATTTCGGAAATATCGAACCCGAACGCGTGAGTGCACGTGGGCCCACTTTCATTTGGAAACGTGTGGGGCCCACATGACACATGTCATATTATGCATTATTTAATTGTGATGCATTGCATGGAGATAGTGTACAATGCACTCAATGGTTTTGCATGGAATTGAGTGTTTGACACTCTAAGCCATTGCATGATTTGTGTCATAAGTTTATTATTAATTTAATAATATTATGGCATAAATATAATTGATTTTTGAAATCAAATCACTCACTCTCCTCTTTTCCTCTTGACCGAAACTGTGAAGTTTCACAGCCCTCTCCACTTTTCTGTTTTTGTTGCAAAAACTTGAAGAAATTGTGTTTTGTTTGGAACATAAATTCACACACAAGGCTAGCACCTTCAAGGGATCATACAAAGGTGTTATGGGAAACTAATTCTTGAGCTTGGAAGGATCAAAGAAAGCTTGGAGCTTCCCCACTCACCTTGGCCGAAACCTTCACTGCACAAAGGAGAAAATTTTCATTTCATCAACGCATCCGCATTCCGATCTTTGTGAGTATGATTCCGCCATACTTCATCTTTTAATATATATATTCATTGTTGTATTTAAATGCTTAATCTTTCCTTGGGACATATAATAGAAACCAACAATAACTTGCAAACCTTGTTTGCTCGTTTTGGTACGACAAAACCGTCGGATGTTGTAAACATCCTCCGAAAGGTTTCCGTTAAGGAAAGCGATTTTGGCATTCAGCTGTCATATTTCATGAATGAAACATGTAGCATCAGCAAGAATTATCCAAATGGATTTAACAATGGCAATGGGTAAAAGGTTTCATTGTAATCGACACAATATTGATAACGATACCTTTTCGCTAAAAGCCTAGCTTAGTACGTTGGTATGTTTCCTTCCATGTATGTCTTCCTTGAAGACTTATATAGTACCAATAGGCACAATGCCTTCTGTTACAACAACCAGTTCCAAACTTGGTTGATATACATGGAATCCATTCAGGACATCATGGCACATTGCCATAATAGGGAGTCGATACCTTGTATCACTTCCTCATACGTAGTCAGTTCGTATTCCTCAATAAGATTGACATCTTTATGAGGTGAGATCAGAAACCCATACCTCCAAGGTTATTTTCTGACTCTCTCTGACTTACGCGGTTCTTGTGTATTCGAAGATTATTGGTATAGTTTCATCCTTTATGAACTATTTGTGTTCCATAAAGGAATCGGTGCCTAGAATAGTATTACTCTGATTTTTCATCGAGTTTTACTTTCCTCCCAATTACCACTGCATATCGGTATTCCTCTTAGGAAAGCCGCATGGCGAGCAACCATTTTATTGTTCTCTAGTGAGTTGTATAAGTACTATACTTAGGTTTCCCTAGGATAACCCATAATTAGGCAATCATTTCATTGTTCTCTAGTGAGTTGTATAAGTACATCAACTAGTATCTAAACGTAGTTGGTATACATAGAATCCATTTCGGACATCATGGCACTTTGCCATAATAGGGAGTCGATACCTTATATCACTTCCTCCTACGTAGTCAGTTCGTGTTCCTCAATAAGATTGACATCTTTATGAGGTGAGATCAGAAACCTATACCTCCCAGGTTGTTTCCTGACTCTCTCCAACTTACGCGGTGTTGGTTACTATAATTAGTCCCAAGGAAAGATTAAGCAATAGAAATACAATAATCATACATGTAAAGCTTGAAGGATGGCGGAAACATACTTACAAAGCTATGTGACGAAAATGGTGATGAGGATCCTTGAGCCTCCAAGGATGAAGTTTCGGCCAAGCAACAAGATGGAGAGAAGCTTCAAATCTTTGAGTATTCCAAGCTCCAAATGCGTTTCCCTATCACCTCTTTTGTTCCTTGCTTGTGCTAGCAAAAATGGAGAATGAGAAAACAATTTTCTGCCTTTGTATATGCAGCTCACGGCGTGAGCAAGAGAGAAAGAAGAGGAGAGTGTTTCACTTTTAATTTTGTTCCCTTTGCATGCCAAAACCGTGAGAGGCAAAGGAAATGAAAAGTGATATGATATCTAATACCAAAAGAATTTTTTAATGCAAAAAATCCTTCAAAACCGTGCATGGCTTTCCCTCCAAAATGAAATCCATCATTTGCCATCATTACCACACTTTGAGATTAGAGACAATGTATCATCCCTCAAAGGTGACTAGATACATCCACCATCTATTCGTATTAAGTAATGAGATATCGCGATGTGATTTGCGGATATCACTCGATTCAAAATACGAATGTGTCCGCAAACACTTTCGGGCTCGGTTTCGTTAATTCCGAATTAATGAATTTCCGTCGCGACGTGAATTAAATAATTACGCCTTGCGAAATTACTATTCAGTTCGCTAATGAATTAATTCTAAATTAATTCGTTTGCCCGAATTAAAATCCGATTTTAATTCCGCGTCGAAATCTAATTTCGTTTAATAATATATCGAATATATTATTTTATCGATTAATTCCAAATTAATCGATCTCTCTCTCTCTCCTAATAAGGCATTTTATCCAAGATAAAGTTTCTCCGCAATTAATCCAAGATTAATAAGGTTCGAATCAAACGTCATAGGTGAATCTTCAGGAAGCGACCCAAGAGATCTCCGGATATGTTGGCAGTAAATACGGTCGTTGGATAATCCAAACACGTACGTACCTCGTACTACGTCTTTACCGATTCACAAGACAAGGTTGGCTTCTAGCAAAGCGCCATGCCTACCCAATTCTCCAGAAATATTCTTACTGGAATATAAGATCTTTATCAAGCGTAGTATACCGCAGTATCGCGTATATCGATCCAGTATCGGACGATCACATGTTAGGCCTGGGGCTGGAGATGTGTCTGCCCCGTACGAAACATATATCGGATATCAAACAACTAGTCTCTTTAAATCGGACAATCCTGACCTGGTCATATTGTCCCGACGGTTGCAACCTTTTATAGAGGACTAGTTCTGTATCCTGCGTGATCATCATCTCCATATGTCTGAAGTGATACTTCCATCTTGACATCACATCCAGTACACTACGATTCTCGATAAGCCCAGAAGAGGCGTACACATAACCGATTAAAGCCCTGAACCACCAAAACCAAAGTTTACCGATTGTCGCAAGTACTAGCGATGTAAGTCTCAGGTTAAGACCATATACACCTACCCTGATGCGGCCTCCCATAGACACGCAGACATACTACCAATGGGATTCCGCGGGGTCTATCCAGAGCGAAGCTGTTTTCCGTACCATCGGTAAAACACAACCTCCTACTGCACTTGCATAAGTATCCAATACTTAAATATATGAGAACTATGCCGTTGTGCCATCACAACTCGCACAAGTGCAATACTAGTCTATTCCGCATTATCGATGTCCGATCTCGATAACACTCCGACTAGGGATATTTAATGTTTAAACCTTTTATATTGATACTGTCTCATATCATCTCAATACGGAACTAATCATATGGACTTTTGCCATTAATAAATCAAAGTAAATAATTTTACAAAACGGCAAAAGGGCAATTTCATTATCGCATAGTTAATTTTGTACAATAATACAATATCATTTACAAAACAGTGACGCTATGGGTCATAATGTCCAACACGCGGTTCTTGTGTATTCGAAGATTATTGGTATAGTTTAATCTTGGATGAACTATTTGTGTTCCATGAGGAATCGGTGCCTGGAATAGTATTACTCCGATTTTCATCGAGTTTTACTTTCCTCCCACTTACCACGTCATATCGGTATTCCTCTTAGGAAAACTGCATGGTGAGCAACAATTACATTGTTCTCTTGTGAGTTGTATAAGTACTATACTTTGGTTTCCCTAGGATAACCAATTACAAATTAGGCACTTATCCGATTTGGGTTCTAGTTTGGTATCATCCAAACATATGCCTAGCATACCCAAATCTCCAGGAATGAGAAACCCTGTTTCTTTCCTGGTCATATCTAATATGAAGTTTGTCTAACATATTTTTATGGAACCTTATTCAAAATAAGTCTTGCACTATTTAATGCGTATCCCTTGAAGGAAATGGTAGCTCAGAGCGACTCATGATTAACCTTATCATGTCCAATAAAATTTGGTTTCTCTATTCAGACACACCGTCAAATTGACGTGTTCCGGAAGGAGTCCTCATTGAAAGAATACTTTACTTTTTCAAGTATTTGAGAAACTTATTGCTTAAGTATTTTCATCATGGTCTAATCATGATGTTTTAATACTTTAGCCGATCTGTTTGTCTACTTCGTGTCGAAACTATAAAAGTTTCCGATTTGTGTTTCAGAATAAACACATAACCATAACGTCATGCCACATCCGTAAAGGTCACGAAACATTCATATCCACATCTAGCCTAGCTAGACACGGGCCCACTTACGTCACTATGAACGAAGGCTAACAGATCGGTGGCATTTACACCTTTACCAAGTAAAAAGTATTTCAGGCACTTTGCCTAATAAGCTAGATTCGTAGATATTATTTGAATAGAATCAAATCTGTCCTAGTATCCACTCTTCAAAAGTGTGGATATACGAGTCTTGTTTAATGTGTCTCAGACAACAATTCCACTTATAAGTCTCTACTGATTAAATCAGTTTGAGCTATTTGTTTGTCATGTCATACGTTTGAGATTTATTTATATTCAAAATATAAAAAATGTTATTCACAGCTAATGTGCTTATCTCAATATCATCTTTATAAAATAAAACACTTTAATGTTCTAGAATATAAAGGTATATCCGCAACGAATTATACTCTAATGTAGAGATAATGTTTCTAGTCAAACTAGTTACATTTTAACAGTTTCCTAATTCAAGTACATACCCGAAAGGTAGTTCCTAAACTTAGGTTTCTACGGTTAAAACAGCGATTGTCGTCCCGTTTCCGATTCGTAGATCGATCTCAACTGAAGTCAGTATCCTGCTAATCAGCAGATTCTGCACACCAGTACATATTTATGTACCACTGATGAGCGGAAAATATATCAATATTTACCGCCCCTTTTACTTAATATTTTGTTTAGTTTCTCGGGTTTGATGAACGTTTTGATGTGTTTTAGTTTATTTTGCAGATAAAATAATATCGGATCTCAATGAAATCATTTAGGATGAAATATGGGTCAAATAAGGGCAATTATTGGACTTGATATTTTAATTTTGGAGATTGTAAACTTGAAAGGGCGTTTTTGACGAAGTGCAGTTTTGGAAATTCCAATTTTACGCATCTATCGTATTTTAGGCATAACGTTTTACTCCGATATCGGATTGAGCTGATTCAAGTTCTAGATTAAAGAAGACTCAAAGATCTACAGTTTTGAAAGACAAAATAATTTCGAATTCTGAAGATTTCATACCCGAAATTGATAAACTATCCAGAAGTGTGTTGTGTGTAATTATTAAAGTCACTTTCAATCATTTTCAAAGCAAAAAAATAAATTAATAAATAAATAATAAAAATTATCAAATCATCACCAAACATGATAAGAGATTAGTGGAGCAATTAATAATGGATTTGGTGGAGCAATTAGTGGAGCAATTAATAATTGATTTGGTGGATGATTTGATGGAGGCAAAATTTTGCCTATAAATACCAAGCCATTTCATTTGTAAAATTCATACTTTCTTCTAAGGAATTCCTTAAGAATACTAAGAAGATTGTATCTTGTTTGTTTATTTACAGCTTTCAGTAATTAATTTCCGCTTTCGCACTTTCTTTTCTTTACTTTTCAGTTTTTACTTTCCGCAATTTACTTTTACGCACATTATTTTTCTTTCTTTAATTTTCACTTTTTACTTTTCAGTAATTAATTTCAGCAATTTACTTTCAGCAATTTACTTTCAGCAATTTACTTTTCAGCAATTTACTTTTCAGTAATTTACTTTCAGCATTTAATTTTCAGTATTTAATTTCAGCATTTACTTTCAGCATTTACTTTTCAGTATTAATTTTCAGTATTTAATTTTCAGTATTTCACTTTATGTCTTTTATTTTATTTAAGTTTTTTTTTATTACCCTTAAATATGTGTCGTAACTAAGCCAGTTATCTGGGGTTGTGATGAAATCCAATATCACCGGTTTATAAGGGGTTAGATTATAGCTTGGGTAATATAAAGATTTATTTATTGAGTCTTAATCTTAATGCTTTTTCATTAACTGGCCATTAATAAAATTGAACTAGGAAACTTAAAATGAACTAGACATAGGGATTTTAAGTTTAAGACCTTAGACTCAATAGTCCACGATCTTCCTTGAGGATAGATAACCATTTAATAGATTTCCTTACAGGATAGACATATACCTGTCGGGCGCGGGTAGCCATAATTGGAACTTAAACTTAATGAATCCAGATAATTTGGTTGACATAGACATATGGTTCAATTGGGTTAAACTGGGTATTTGTGTCTGACCATCGACAAAGGCTTACACATAATTTAGTGTTCCAGGTTAATAAATCAATATATTACCCAACTTTAAGATAACCACTTCATCTTTAAAATGATATTGGAAGAAATCACAACCCTAGATAGTTTTTAATATTGAATTTTCTTAAAACCTACTTTCGAACAATTTTATTTACTTGTTTTTAAATTTAGAATCGTCACCATTTCAAATCAATCAAACAACCTGTTAGATACTAGTAATCATTTGACCTCATAAAATTAATAGATTAGATATTAAGTCCTCGTGGGATCGATATTTTTATACTACTTGAACGATACGTGCGCTTGCATTATACGTGTGTGTTTACGCCGGTCAAGTTTTTGGCGCCGTTGCCGGGGACTTATTTATCTTTCACTATTAGTTTTGGGGTTAGATACGTTACTTCTATCTAATTTCTTTTTACTTATTGTTTTTGTTTTCTTGTGTTTCAGGTTCTCAGAAACTACATGAGATGAACCAGAAGCTTTGAACTTCGACCGCTTGACCCATAAATTGAAAGAACCATCAGACAGTTGAGAAGGGAAAGGCGAGAAGGCCAAGAAGCTTTAGTCAACATGGAACCTGAACCTTTGAACGTTGCACCACCAATTCCCATTCGAGACAAAACCATTCCGGTGGTTGACAGACTCATTTATTGCATTGTACTTCCTCCCTTACCAGCAAATGCAGGTGACATCAAAACATGCATTCAGATGATTCAGCAGTCAGTTCAGTTTGGGGGGAATGCAACTGAAGATCCTAATGCCCACATCAGCAACATCCTGGAAGTTTGCGGCACTTTCAATTACAACCGAGAAGTTGAAGAAGCAATGAGATTGCGTATTTTCCCATACTCCTTGAAAGACAGAGCTAAAGCTTGGCTACATTCACTACCAGCAGGTTCCATCACAACTTGGACCACTTTAGCCACCAAATTTCTTGCAAAGTACTTTCCACCAGCCAGAACCGGAAAACTGAGGAATGACATCACATCCTTTGTACAACAAGATTCAGAATCCCTCTGCGAAGCTTGGGAAAGGTATAAAGATTTGCTCCGGAAATGTCCTCACCATGAGATTCCAAAAGGGCTTCAAGTCCAAACATTCTATAATGGGCTTTCTGGAATAATGAGAACCACAATTGATGCTACTGCTGGAGGAGCCTTGATGGCAAAAGAAGAAGATCAAGCCTGGGACCTAATCGAAGAAATGGCCAACAATAATTCCTTGTGGCCAATAGAAAGGAGCATGATCCAAAGAATTGCAGGAATTTATGAAAGTGGAGCCAATACAGCAGTCAACACCAAGCTAAATCAGATATGCAAATTCATGGAGACTCTTACCACTGGATCCACAAGTTCACCATATGGAGAAGCACTAGAGTCGAACCAACTTGAAGAAATGGTGAATTTTGTCAACAATTTCAACAGACAGTGGAACAATCCATATTCCAACACCTACAACCCAGGGTGGAGGAATCATCATAATTTATCATGGAGCAACAATTCAGGCCAACAGTAGAACTATCCACCACCTAGATTCCAACAACAGAACAAAATCCAGGAGCAGGCAAATGAACCAGGAATAACAGAAGTGTTGACCCACTTGAAAAAGTAAAAGCAAAACATGACTCTCAAGCAGCAAGATATGATACTATGTTTCAATCTCAAGCAGCAAGATATGATGCTATGTTTCAATCCTAAGCAGTATTAATTCAAGGTCAATCTGCTTCTATTAAAGCACTGGAGAATCAAATTGGACAACTGGCAAATTCTCAGAGTTACAGACCGCCAGGTACCCTTCCTAGCAACACAAAGCCAAATCCAAGAAACATGGGGAAGGAACAATGTCATGCCATCATGTTAAAAAGCGGTACTGAAATCAACAAAGATGTTGGAGCCAAAACAACTGCTAAGGAAGTTCCAAAAGAAACAAAGCAACAGATGGAGGAAAAAGAAGCAAAGGAAAAAGAACAAATCATTCCACCTCCACCTTTTCCTCAACGTCTTCAGAAGAAAAAATTGGACAAGCAGTTTTCTCGGTTCCTGAAGATGTTTAAAAAGCTGCATATCAACATTCCATTTGCAGAAGCGTTGGAACAAATGCCCAGCTATGCCAAATTCATGAAAGACATTCTTTCACGAAAGCGGAGATTGGGAGATTATGAGACAGTAGCATTATCAGAAGAATGCAGCGCCATCATTCAGAGAAAACTTCCCCCAAAGTTGAAAGATCCTGGCAGTTTCACTGTTCCTTGCACCATAGGAGAACAAGACTTCGGTAAGGCTCTGTGTGATTTAGGTGCGAGTGTTAACTTGATGTCTTTCTCTATTTTCAGGAAATTACAGATTGGAGAAACAATTCCAACTTCAGTCTCACTACAACTTGCTGATAGAACGCTCGTATTTCCAACAGGCGTAGTTGAGGATGTGCTGGTCAAGGTTGACAAATTCATTTTCCCAGCAGAGTTTATTGTCCTTGATATGGAGGAAGACGCAGACGTGCCAATCATCCTCGGGAGACCATTCTTGGCTACAGGTCGAACCATTATTGATGTACAAAAATGAGAACTAACCATGAGGGTACATGACAAAGAAGTAACATTCAATGTTTTCAAGGCCATGAATATCCCAGATGATGAAAAGAAGGAGGAATGTTTCAAACTCGATGTGATACACAGTACCATTCAGAACTCCAATGCAATGCAAAGTTCTACTGACAAACTTAAAACATGTCAATTGCCTGTGGAGCCTAAAGATAAAGCGTCTTTTGTACTGAAGAAGCCAATTCTTGCACTACAAGCAACAGAAGAGAAAAAGTTCCACCAACTCAACGAATTGGAGGAATTTCACAATCAGCCTTTTGATGATGCCAAATTGTACAAAGAAAAGGGCAAGAAAAGACATGATGAGAAGTTAGTGCGCATACAACTGGAACCAGGGCAGAAGGTACTGTTAATCAAATCAAGGGTGAAATTCTTCCCATGGAAGCCAAAATCACGGTGGTCAGGTCCATTTGTGATCACCAAAGTTTTACCAAATAGAGCCATTGAGATACATGATCCTGACGCTAACAAAACTTTCAAGGTTAAAAACAAGCGTGTCAAGCACTACTGGGGCGAATCATTTGAGCGACAAAAAGAAAATGTTACACTTTCAGATCCAGCTTAACGTTCGAGAAGTCAAGTCTGGCTGACGACTTTAAACTTAGCGCTAGCAGGGAGGCAACCCATGCAATTTTTGTATATATTGTGATTTGGTGTGATTTATTTTTTTGTGTTTAATTTTTGCAGGTTTAGTCATTTCAAGATGGAAGAAGCTCTCGCAAATCTTCACAAGCAATTTCCTTCTCTCCCTCAAAAATATCTGATGAAAGTTTACAAAGCTCGCTTGGAACGAATGAGACTACTGATGATCAAAGGTATTCCTAGTGACATTCGTTGATTAATTGAAGCACGGGTCCGATTGGCAGGTGAGTCTTCTGACTCTTTTATTTCACATTTGCCTGGTTTTGGAAAGAGCACATATGCTAAAAAGAGAAGAGCCAAAAGAATGTGTGTTTGTTATAAATGTGCTCGCATATTTTGTAATACTCATTGTCGTTCTTTAGGAATGGTTTTCGATAACCGCGAAGATAAGATTAACTTCTTTAAGGATGGCTTGAGTAAGGAGTCTTTGGATGACATATCTAAAACTCTTGAGACGCATCCCAATGGATGTGTGTATCATGAAATTCGCATGTTATATGCACAATTCCAAAAGGAAAGACAATTTTTAAGTCTCGGGAATCTGACTCAAAAAGACCCTTTTTGCCAATTTATAAGAAAATTGGATGGGAAGCTTGTCCCTGACGCATAGACGTTAATCAAGCCGTTACTTTTCTTGTAAATATTATATCTCTTTGTCTTTTCTTAATATTTGTGATTTGTTTTGTTGTTTTCTTTTAATTTTCTCCGACAGGATCCAGACCTTTTTGACTATCACGATATTATTTCGCTACTAATCGTCCTCTGGAAGATACTTGTGCTATTTATACTCACCCTTTTCAGGTACTATAAATTTAGCCCGTCATTGCACTTTTGAAGGCATCCAGAGTTGAGAAAGAAATACATATAAAAATGGAAGCCACTTCAAGAAGACGAGTTGAAAACATCTGTGTGTTTTGCGGTAGTAGTGTTGGAACTAAACCATAATACACAGAAGCAGCACAGGAATTGGGTCGAGTCTTCGCTGCAAGAAATATGCACTTAATATATGGCGGAGTCAATCTTGGACTTATGGGGATCATTTTAAAAGCTGTACAGGAAGGAGGCAGTCACGTTTTGGGAATCATCCCAAAACCCTTGGCAGAAGCAAATCTTATTGAACCATCAAACAGAGAGGAACTGATCGTGCCAGGTATGTCTGAACGTTTGGTAGAAATGATTAACTGTGCTGATGCTTTTATTGCTTTGTCAGGTGGCTTGGGTACATTGGAGGAAATTTTTATTGTGTTATCTTGGGCGAACCTGAACATACACCAGAAACCAATTAGGCTGTACAACGTTGATGGATTTTATGATTTTCTTTGTGTGTTTCTTGATGATGCCCGGAGAAATGGGTTCGTGTCAAAATCTTTGAAAGAACTCCTCTTTACTGCCAGAATTGCTCCGGATCTAATAGACCAACTCATAGCCTATGAACCACGAGTTGACCCTATCCTTTCAAAGATAAATTGGTCTGAGGACGATCGTGGTAAGAGGCGTAGGATTAATCTGGATCTTAACCTTTAATTTCCTGTAGAATTTCAGCTAACCAGGTATTATTTTCTAAACTCTTCTTCTACTTTTTAAGACATTGGGGACAATGTCTCATTTAGGTTTGGGGGAGGGAATTAGTTGATCAGTACCTTGTTTTTAATTTGTGTGTTGTTTTTATTTTTAGTCCAAAATTTTTCGAAAAATACAAAAAAAATTGAAAAATTTTCAAAAATTACAAAAATATTTTGCGTTGTTGTGTTTTTATTTTGACTAAAAGGGTGAAATTGGTAAGAGATAGCTGAGTAAGGAGTTTCCACTCCTGAGACGTATCTCAAGCCTATTTTCGAAATAAGTTAATTTTTGTTTATTTCCTTTTGAATTATTTAATTTGTGAATTCTCCATAAAACGGACTAAAATGGATCTTCATATGCTCAGTTGACAGGTATTATCAACATATATAGTAACATACGGACATGAGCTAAAATTGAAAAGTTTGTAATATTCAGTGCTCTAGTTTAATTAGAGGAATCATCTCAAAAAGCAATGGAGTAAAAAAAAAAAAAAAAACGTCTGATTTCCGAGTTATTAAGTCTGTAAGGGTGTTTTAACACCTAGTGCCCTAAAACCAACTGGTTTGGGAGTCACTGGCCCAAAGCTCGTTACATGGATCAATGATGCTGCAAAAATATATATATCTGAAGTCTGAGTAATTAAGTTCGTAGGGGTGTCTTAACACCTGGTGCCCTAAAGCCAACTGGTTTGGGAGCCACCGACCCAACACTCGCTACATAGATGGAAGATATTGTATATAAATTAAAAATAGAGAAAAATCAAAGAAAAAATCAGAAAAATTATTCCATTGCTACAAAAAGGTGTGAAATTTGATAGAACTTTAGGACAAAAATATTACTCTCTTATCAACTGCACTTATGACTAATGTGGGAAAAAATGAGTTGATTAATATTTTATCGACTGTGTATATGGAGAATGGTAAAAATAATCGGAGAATTTACTTATTCGGTAATTTAGAATGAAACAAAACAATTATTGATTTGGAGTAGAAGTTTCACCTGATTAGTCACTAACTTCTTTATTCTCTTTTCTCTTGACTTTTTGCTTTTGTGTGCATTAGTTTTATTAGTTTTTTTACTTTTGTAAAATGTTTGTGGGTATCATTGCTGTAAGCCCTCACGAGACTATAACTCGTCCACTAGGGACACCTAGGGGTTTAAAGGCTTGTTGCATATGCTAAATGCAACCGTGATCCCTACGAAAGTGGCTTAGTTTAATTTTAATTGTTTCTTATATTTTATTTTGTTTTTTTGCTCGAGGACTAGCAAAATGTTAGGTTTAGGGGTGTGATGAGCGGAAAATATATTAATATTTACCGCCCCTTTTACTTAATATTTTGTTTAGTTTCTCGGGTTTGATGAACGTTTTGATGTGTTTTAGTTTATTTTGCAGATAAAATAATATCAGGTCTCAATGAAATCATTTAGGACGAAATATAGGTCAAATAAGGGCAATTGTTGGACTTGATATTTTAATTTTGGAGATTGGAAACTTGAAATGGCATTTTTGACGAAGTGCAGTTTTGGAAATTCCAATTTTTCGCATCAGTCGTATTTTGGGCATAACTTTTTACTCCGATATCGGATTTCACTGATTCAAGTTCCAGATTAAAGAAGACTCAACGATCTACAGCTTTGAAAAACAAAATAATTTCGAATTCTGACGATGTTATACCCGAAATGGATGAACTATCCAGAAGTGTGTTGTGTGTAATTATTAAAGTCACTTTCAATCATTTTCAAAGAAAAAAAAATAAATTAATAAATAAATAATAAAAATTATCAAATCATCACCAAACATGATAAGAGATTAGTGGAGCAATTAATAATGGATTTGGTGGAGCAATTAGTGGAGCAATTAATAATTGATTTGGTGGATGATTTGATGGAGGCAAAATTTTGCCTATAAATACCAAGCCATTTCATTTGTAAAATTCATACTTTCTTCTAAGGAATTCCTTAAGAATACTAAGAAGATTGTATCTTGTTTGTTTATTTACAGCTTTCAGTAATTAATTTCCGCTTTCGCACTTTCTTTTCTTTACTTTTCAGTTTTTACTTTCCGCAATTTACTTTTACGCACAGTATTTTTCTTTCTTTAATTTTCAGTTTTTACTTTTCAGTAATTTACTTTTAGCAATTTACTTTTCAGCAATTTACTTTCAGTAATTTACTTTTCAGCAATTTACTTTCAGCAATTTACTTTCAGTAATTTACTTTCAGCATTTAATTTTCAGTATTTAATTTCAGCATTTACTTTCAGCATTTACTTTTCAGTATTTAATTTTCAGTATTTAATTTTCAATATTTTACTTTATGTCTTTTATTTTATTTATGTTTTTTTTACTACCCGTAAATATGTGTCGTAACTAAGCCAGTTATCTGGGGTTGTGATGAAATCCAATATCACCGGTTTATAAGGGGTTAGATTATAGCTTGGGTAATATAAAGATTTATTTATTGAGTCTTAATCTTAATGCTTTTTCATTAATTGGCCACTAATAAAATTGAACTGGGGAACTTAAAATGAACTAGACATAGGGATTTTAAGTTTAAGACCTTAGACTCAATACTCCATGATCTTCCTTGAGGATAGATAACCCTTTAATAGATTTCCTTACAGGATAGACATATACCTGTCGGGCGCGGGTAGCCATAATTGGAACTTAAACTTAATGAATCCAGATAATTTGGTTGACATAGACATATGGTTCAATTGGGTTAAACTGGGTATTTGTGTCTGACCATCGACAGAGGCTTACACATAATTTAGTGTTCCAGGTTAATAAATCAATATATTACCTAACTTTAAGATAACCACTTCATCTTTAAAATGATATTGGAAGAAATCACAACCTTAGATAGTTTTTAATATTGAATTTTCTTAAAACCTACTTTCGAACAATTTTATTTACTTGTTTTTAAATTTAGAATCATCACCATTTCAAATCAATCAAACAACCTGTTAGATATTAGTAATCATTTGACCTCATAAAATTAATAGATTAGATATTAAGTCCTCGTGGGATCGATATTTTTATACTACTTGAACGATACGTGCGCTTGCGTTATAAACGTGTGTGTTTACGCAGGTCAACCACATTTAGTATCTAAAATCCAATTTTAATACTAGTAGTGAACATGTTTATGACAAACATATTTGAAGCCGGAGCCTTGCCCTTCTTCACTTCCTTCATGTCTGCATTGTCCATACGGCAGTCACGCTTCAGTGAACCCGTTTGCCATAGTTTAGGCAGAAATTTTGGGATATGTCTTTTGTCTTCCCAGAAGATTATAATAATTTTTCCTTTGCCCCTTTTCCACACGCCAGAAGCCTTTGGCCAAGCCTTAGCCTTCTAGGATGTCGAAGTAAGAAGCGCCTTGCGCTTCTTGCCCTATTGCAAACTCTGGCTTTGTCTCCTTGAGTATGGCCATTAACTCTCCAAGAGCTTTCTATTGCAATTTATACTTCTAAGATCTAAGGATAGATCTATGAAGATCCTTCAATTTCATTATCATACTATAAGGATCTAATCCTTAGTTCTGACTAAGAATTTCAGGAGTCTTTGCGGCAAGCATAACGGATTAAGCACTAAAGTTATCATCACATGAATATTCCAAATATCATGTTCTACTATTTGCTCAACTCCGGGCTTAGGCTCGAGACGTCACTCTTTCAAATAAAGTAACTTCTCGGTTACCCAGGACTATCCTGAGATTTTATTCCCAATCTGAAAATTAAAGTCGTTTAAATACATTTTCACCCAAGATTATGTTTTAAACACTAATCTTTCAGTTATCTTGATTCCAATAGTCCAACTATCGAATCAACGATTTTAGGTACTATTTATTATAATGATTATTATAGTCCAACTATATAATCAACTATAATTTAATTGGTTAAATTCAAATATATTGATTACTATAATCCAATTATATAATCAACTATAATTTGAAATAGTTTGAATACAGTCCAACTGTTTATTTAAAACAATGATTAAATAGTAGTCCAACTAATATATTAATTACGTATTGACGAAAAATTGAAATGAGCGCGCATTGGCAAGTAACTAAAAGAATATTGCAAATTTAATACTGGCCTCCCACTATTTTTCGGTGAGCCTCTAACCCTCTGTGGAGTACTCGGGAAACCTTATTTCCTAGTGGGCTAGGAGCCCGTTAAATAACACACAATCTTGACTTTGGCCAACAAATTGTATGATAATTAACTAGGTAGATCTCTAAGATCAATTGGATCTCATCCAATTCCTAGATCCAGTAGGTGGACATCCAAGTCCGAAACATATATCTTATATATGCCAATATATCCAATATATTCCCTAACCTTTTTCCTCTGAATCTACTAAGCCTTGGCTTTGGCACAACAAACTTAGTGATCCCAGTTAAGCGGAACCCATTGACCATGGAAAGCTTCGTAATCGATGTCGATGGACAAGAAATGATCTTGACTTTGGCCAACAAATCACAACTGGGACAAGACACCGATATGGAACAAAGCTTTCATAATTCAAACACATCTGCGACGGAAAAAGGTCTTGACTTTGGCCAACAAACCAGTGCCAGTCTTGGATCTTGAGTAAGAATCACTCAATGGAAGGAAAAACGCTTAATATGTTTTGAGGGTTTTTCGCGTAATTGGGAACCAATTAATTATCTTTGTTAGGTCTCATAATCATACAACCTTAAACATGCATTCTAAACACATAATAAGGCGCGTAATTAAATAAATATAATAATGATATGTGGATGGATATTTAAAGACATTGTTCCTAGAACAAATCTCTCTTTTTCCTCTCTCCCGCTAGCACAGGTATTACTTCTACCCGATTACATAACACTTCTAAAGAAACCTCATTTACATTGAGGGGAATAGGTGAGAAGAGAAATACACAGAGTCAAGAGGTAATAGGCTGGACACGCAGGTCCAATTTAATAAATTCTATATTTATTACAAAAATTTCCAAAATTGCCCTCACACATCTAATATCCATCCGATATGCATTATTCATACATAGCATCCATGTATTCACACAAAGCATGTTATCAATCAATCTAATCCAATTAATTAATCTGAAATTAATGACCATCCAATGTTCAAACAACGATTTGATTTTGCGCGAGTAAAACTCGTTTTACGAATAAGTACTCAAAGTACGAATTCACGAATTATATTAAACTACAACATTAAATCCAATTTAATTTGTATTTAATACTAATTCTATATTTAATTCTAATTAAATAATTACTTTTTTAATGTGCCTTTACGACTTAGATTCTAAATCTAATCGTTACGGGTCTCAAAGCCCAATTAACATCCAATGTTAATTTAATTAATGTCCAATGGGCTTTTAATTAATTTCTAAGGCATGGACTTTTGGTCAATATGGGTCAAACCCAGATACCAAAGCCCATGTAAGGAATCACCCTTATTTGCCAAGAAACCAATTTAGGCCCATTAGGCCCAATTAAAATTAAAGGTCCATTAAGTCATAATTGGACTTTATGGATATGGTTTTGGGCCCAATTAGATCCAACCAATTAGCCTAAACCAAAATTGGCACAACCAAGCCCATTTAGCCCAATTACAACTTTTACAAGCCCAATTCCAAATTTAGCCCAATTAATTAAATTACCAAAATTCCAAATTTCATAATTTAATTAACCTAAGGTGTATGCCATAATTAATTAACCAAATTAATATATCCAAAACATCAATTTACACAATTAATTATGCTTATTATCATCAACACATGTCCAACATATTTGAATCAAAAATCAATCATTTTCATGCTTACACATTCACAGCAATTAGGGATTTCTCATGTCCGATTCCGAATTCAATCCAATTAAATCCTAAATCAACATTCCCCAAATGATTTCAACTCATCCAATGATCAAAATCAAAAAATACCATGACTTAGGGCAACATCCAAGTTTCGGCCAAGCCTAAATATTGGGGAAAATTTGATCCAATCCAATTTTCATCAAATTGATTACAAATAACTCCAAGTCATTCATCTATAAGCATGCTCAAACAAGTAATTTCACTCAAACATGCTCAAATCCAATTTACCCAATTTTACCCTAATCAAATTTCATGCTCAAAATGGCTCAAGATACCATTGTTGGGTTTCTAGATTAGTCCCAAGGATCATTCAAGCAAGAAATCATGTGTGAATACAACAAAGAAGCATGGCGGAATCATACTTACATTGATCGGTTTTGCGATGCGAGGAATAAAAAAAATCCTTGAAGCTCTCGGCAATAGTGCTCTTTGGTGCTCCTCCATTTTCGGTCAACTCCATGGATGAATCTCCAAGCTCCAAGCTTTGTGTGGTGATTCCATGCTCATGAATAGGTTTCCCTATCACCTTGGATGACTCTTCATGTGCTAGCATTGGATAGATTTGCCACAAATCTTCCATTCACTTCATCTTGTTCTCGGCAAAAGAAGAACCAAAAGAAAGAAATTGGCCCTTGGCCGTAAGAGTGGGAGAGAGAGGAGAAATAAGTTGTCAAGTGTTGGTTTGATTTCAAAAATCAACTTAAATGATATACCAAATTTTGGTATTTGTCATTCAATTTAACACATGTGTGTTTGGTACTCAACCATCAAATCCCATCAACTTCCATCAACCATAAAGTGAAGTGAAAGACAAGTGATGTGACTTGATGTGACAAGTGGGCCCCACTTGATACAAAATACGAGTGGGCCCGCAAACACTCCCGGGCTCGGGTTCGCTACTTTCGAATTAACGAATTTTCCGTTGCGACGTAATTAAATCTAATTTAATTAAATAATTATGCCTAGCAAAATTACTATTCATGTCGCTAACGAATTAATTCTAAATTAACTCGTTCGCCCGAATTAAAATCTAATTTTAATTCCGCGTCGAAATCCAATTTCGTATAATATATCGAATAAATTATTTTATCGATTAATTCCAAATTAATCGTTCTCTATCTTTAAATTAATATTTTACACCAGATAAAATATCTCTGCAATTAATCCCAGATTAATTTTCTCTCACTTATAATTAATCACAGATTAATAAAGTGCGAGCCATACGTCATCGGTGAATCTTCGGGAAGCGACCCATGAGATCCCCGGATATGTTGGCAGTAAATTCGGTCGTCGGACTATCCGAACACGTACGTACCTAGTACTACGTTTTTATCGATTTACAAGACATGGTTGGCTTCTAGCAAAGCACCGTGCCTACCCAATCTCCATAAGAAATATTCTTATAGGAATATGTGATCTATATCAGGGTAGTATACGTATATTGCATATTTCGATCCATCATCGGATGTCACGTGCAAGGCCTGAGGCTGGAAATTGTCTGCCCCGTACGAAGCACATATCGGATCTCTGGTAACTAGTCTCTATAATCGGATAAAATGACCTTTAGTCATAATATCCAATAGCTGCCAGAATAAAAGAGAACCAGTTCAGTATCCTACGTGATCATCATCTCCACTATGACTGAGTGATTTTAATTCCATTCTTAACATCACACCCAATACACTACGATTTCAATATACCGAAGAGGCATACACAGAACCTGTTAAAGCCTGGGACGATGTGGGACACAGAACCTGGCGACGCCGTTCCTAGGCTCGCGGCCTAGTGGGAAGTACGACATAACATGGAGTCGCCACCCGGTGTGAACCGGGACAAAGATTTAAGGCCGCACTCACCCCTCGCAAGGGAAGACCTCAAACCGTTGGGTTCGGAATGGTCCCTTACTTATGTCACTTGTAATGAAAGGATTCATATAATAATTTAAACAAGCCAAGTAACAATTATTTCTAGAGGTATCATGCTTCTAAATTCACATTATAAAAATAAAATGTGCGCCTAAATATACATGTATTTCATATATAAGATTGCATGCTTAACATATATCAAGATAACAACAACATACATCTTACTTGCATATCATATTCAGGAAAAAACACAAGTACACATGTTAACCATACAAGCACACATACTAACCATACGAGCACACATATGGGCACTTTTCCAAGTGGTACGTGGAATTGTAGCCCAAGTACAGACCGCACTACCGTCCATTCGGAATCGGCTACGGAATTTACGTCTGGGTTTCCATCCGATATACCGCAAGAAATAATACTCAAATGTTATCATGACACAAGCATATGAATGGTGATACATTGACACATTTACGAAAGAAAGATCAACCAATAGGCAAATATGCATGAATATAATAAGACAGACTCAGTTCAGTGTGTGTGCGTTCGTGTAGCGTTCGTAAACGCGTTCGAACGGTAAACAGAAGGTTCGCGTCCGTGTAACGTCCGAGAACGCGTTCGAACGGAACCAGATCTGATGCATTATGAAACTGGGACAGTGGATGCGCGTTCGTGTAGCGTCCGTAAACGCGTTCGAACGGAAAACAGAAGGTTCACGTTCGTATGGCGTTTGTTAACGCGTTCGAACGGAAAGGAAACAGAATGCTCACGTTCGTATGGCGTTGTAACGCGTTCGAACGGAAAGGAGACCTGATGCATGATAAGGCAAAATGTATGCGCGTTCGAGTTGCGTTTGCAAACGCGTTCGAACGGACACGGACCTGATGCATGAAATAGGATGCAATACAGAAAATAAAGGGGCGCGGCGAAGCACTGCCGTAAAGGTGACCTTTTGGGGCTCTTGATCTCTCAAAGAGAGGACCTTTAGACCAACATGCTAAGCCCATGCGCATCACATTACACATACAAGAATATATCCAATCATATCAACCAAGTATGCCCGATTGGACACATCTTACGTCCAATCTGAACACACATCAACCGGCGCGGCAAAGCATCGTGGTAAAGGGCTTTTAGCCCCTCCCCGTAGGGGATCTCACATCACACTTACTAAGCCCATGCACTCGATTGACTTAAACATATGAAAATAAAGATAATAATATATCAAACTAATATGCCCGATTGAACGTATCTCGCATCCAACCGAACATACATCAACCGGCGCGGCGAAGCGAAGTAGTGTCACGAAGGTGGCCTTTTCGGCTCTTTGTCTCCAAATGGAGGACCTTTGGACTAACTCACTAAGCCCATGCGCTTGGTTGAACCAATGCATAACTAACGACATATGGAATTCAAATAAAGCAAACTAAATAAACAAAAGCAGCACGACAAAAGGAGATGGTGCCATTTACCCAAGCGGTACGTGGAGTTGTGGCCCGAGTACAGATCATATTACCGTCCATTCGGAATCGGCTATGAAATTTATGTCCGGGTTTCCATCCGATATACCGCGAGAGTTGACACATCCCTCATTCATCCAATGCCCACAACATACATCATACACACGACATATACCACAAACACAGAAAATATAATCAAAGTAAATGACCAGAAAATAAAATGAGATTAAGTGTGAAAGATACCCTCAGGTCTAACCTTTTAAGCGCCTCTCGGACTCGCGTTCCACGGGATCGAAAGGGGGTAAATCTCCGCAACTTTCTGGTCCACTGGTTCAACGTCCTAGCTCACTGTTTCGCGCTTTGCTTATCGTTCGAACTCCGTTCTGCTCCTATTCGGCTCCTGTTTTGCTGCTCACTGCACGGGCTACCTGTTTCAATGTTTTCAAAGAACTATTCCAAGTTGTGTGGGTTCTTAGTGCAATTAAAAGTGATTATTTTAAGATTATCTATGTAGTTTTCTAAGTTACTGTTTTTTAAGGATTTGGGCTGCTGTTTTTGTGTGATTTTCGGGATGTAGGGAGGTTAGAGGGGTGGTTCGGTGTGGTGATTAGGGGTTGTTTTGGTGCTTGTAGTTTCGGTGATGTGAGGGTGGTATTTGGGTAGATTCGCTATGGAGGAGGTGGTTGAGGTTCTTTTGTTCCTTTGTGTGTGTGGAAGTGTTTTCTCTTTTTTTCTGTTTGTTGGTGTGTGTAGAGAGAGTCTAGAGAGATTTTGAGAGAGCTTGGGTGTGAATTGTGTTGTGTCAAGCTAGGGAGATTCAGAGGGAGATGGCCTTGGTTTGGTCATGTTTATATAGAGGAGAGGTAGGGTTTGGCCTTGTGTCACAAGGAAGAGATTGTGCATTAAATTAGGATATGATTTAGTGCTAGGTAAGGAAAGCAATGGATTTGATTGGGGGACATGTCTTGGCTAGATTAGGAATACAATATATTTGATTGGTTAGGATTAGGCATTTAATTGTTAGATTAGGAAGTCAATATTTTTAATTTGTTATGATTGATTTTAATTAGGTATATCATCTTTTTAATTTAGGTATATAACATATTTGATTCATTTATATTAGGCATGATTTTATTTTATGTTTTATTTAATGTTTAATATTTAATTATTTAATTTGGGATGTGTTTTATGGGCTTTTGGGGGCTAAATGGGCTGGGCGTGAGGCTAGCAGCAAAACCAGAATTACCGGCTCCGTTCGAACGCCTCATAGCACGCGGCACTAACGTCCGCAATCTGCACAAGGTTCGAACGAAGTAACGAACGCAGCACCAACGAAGACAGTGAGCTTATTTATTCTGAATTCCCCCTTCCGATATCCGTTTCCCGCGGCTTTCATGACTCAAAAGGTAGTGCCTCCAAATGAGACTCATCATCGGGTTTCACATGCGAAAATGCAATGCCTACAGTCGCCCCCACTTTGATGGGACTTGTGCAGTGTGTGACTTTGAACAATCCTATCAAAGTTATGCAATGCATTTTACTTACCTGGCTAGCTAGCTGTCTCGAGCTGAGCTGATACTGCAGTGGACCTCGATCCTGAGACGCATCTCGATGTGCTGATGATGTGGGCTCGATCCTGGGACGCATCCCAATGCTGCAACCGACAACGGGGGCTCGACCCTGGGACGCATCCCAATACCGCTGACAAATGTGGGCCTCGACCCTGGGACGCATCCCGAAAATGATGATGCAGTGGACCTCGATCCTGGGACGCATCCCAATGCTGCAACCGACAACGGGGGCCTCGACCCTGGGACGCATCCCATACCGCTGACAATATGTGGGCCTCGACCCTGGGACGCATCCCGAAAATGATGATGCAGTGGACCTCGATCCTGGGACGCATCCCAATGCTGCAACCGACAACGGGGGCCTCGACCCTGGGACGCATCCCAATACCGCTGACAATATGTGGGCCTCGACCCTGGGACGCATCCCGAAAATGATGATGCAGTGGACTCGATCCTGGGACGCATCCCAATGCTGCAACCGACAACGGGGGCCTCGACCCTGGGACGCATCCCAATACCGCTGACAAATGTGGGCCTCGACCCTGGGACGCATCCCGAAAATGATGATGTGGAGCTTCGCTCCTCAGCCGATATGGGCTTCGCCCCCAAGCTGACATGATGTGATGTGGAGCCTCGCTCCCCAGTCGATATGGGCCTCGCCCCCAAGCTGGTACAATGTGGAACCTCGCTCCTTAGCCGATATGGGCTTCGCCCTCCGAGACCCATACCCGGAACTTAACTTCATTGGGACCTCAATCTTCAGATTACTGCCCATATCAAATGATGTGCCTTTGCCATCTCTGATTGGCTTACTGCTCGCTCTTTTCCGTCTTCAACACCTGTTTACACAAAACAGAACAAACACAAGAATATGCAATATAGGTTACGTGTATGCATGTATGCAGGAGTTTTCTTATCCCGTTGGGTTAGGTCTTCCGCTGGCGACCAAGTCTTCTCAAGCAAAGTACAACTTCAACCTGTCGACATTGATTGGTTCTGTGAATTCATTTCCTTCCAAGTCTGATAGCTTCACTGCTCCATTTCCCAGGACTTTCTGAACGATGTAAGGTCCTTCCCAGTTAGGCCTGAATTTGCCTCTCGGATCTGTCGTCGACGGCCTCGACTGCTTAAGTACCAAATCACCCTTTCTGATCTTTGTGGGACGTACTTTCTTGTTGAATGCCCGGGCTAGTCTCTTCTGATACAACTGCATGTGATACAAAGACTTCGTTCTCTTCTCATCTAACAGTACCAACTGATCAAATCTCTGTGCGGCCCATTCCTGTTCCGGTAATTCTGCCTCTGCTAATACCCTCAGGGACTGTATTTCCACTTCTACTGGTAATACTGCTTCCATCCCGTAGACCAAGGAGTAAGGTGTTGCACCTGTGGCCGTTCTGACCGACGTTCTGTACCCCCACAAAGCATACGGTAACCTCTCAGCCCAATCTCTACAATTTTCTGTCATCTTGGCTAAAATTGTCTTTATAGTTTTGTTGGCTGCCTCAACTGCCCCATTTGCCTGCGGCCTGTACGGTGATGACTTGTGGTGGCCTATCCCATGCCTCTGTAACATTGCCTTCGTCTCTCCTTGAAACTGGACCCCGTTGTCCGTCACTACATGATGCGGCATACCATACCGACAAATGAGGTTCCGAGCTATGAACTTCGCCATCTGCTTCGCTGTAACGTTACGGAAGGATTCGGCTTCCACCCACTTTGAGAAGTAATCCACTGCTACTACTATGAAGCGATGCCCATTAGATGCATTCGGTCGAATTTCCCCGATCATGTCAATCCCCCATGCTGAGAACGGCCATGGCTCTGACAGCCCGTGCAATTCTGTGTGCGGTAAGTGATTCAGATTACCATGTGCTTGACAGTCATGACAGTGCTTTACCATCCTTGCGCAGTCTGTCTCCATAGTCGACCAATAAAACCCCTGTCTCACTATCTTGCGGGACAAGTTCAACCCATTCATGTGCGGACCACATACCCCGGCATGTACCTCTCCATCATTTCTGAGCCTCTTCTTTTCTCAAACATTTCAACTGAATGCCGTTTGCCTGCCTCTTGTACAGTTCTCCTCTCAAAGTCACATACTGGGAAGCCAACTTCTGAATAGCTATCCTGTCTTTTCTGCCCCCCCTTCCGGGAATTCACCATGTTCCAGATATCTCTGAATGTCATAATACCAAGGCTTACCATCGTCAACCTCAACTTCCAGAATTCTTTCTATCTCATAAGCAGGTTTACTTGCTGTTGTCAGTATCAATGGTCTCATCACTAACTTCTCTGGATTTTCCCAAGTCGCTGCTAGTGTAGCCAATGCGTCTGCCATCTGATTCTCTTCCCTCGGTAGGTGCTGAAACTTACACTCGGGGATACCCTGTGCCAATTTTCTGAGGTGAAAAAGATAAGGCCTCAACCGTTCTTCCTTCAATTCCCATTCTCCTCGCATCTGCTGGACTACTAACATAGAATCTCCGTAGATTTCCACACTCCCGGCCTTCAAGGCTATCAATGCTGTCAGGCCAAAAGCACATGCTTCATACTCAGCCATGTTATTAGTCACTCTGAATGTCAACCTCTTAGCCAAAGGCAAAGTCTCTCCCTCGGGGGTTACTATCACGATCCCAATTCCGGCTCCCTTGTAATTCACTGCTCCGTCAAAATACATCTTCCATCTCTGAACTGTTATTGCTTGGATCTCTTCATCTGGAAACTCAAACTTATACTGATCCCCCTCAACAGGTTGCAATGCCAGAAACTCCGCTACTGCTCGTCCCTTGATCACCTTGGAGGTGATATACTCAATGTCAAACTCTGTCAACAATACCAACCATCGGCCCAGTTTTCCCACTAGTGAAGGCACTGAATGAAGATATTTCAGAGGATTCTCCTTTGCCACCACCTGGATCTTGTAAGACTGGAAGTAGTGTCGCAACTTTCTGGAAGCCCATACCACTGCAAGACAGATCTTCTCAACTTCCTGATACCGAGCCTCATACGGAAGCAGCTTCTTACTCAGATAATAAACTGCATGTTCTACCCCTGTCTCATCTGCCTGTACCATCATACCTCCTAATGCTTCTGATTCTATAGCCAAATACAATATCAAAGGTCTACCCGGCCTCGGAGGTTTCAACACGGGTGGCTTTACCAAGTATTCTCTGATTCTGTCGAAGGCGGTCTGACACTGTTCATTCCATCTCACGGGCTGATCTTTTCTCAACAGTTTGAAGATAGGCTCACATACCGATGTCAACTTGGCAATGAACCGACTGATGTACTGAATCTTTCCCAAGAATGCCCTGACTTCCTTTTCTGTCTTTGGTGCAGGCATTTCTGTGATTGCCTTGATCTTTTCGGAGTCTACCTCTATTCCGCCCATTCCCACTGTATGACCAAGCAATTCCCTGATGTCACCCCAAACACACATTTCTTGGGATTAAGCCGCAGGTTATATCTGTCAACTCTCTGAAGGAACCTTTCCAATGCCTCAATATGCCCAACTCTCGTTTCTGATTTCACCATCATGTCATCCACATACACCTCAATCTCTTTGTGCATCAAGTCATGGAAGAGTGTAGTGGCCATCCGCTGATAAGTAGCTCCTGCATTCTTAAGCCCAAACGGCATTACTTTGTAACAATAGGTACCCCACTCGGTAACAAATGCAGTCTTGTGTTTATCTTCCTCAGCCATGAGAACCTGATTGTACCCTGAAAATCCATCCGCAAATGAATACATAGCAGACAAAGCCGCACTGTCAACCAGAACATCTATATGCGGCAAAGGGAAATCATCTTTCGGACAAGCTTTATTGAGATCCCTGTAGTCTACACACATTCTGACTTTCCCATCTTTCTTCGGTACCGGTACTATGTTAGCCAACCATTCAGGGTATTTTACCACTTCCAGGAACCCCACATCTATCTGCTTCTTAACTTCCTCTCTGACTTTCTCAGCCCATTCTGGTCTCATCCGTCGAAGTTTCTGCTTTACTGGCCTCATATTCGGATAAGTTGGTATTGTGTGCTGGGCAATGTTTCTGTCTACCCCGGGCATGTCCTCATAAGACCAAGCAAATACTTTGGCATATCTGACCAACACTTGTTCTAGTTTCTCCCTCTCTTCGGAGGTTACTTCACTTGCAATCAAAATTTCTTTGGGGTTCTCAAGTGTGCCCAAGTTAAATGCAATAGTTCTGGCTGAACTGATGTCAAATATGCTGGATTCATGCAGAGTGAATGGAAATGACTCAGGCAAGTAAGCAAAAGAAATGTCTTTATTATTGGATAATGCGGGAGTACATTCAAATAAGTCAGGAAGGTAAATGTCTTCATCATCAATAGACACTTCTTCCTCTGCAATCAGGTCTTCTTCAGGCTTCTCATCTTCCAGAGTCAGGCTCTCTAACTTCATCAATTCCTCCTCCCAAATCTCTGTTTCCACAGCTTTCCAGTCAATGGTTTCTCACCCAACAAATCCTGGAAGATCTCAAACCCAGGCACCACAATCCCATTGACTTTCACAGGTTCAGGCTCTCCTTGATACCCTGAAGCTTTCACAAAGCACTCCATCAGTTTCAGGCCCTTTTTCTTGACCTTCGGCTTTTCTTCGTCAGATTTGTACCCCAAACCCTTCCGAGTAGTCTGTCCTCTGAAATCCGGCAACTTTGAACCTTTACCCGGCTCAAACTTCATCTTCTCCATAATCCTAGCCACCCTAGGATCCACCCACTCCTCAAAAGTGGCTGATACCTGGAACCTTGTGAAAGGTAGTATCTCCAAGGCAGCCACGGCATTATCTAACTCAGCCCGGATGGTAACAATCTCTCCCTCATACGGGAATCTGATCATCTGATGCAAAGTGGAAGGCACGCCCCCAAGCTTGTGAAACCAAGGCCTTCCCAGCAATAAGGCAAAAGTGGCTGGGATGTCCAGCACTGTGAACTCGACCTCATCTTCAATCGGCCCTACTTTGACCATAGCCACAAAGGTACCCTCAACTCCTCGCTTACTGTCATCATAAGCTTTAATAGTCATACTGGAGGGGTCCAAGTCTGTTGCTTTCATACCCAATCTTGCCAGAATTTTCAACGGGCACACATTGATGGACGAACCGTCATCCACCATCACACATGAAGTTTTCTTGCCCCTCACTTCGGCCCTGATAAATAGAGGCCTATTATGATTCCTCCCCTCCGGTGGGAGATCATCCTCAGAGAAAGATATCTGCAAAGCTTCCTTCTGAACTGACCCAACAAACATTGCGGGGTTGGCATCCTCCGGTACCACAATCTTGCTCAAGGCCTCAACCATAGCCTGTCTATGCTCCCGAGATGCACATAATAGTTCCCAGATACTGACTTGTGCTCTAGTCTTCCTCAATTGCCTCAGCACTATATCCCCTTCAATTTTCTGCAGCCTCAACCACTTCTCTACCATCTGTCAAAGCTTCCTTACCCTTTTCCGCCATATCATTATAAAAACGACCGCTACGTGTCATTCCCCTTACTTCCTCCTCATCACTGCTAGAGAAATCAAGCCAAAAGTCCTTCTTCTGCTCAAACTCATCCTCACTAGTGCTATCCCAGATTCCCAGGCAAAAGGCTTGAGGGTGAAAGGATTTTAGGACAAGGTCTTCTGGAAGGCCGGAATTGATCATCATAGGCTGGTGGTGGTGGTACGGCACGGTAGTTAGGTAAGGGGTTTCTGTGTGTATGTGTTTTCTGTTTCTGTGGGTTTTGGGTATTTTCTTGGAGTCTATGAGGTCTTGGATTTCATGGCGGAGTCGGGCGCAGTTGTCGGTGTCATGGCCTTTTTGTTGGTGGGGAAGTGGCAATAAAGGCTTAGGTTAAAATGTGTGGTGGTAGGGGATTGGGTAATGGTTTGGTATCCAAGGGTTTTAAAAGCCCTTGCCTCTTCAACTTCTCTAGCACCTTAGACAGGGGCCTTCCCAAATTGGAAAACTGCCTGTTCCGGATAGCAGCAACTTCAGCAGAAACGGGCTTTGTTCCCGATGTTCCCCAATGGGCCTCCTGTTTAGACCATAGAATTTTCTATTCTCGGCCTCTTCTTCCTCAATATCCATGACAGTTTCCCTCAACTGCCGAAAGTCGCAATCATGGAGGTCATCCTCCTCAACTTGCCATAAATGGAGGGCTTGGTGCCCTTGATAATCATCTTGATCTGATCCTTCTCCGAAGGCCTAGTCTGCATTTTTAATAACTGGCCCCTCCACCGGTCCACATACTCCTTAAAACTCTCCTCCGCTTTCTGCTTAACATTCTCCAGATCACGGAGTGACAAGTCGATCTCCAAGTCAGTGACATACTTTTCAGGAAGGCATCAGCTAACTCCCTCCAATCTTCTTTCACCTTCTTCTCCAAACTGTGGTACCATACCACGGGAGCTCCTTCAAGCGACATTCCAAACATTTTCTGTACCTGACGCTGAGACAAGCCAACTGAACTCATGACTGATACAAACTGTCGGAGATGCACCCTCGGATCCCCATTCCCGTTGAACTTAGCCATATCTGGCATCTTGAACTGTGCTGGCAACTGTTCCTCAAAAGTCAATGTGTCATAATCCAGCAGATCCTCATTCTTACCCCTCATCTTGCGGGTAACTGACTCAACCTGATCCCGAAGTTTCTGCAACTCTGTCTGAGACCCAGATACTCTGCCTGCTGCATACTCTGCCATATCATCATCAAAAGCGGGGATATCATCCCCCAATCTGTTCGGAGATTCCTCTTGCCTCACATCCCCAGAATTAACCCCGGCACGAGACCCAGCTATACCAGCCATAGCAGTAGTCAAAGCCTGCAACTGTTCAGTGATTTTGGCGAGACTTCTCTAACTGATCCATACGGGACACCTCATTATCGGATTCACTCATACTTGTTCTTTTAGTGAGTCTGGTTCCTTCTCTAACCCAAACGGTATCTATGGTGTCTTTTAAGACACAAGGATGTCAACAGGGTATATGTATGCATGATATGCATAAGAATATATAACCTATATTAAAGCAAATAAAATTCTCAAACAAATCGGCCTATTATCATTTTAGAAGCTTTTGGGACAATTGTCATAAGGGTGAACCCGTCCCAGTTTAAATGGCACAACGAGTTCATGTCTTACGGCAAAGAGCCCAACTAAATCCAAATGATAATATTCCGAAGACAAGCACTCAGGTGGCCCATCAATCACTTAGAAGCTTTTGGCCCAATAGTCATGAAATACGTTCTTGTCCCAGTTTAAATGGCCCAACAAGCCCATATCCCATGACAAATGGTCCAAATGGATCCAAACGGTGATGTTCCCAAACATAAGCATAGAAGGGAGATAATGCAAACATAACATAATAATTTTTTCATAATGGCCCATCAACATTTCAGAAGCCTTGGGCCTAATAGTCATACAGTACGAACTTGCCCCGGTTTAAATGGCCCAGCAAGCCCGCATTTCTGACAATAGTCCAACTGCATCCAAATGAGGATGGTCCACAAGCACATACTCAAGGAAATAATTGCTACTTTAACCATACAAACCAGTCTATGGGTGGATTTGCAAGAGTATGGACAAAGGCTCTCACTGGCGAAGGATAGCCCACAACTAGGTCTCCCCACTCAAGGGTTCGAGCGACCAAGTGAGCGTATCCCTTTTTATACACTAAGGTACGTGCCAATGAGCTATGGTGTGTGATGGACTGTCAAATGGATTTCCCGTTGTAGATCCCCCAGAGGGAAGGTGGAGCGAGGCTCACTTAAATACCCAAGCCTCTTAGGCTCTTATCGCTTGTTGTCAGGAATAAACAACGAGTCCTCCAAATTAGTCCATCACAAAGGCTACAAGTAGATGGCCATATAGGTGCCCTCACAGCTTTTCCTTCTAGAAAGGTAGTGAATGAAGGAAGACACCAAACCATTACCTAGCCTCAAAGTGCCCTTGATTAAACCCTCACTTATCCACTATAGACATGGCCAATTAAAACATAAATCCACTCATTACAAGACAATATTTCGGGGCCAACTTTACATCCCCAGTGGAGTCGCCAGACTGTGGGACACAGAACCTGGGCGACGCCGTTCCTAGGCTCGCGGCCTAGTTGGGAAGTACGAAATAACATGGAGTCGCCACCCGGTGTGAACCGGGACAAAGATTTAAGGCCGCACTCACCCCTCGCAAGGAAGACCTCAAACCGTTGGGTTCGGAATGGTCCCTTACTTATGTCACTTGTAATGAAAGGATTCATATAATAATTTAAACAAGCTGAAGTAACAATTATTTCTAGAGGTATCATGCTTCTAAATTCACATTTATAAAATAAAATATGCGCCTAAATATACATGTATTTCATATATAAGATTGCATGCTTAACATATATCAAGATAACAACTAACATACATCTTTACTTGCATATCATATTCAGGAAAAAACACAAGCACACATGTAACCATACAAGCACACATACTAACCATACGAGCACACATATGGGCACTTTTCCAAGTGGTACGTGGAATTGTAGCCCAAGTACAGACCGCACTACCGTCCATTCGGAATCGGCTACGGAATTTACGTCTGGGTTTCCATCCGATATACCGCAAGAGAAATAATACCAAATGTTATCATGACACAAGCATATGAATGGTGATACATTGACACATTTACGAAAGAAAGATCAACCAATAGGCAAATATGCATGAATATAATAAGACAGACTCAGTTCAGTGTGTGTGCGTTCGTGTAGCGTTCGTAAACGCGTTCGAACGGTAAACAGAAGGTTCGCGTCCGTGTAACGTCGAGAACGCGTTCGAACGGAACCAGATCTGATGCATTATGAAACTGGGACAGTGGATGCGCGTTCGTGTAGCGTTCGTAAACGCGTTCGAACGGAAAACAGAAGGTTCACGTTCGTATGGCGTTTGTTAACGCGTTCGAACGGAAAGGAAACAGAATGCTCACGTTCGTATGGCGTTTGTTAACGCGTTCGAACGGAAAGGAGACCTGATGCATGATAAGGCAAAATGTATGCGCGTTCGAGTTGCGTTTGCAAACGCGTTCGAACGGACACGGACCTGATGCATGAAATAGGATGCAATACAGAAAATAAAGGGGCGCGGCGAAGCACTGCCGTAAAGGTGACCTTTTGGGGCTCTTGATCTCTCAAAGAGAGGACCTTTAGACCAACATGCTAAGCCCATGCGCATCACATTACACATACAAGAATATATCCAATCATATCAACCAAGTATGCCCGATTGGACACATCTTACGTCCAATCTGAACACACATCAACCGGCGCGGCAAAGCATCGTGGTAAAGGGCTTTTAGCCCTCCCCGTAGGGGATCTCACATCACACTTACTAAGCCCATGCGCTCGATTGACTTAAACATATGAAAATAAAGATAATAATAATATCAAACTAAATATGCCCGATTGAACGTATCTCGCATCAACGAACAACATACATCAACCGGCGCGGCGAAGTAGTGTCACGAAGGTGGCCTTTTCGGCTCTTTGTCTCCAAATGGATGACCTTTGGACTAACTCACTAAGCCCATGCGCTTGGTTGAACCAATGCATAACTAACGACATATGGAATTCAATAAAGCAAAACTAATAAAAACAAGCAGCACGACAAAAGGAGGATGGTGCCATTTACCCAAGCGGTACGTGGAGTTGTGGCCCGAGTACAGATCATATTACCGTCCATTCGGAATCGGCTATGAAATTTATGTCGGGGGTTTCCATCCGATATACCGCGAGAGTTGACACATCCCTCATTCATCCAATGCCCACAACATACATCATACACACGACATATACCACAAACACAGAAAATATAGTCAAAGTAAATGACCAGAAAATAAAATGAGATTAAGTGTGAAAGATACCCTCAGGTCTAACCTTTTAAGCCGCCTCTCGGACTCGCGTTCCACGGGAATCGAAAGGGGGTAAATCTCCGCAACTTTCTGGTCCACTGGTTCAACGTCCTAGCTCACTGTTTCGCCGCTTTGCATCGTTCGTATCGTTCGAACTCCGTTCTGCTCCTATTCGGCTCCTGTTTTGCTGCTCACTGCACGGGCTACCTGTTTCAATGTTTTCAAAGAACTATTCCAAGTTGTGTGGGTTCTTAGTGCAATTAAAAGTGATTACTTTTAAGATTATCTATGTAGTTTCTAAGTTACTGTTTTTTAAGGATTTGGGCTGCGTTTTTGTGTGATTTTCGTGATGTAGGGAGGTTAGAGGGGCTGGTTTTCGGTGGTGATAGGGGTTGTTTTGGTGCTTGTAGTTTCGGTGATGTGAGGGTGGTTATTTGTGGTAGATTCGGCTATGGAGGAGGTGGTTGAGGTTCTTTTGTTCTCTTTTTGTGTGTGTGGGAAGTGTTTTCTCTTTTTTTGTCTGTTTGGGTGTGTAGAGAGAGTCTAGAGAGATTTTGAGAGAGCTTGGGTGTGAATTGTGTTGTGTCAAGCTAGGGAGATTCCAGAGGGAGATGGCCTTGGTTTGGTCATGTTTATATAGAGGAGAGGTAGGGTTTGGCCTTGTGTCACAAGGAAGAGATTGTGCATTAAATTAGGATATGATTTAGTGCTAGGTAAGGAAAGCAATGGATTTGATGGGGGGACATGTCTTGGCTAGATTAGGAATACATATATTTGATTGGTTAGGATTAGGCATTTAATTTGTTAGATTAGGAAGTCAATATTTTTAATTTGTTATGATTGATTTTAATTAGGTATATCATCTTTTTAATTTAGGTATATAACATATTTGATTCATTTTATTAGGCATGATTTTATTTTATGTTTTATTTAATTGGTAAATGATTTAAATGTTTTATTTTAATGTTTAATATTTAATTATTTAATTTGGGATGTGTTTTATGGGCTTTTGGGGGCTAAATGGGCTGGGCGTGAGGCTAGCAGCAAAACCAGAATTACCGGCTCCGTTCGAACGCCTCATAGCACGCGGCACTAACGTCCGCAATCTGCACAAGGTTCGAACGAAGTAACGAACGCAGCACCAACGAAGACAGTGAGCTTATTTATTCTGAATTCCCCCTTCCGATATCCGTTTCCCGCGGCTTTCATGACTCAAAAGGTAGTGCCTCCAAATGAGACTCATCATCGGGTTTCACATGCGAAAATGCAATGCCTACAACGACCAAAACAAAAGTATATTGATTGCCGCAAGTATTAGCGGTGCAAGTCTCAGGTTAAGACCAAATACACCTACCCTGATTCGAACTTCCATAGACACATAGTCATACTACCAATGGAATTCCGAGGGGTCTATCCAGAGCGAAGCTGTTTCCGTACCATCGGTAAACACAACCTCCTATTACACTTGCATGAGTATCCACTACCCAAATATATGAGAACTATGTCGTTATGCTCCCACAACGCACACAAGTGTAATACTAGTCTTTTACGTATTATCGATGTCCAATCTCGATAATACTCTGACTAGGGATATTTAATGATTAAACCTTTGTGGATTGATAATGTCTCATATCATCTCAATCCGGAACTAATCATATGGACCTTCTATCATTTATACATCTTGGTAATCTAATTACAAATGATAAAAGGGCAATTTCCTTTGTCACATAGTTAATTTGTACAACAACACCATGATCAATACAAATAGTGATGATATGGGTCATAATTGTCCAACAAATAGGCTGGACACGCAGGTCCAATTTAATAAATTCCAAATTTATTACAACAATTTCCAAAATTGCCCTCACCCATCTAATATCCATCCGATATACATTATTCATACATCACATCCATGTATTCACACAAAGCATGTTATCAATCAATCTAATCCAATTAATTAATCTTTGATTAATGACCATCCAATGTTCAAACAACGATTTGATTTGCGCGAGTCCAACTCGTTTAAGAATAAGTACTCAAAGTATGAATTCTTGAATTATATTAAATCCAATTTATTTTGTATTCAATACTAATTCTTTATTTATTTCCAAATTAAATAATTACACTTTATTCATGAGCCTTTGTGACTTCGATTCTAAATCTAATCTTAACGGGTCTCAAAGCCCAATTAACATCCAATGTCAATTTAATTAAAGTCCAATGGGCTTTCAATTAATTTCTTAAGGCATGGACTTTGGCAACCAAAGCCCAATAAGGAATCACCCTTTTTTGGGTTTCTAGTTAGTCCCAAGATCAATTTCAAGCAATGAAACATTTGTGAATACTCAAAGAGGTATGGCGGAATCATACTTACATTGATCGGCTTTTGCGATGCGAGGAACAACAAAAAAATCTTCAAGATTTCCTCCAAGGTGGCTCACGGCTTTGGGCTGTTTTTGTGCTCCAATTTTCGGTCATTCAAGCTCCAAGCTTGGTGTGCATTCCATGCCCACGGCTGAGTTTCCCTATCACCTCGGATGACCCTTCATGTGCTAGCATTGGTAAGATTTTCCACAAATCTTCCTAGTTTCTTCATGGTGTGCTCGGCATTTTGAAGAAATTTTGGGAGAGAAGCACTTGGCCCTTGGCCGAAAGTGTGTGTGTAGAAGAGAGATATGATGATTTTGTTTTGTTTTGTTTCTAAAACTAAATACCAAAACAATTGATTTCCAAAATCTTGTAAATCATCACCAACTTGGAGTGTTTTACACAATATCACCAACTACCAACTTCTATCACATTAAAGTGATAAAGTTGACTAGTGATGTGACTTGATGTGACTTGTGGGCCCCACTCGATTCGAAATGCTAGTGGGCCCGCAAACACTCCCGGGCTCGGGTTCGCTAATTCCGAATTAACAAATTTTCCATTGCGACGTAATTAAATCAAATTTAATAAAATAATTGTGCCTAGCAAAATTACTATTCACGTCGCTAACGAATTAATTCTAAATTAACTCGTTCGCCCGAATTAAAATCTAATTTTAATTCCGCGTCGAAATCCAATTTCGTATAATATATCGAATATATTATTTTATCGATAAATTCCAAATTAATCGTTCTCTCTCTTTAATTAATATTTTATCCCAGAAAAAATATCTCTGTAATTAATCCCAGATTAATTTTCTCTCTCTTATAATTAATCCCAGATTAATAAAGTGCGAGTCATACGTCATCGGTGAATCTTCGGGAAGCGACCATGAGATCCCCGGATATGTTGGCAGTAAATCTGGTCGTCGGACTATCCGAACACGTACGTACCTAGTACTACGTTTTTACCGATTTACAAAACATGGTTGGCTTCTAGCAAAGCACCGTGCCAACCCATTTGTCCAGAAATATTCTTACTGGAATATGTGATCTATATCAGGCGTAGTATACCTAGTATTGCGTATTTCGATCCAGCATCAGATGTCACGTGCAAGGCCTGGGGCTGGAATTGTGTCTGCCCCGTACGAAGCACATATCGGATCTCTAGTAACAAGTCTCTATAATCGGATAATCATGACCTAGTCATATTATCCCGATGACTGCAGTACATAAGAGCACCAGTTCCGTATCCTACGTGATAATAATCTCCACTATGACTGGAGTGATACTTCTGTCTTGATATCACACCCAATACACTACGATTCTCAATATACCCAGAAGAGGCGTACACAGAGCCTGTTAAAGCCCTGGACGACCAAAAACAATGTATATTGATTGTCCCAAGTATTAGCGGTGCAAGACTCAAATTAAGACCAAATACATCTACCCTGATTCGGACTTCCATAGACACATAGTCATACTACCAATGGAATTCTGAGGGGTCTATCCAGAGCGAAGCTGTTTCCGTACCATCGGTAAACACAACCTCCTATTACACTTCCATGAGTATCCTATACCCAAATATATGAGAACTATGTCGTTATGCTCCCACAACGCGCACAAGTGTAATACTAGTCTTTTACGCATTATCGATGTCCAAACTCGATAATACTCTGACTAGGGATATTTAATGATTAAACCTTCATGGATTGATACTGTCTCATATCATCTTAATCTGGAACTAATCATAATGACCTTCTATCATTTATACATCTTGGTAATCTAATTACAAATGATAAAAGGGCAATTTCCTTTGTCACATAGTTAATTTGTACAACAACACCATGATTTGTACAAATAGTGATGATATGGGTCATAATTGTCCAACAATCTCCCACTTGGCCTATAGCCAATCACTCAAGCGTCTTACACCCGAACTATGTACGGTTCGTTAAAATTTCTGCTGAGAAAATGCGTTCTTCAGCGGATTTGCATGATTATCATCTGATGCGATTTATTCGATCATGACATCGCCACGATGTATGATCCGAACGAATCAGATGAATATTTGAAGTATTTATCTGGATCGTTGATGAGACCATTAATTCTTTAGCCTGTGATAAAGCCTAGCTCAGCTGCTAACAGAATTACTCCTAATCTGATTATGATTATTATCGATCCAAAAGGCTTCTATTGTTGCCTCAGCTGCAGCAATAATCTACTTTGTTTTTGTTTATTCGGTAACAGTATCTTGCTTGGAAGATTTCCAGCTCACTGTTCCGTTATTCAAACTTTATAGTACCGTTATTACGACTTATAGTCGTTATTATCGGTTAGGAAACTTGAAACGGTGAACCCAGTCACTTCAAGTTCTCCTTCTCCATAGTATAAGAAAGCATTCTTAGTTCATCTAAGATACTTAAGGATGTTCTTAACATCAATCTAGTGATTATCACTTGGATTGGCCCGATTGTGACTCCATATGCTCAAAGCGTATGAGACACCAGGTCGCGTACATTTATTTCAATGTTCCAACAACCTTTAGATCTATCCCAGTAGATCTTTATTCCTAGAATAAAGGTTGTTTCTCCCAAGAATTCTACTGAGAATTTTCATGAAAGCCTAGCTTTCACCGATTGTATTATGGGAATATCATTTCCAAGAAATGATATGTCATCATTACTTAGGACATTCACTTTCAGTGCGCTCACACTAACCTCCTTATATACATAAGAATCATTTTTGTTTTGAATTAAATCATATACCATTATGATTACATCAAACTGATAGTTCCAAGAACACTATGCTTGCTTCAATCCATCCATTGATCGAGTTAACTTGCAAACCTTGTTTGCTCGTTTTGGTATGACAAAACCGTCAGGATGTTGTAAACATCCTCCAAAAGGTTTCCGTTAAGGAAAGCGATTTTGACTTTCAGCTGCCATATTTCATAAATGAAACATGCAGCATCAGCAAGTATTATCCAAATGGATTTAACCATGGCAATGAGTAAAAGGTTTCATCATAATCGACACAATGTTGATAACGATACCTTTTCGCTACAAGCCTAGCTTAGTACGTTGGTTTGTTGCCTTCCATGTATGTCTTCCTTGAAGACTTATATAGTACCAATAGGCACAATGCCTTCGGGTACATCAACTAGTATCCAAACGTATTTGGTATACATAGAATCCATTTCGGACATCATGGCACTTTGCCATAATAGGGAGTCGATACCTTGTATCACTTCCTCCTACGTAGTCAGTTCATGTTCCTCAATAAGATTGACATCTTTATGAGGTGAGATCAGAAACCTATACCTCCCAGGTTGTTTCCTGACTCTCTCCAACTTACGCGGTTCTTGTGTATTCAAAGATTATTGGTATAGTTTAATCCTTGATGAACTATTTGTGTTCCATGAGGAATCGGTGCCTGGAATAGTATTACTCCGATTTTCATCGAGTTTTACTTTCCTCCCACTTACCACTGCATATCGGTATTCCTCTTAGGAAAACCGCATGGTGAGCAACAATTACATTGTTCTCTTGTGAGTTGTATAAGTACTATATTTGGTTTCCCTAGGATAACCAATTACAAATTAGGCACTTATCCGATTTGGGTTCTAGTTTGGTATCATCCAAACATATGCCTAGCATTCCCAAATCATCAGGAATGAGAAACCCGGTTTCTTTCATGTTCATATCTAATATGAAGTCTATCTAACAGATTTTTATGGAACCTTATTCAAAATAAGTTTTTCACTGTTTAAAGCTTATCCCTTGAAGGAAATGGTAGCTCAGAGCGACTCATGATTAACCTTATCATGTCCAACAAAATTTGGTTTCTCCGTTCGGACACACCGTCAATTGACGTGTTCCGAGAGGAGTCCTTATTGAAAGAATACTATACTCTTTCAAGTATTTGAGAAACTTATTGCTTAAGTCTTTTCATCACGGTCTAGCCGTGACGATTTAATACTTTAGCTGATCTATTTGTCTACTTCGTGTCGAACCTCTTTGAATTAATCAAAAGTTTCCGATCTGTGTTTCAAAAGAAACACATAACCATAACGCGATGCCACATCCGTAAAGGTCACGAAACATTCATATCCATATCTAGCCTAGCTAGACATGGGCCCACTTACGTCACTATGAATGAGGGCTAACAGATCGGTGACACTTGCACTTTTACCAAGTAAAAGGTGTTATAGGCACTTTTACTAATAAACTAGATTCGTAGACATCATTTGAGTGGAATCAAATTTATCCTAGTACCCACTCTTCGAAAGTGTGGATATGCGAGTCTCGTTTAATGTGTCCCAGACATCAATGCCACTAATAAGTCTCATCTGATTTACTCAGTTTGAGCTATTTGTTTGTCATGTTATACGTTTGAGATTTATTTATATTCAAAATATAAATACTGTTATTTACATCTAATGTGTTTATCTCAATATCATCTTTATAAATAAAACACTTTAGTGTTCTAGGTTATAAAGGTATACCCGCAACGGGTTAAACCCTGATATAGAGATAATGTTTCAAGTCAAACTAGTTACATTATAACAGTTTCCTAATTTAAGTACACACCCGAAGGGTAGTTCCTAAACTTAGGTATCCACGGTCAAAACAGCGAATTTCGTCCCATTCTCAATTCGCAGATAAATCTCAACTGAAGTCAGTATCCTACTAATGAACAGATTCTGCACACCAGTACATGTATATGTACCACATCCAGTATCTAAAATCCAATTTTAATACTAGTAGTGAACATGTTTATGACAAACATATTTGAAGTCGGATCCTTGCACCGTCTTCAATTCCTTCATGTCTGCCTTGTCCATACAGCAGTCACACTTCAGTGACCCTGTTTGCCACAGTTTAGGTAGACATCTTGGGATACGTCATTTGTCTTCCCAGAAGATTATAATGATTTTGCCTTTGCCCCTTTTCCACACCCCAGAAGCCTTTGGCCAAGCCTTGGCCTTCTGGGATGTCGAAGTAAGATGCGCTTTGCGCTTCTTGCCTTATTGCAAACTCTGGCTTTATCTCCTTGAGTATAGCTATTAACTCTCCAAGAGTTTTCTATTGCAATTTGTACTTCTAAGATCTAAGGATAGATCTATGAAGATCCTTCAATTTCATTATCATACTATAAGGATCTAATCTTTTGTTATGATTAAGAAATTAAGGAGTCTTTACGGCAAGCATAACGGATTAAGCACTAGAGTTATCATCACATGAATCTTCCAAAGATCATGTTCTACTATATTCTCAACTTCGGGCTTAGGCTCGAGACGTCACTCTATCAAATAAAGTAACTTCTCGGTCTCCATGACTATCCTGAGATTTTATTCCCAATTTGAAAATTAAAGCCGTTTAAAAACATTTTCACCCAGGATTATGTTTTAAACACTAATCTTTCAATTATCTTGATTGCTATAGTCCAACTATCCAATCAAAGATTTTAGGTACTATTGATTATAATAATTATTATAGTCTAACTATATAATCAACTATAATTTAATAGGTTAAATTTAATTATATTGATTACTATAATCCAATTATAAAATCAACTATTAATTGAAATAGTTTGAATACAGTCCAATTGTTTATTTAAGACAACATTAAATATTAGTCCAACTAATATATTAATTTATTGACGAAAAATTTGAAATGAGAGCGTATGGCAAGTAACTAAACGAATATTGCAAATTTAATACTTGCCTCCCACTATTTTTCGGCGAGCTCCTAACCCTCTGTGGAGTACTCGGGAAACCTTGTTTCCTAGTGGGCTAGGATCCCGTTAAATAACACACAATCTTGACTTTGGCCAACAAATTGTATGATAATTAACTAGGTAGATCTCTAAGATCAATTGGATCACATCCAATTCCTAGATCCATTAGGTGGACATCCAAGTCCGAAACATATATCTTATATATGCCAATATATCCAATATATTTCCTAACCTTTTTCCTCTGAATCAACTAAGCCTTGGCTTTGGCACAACAAACTTAGTGATCCCAGTTAAGCGGAACCCATTGACTATGGAAAGCTTCATAATCGATGTCGATGGACAAGAAGTGATCTTGACTTTGGCCAACAAATCACAACTTGGACAAGACACCGATATGGAACAAAGCCTTCATGATTCAAACACATCCGCGATGGACAAAGGTCTTGACTTTGGCCAACAAACCAGTGTCAGTCTTGGATCTTGAGTAAGAATCACTCAATGGAAGGAAAAAACGCTTAATATGTTTTTAGGGTTTTTTCGCGTAATTGGCAACCAATTAATTATCTTTGTTAAGGTCTCATCATCATACACCCTTAAACATGCATTCTAAACACATAATAAGGCGCGTAAGTAAATATAATAATGATATGCAGATGGATACTTAACACGTTGTTCCTATAACAAATCTCTCATTTTCCTCTCTCCCGCTAGCACAAGTATTACTTCTAACCGATTACATAACACTTCTAAAGAAACCTCATTTACATTGAGGGGAATAGGTAAGAAGAGAAATACAAAGAGTCAAGAGGATATAGGCTGGACACGCAGGTCCAATTTAATAAATTCTAAATTTATTACAACAATTTCCAAAATTGCCCTCACCCATCTAATATCCATCCGATATTCATTATTCATACATCGCATACATGTATTCACACAAGCATGTTATCAATCAATCTAATCCCATTAATTAATCTGAAAATTAATGACCATCCAATGTTCAAACAACGACTTGATTTTGCGCGAGTCAAACTCGTTTTGCGAATAAGTACTCAAAGTACGAATTCTTGAATTATATTAAACTACAACATTAAATACAATTTAATTTGGATTTAATACTAATTTTTTATTTAATTCCAAATTAAATATTACATTTTTTAATGTGCCTTTACGACTTAGATTCTAAATCTAATCTTTACAGTCTCAAAACCCGATTAACATCCAATGTCAATTTAATTTAAACTCCAATGGGCTTTCAATAAATTTCTTAAGGCATGGACTTTTGGTCAATATGGGTCAAACCCAAATACCAAAGCCCATTTAAGGAATCACCCTTATTTGCCAAGAAACCAATTTAGGCCCATTAGGCCCAATTAATATTAAAGGTCCATTAAGTCATATTTGGACTTTATGTATATGGTTTTGGGCCCAATTGGATCCAACCAATTAGCCTAAACCAAACTCGACCCAACCAAGCCCATTTAGCCCAATTACAACTTTACAAGCCCAATTCCAAATTTGGCCCAATTAATTAAATCACCAAAATTCCATATTTCATAATTTAATTAACCTAAAGTGTATGCCATAATTAATTAACCAAATTAATATTTCCAAAACACCAATTTACACAATTAATTATGCTAATTATCATCAAAATATGTCCAACACATTTTAATCAAAAATCAAACATTTTCCATGCTACATCATTCACGGCATTTAGGGTTTTTCATGTCCGATTCTGAATTCAATCCAATTAAATCCTAAATCAACATTCCCCAAATGATTTCAACTCATCCAATGATCAAAATCAAAAAATTCCATGACATTAGGGCATCCTTAAGTTTCGGCCAAGCCAACTTATTGGGGAAAAATTGATCCAATCCATTTTTCACAAAATTGATCACAAACAACTCCAAGTCATCCATGTACAATCATGCTCAAACAATCAATTTCACTCAAACATGCTCAAATCCAATTTACCCAAATTTTACCCTAATCAAATTTCATGCTCAAAATGGCTCAAGATACCATTGTTGGGTTTCTAGTTAGTCCCAAGATCAATTTCAAGCAATGAAACATGTGTGAATACTCAAAGAGGTATGGCGGAATCATACTTACATTGATCATCTTTTGCGATGCGAGGAACAACAAAAAAAACTTCAAGCTTTCCTCCAAGGTGGCTCACGGCTTTGGGCTGTTTTTGTGCTCCAATTTTCGGTCCTTCAAGCTCCAAGATTGGTGTGCATTCCATGCCCACGGGTGAGTTTCCCTATCACCTCGGATGACCCTTTATGTGCTAGCATTGGTAAGATTTGCCACAAATCTTCCTAGTTTCTTCCTGGTGTGCTCGGCATTTTGAAGAAATTTTGGGAGAGAAGCACTTGGCCCTTGGCCGAAAGTGTTTGTGTAGAAGAGAGAGATGATGATTTTGTTTTGTTTTGTTTCTAAAACTAAATACCAAAACAATTGATTTCCAAAATCTTGTAAATCATCACCAACTTGGAGTGTTTTACACACTATCACCAACTACCAACTTCTATCACATTAAATTGATAAAGTTGACTAGTGATGTGACTTGATGTGACTTGTGGGCCCCACTCGATTCGAAATGCGAGTGGGCCCGCAAACACTCCCGGGCTTGGGTTCGCTAATTCCGAATTAACGAATTTTCCGTTGCGACGTAATTAAATCTAATTTAATTAAATAATTGTGCCTAGCAAAATTACTATTCACGTCGCTAACGAATTAATTCTAAATTAACTTGTTCGCCCGAATTAAAATCTAATTTTAATTCCGCGTCAAAATCCAATTTCGTATAATATATCGAATATATTATTTTATCGATTAATTCCAAATTAATCGTTCTCTCTCTTTAATTAATATTTTATCCTAGATAAAATATCTCGGTAATTAATCTCAGATTAATTTTCTCTCTCTTATAATTAATCCCAGATTAATAAAGTGCGAGTCATACGTCATCTGTGAATCTTCGGGAACCGACCCATGAGATCCCCGGATATGTAGGCAGTAAATCTGGTCGTCGAACTATCCGAACACGTACGTACCTAATACTACGTTTTTACCGATTTACAAAACATGGTTGGCTTCTAGCAAAGCACCGTGCCTACCCAATTCACCAGAAATATTCTTACTGGAATATGTGATCCATATCAAGCGCAGTATACGTAGTATTGCGTATTTCGATCCAGCATCAGATGTCACGTGCAAGGCTTGGGGCTGGAATTGTGTCTGCCCCGTACGAAGCACATATCGGATCTCTGGTAACTAGTCTCTATAATCGGATAATCATGACCTAGTCATATTATCCCGATGATTGTAGTACATAAGAGCACCATTTCTATATCCTACGTGATCATAATCTCCACTATGACTGGAGTGATACTTCCGTCTTGACATCACACCCAATACACTACGATTATCAATATACCCAGAAGAGGCGTACACAGAACCTGTTAAAGCCCTGGACGACCAAAACCAAAGTATATTGATTATCCCAAGTATTAGCGGTGCAAGTCTCAGGTTAAGACCAAATACATCTACCCTGATTCAGACTTCCATAGACACATAGTCATACTACCAATGGAATTCTGATGGGTCTATCCAGAGCGAAGCTGTTTCCGTACCATCGGTAAACACAACCTCCTATTACACTTGCATGAGTATCCTATACCCAAATATATGAGAACTATGTCATTATGCTCCCACAACGCGCACAAGTGTAAGACTAGTCTTTTACGCATTATCGATATCCAATCTCGATAATAATCTGACTAGGGATATTTAATGATTAAACCTTCGTGGATTGATACTGTCTCATATCATCTCAATCCGAAACTAATCGTAAGGACCTTCTATCATTTATACATCTTGGTAATCTAATTACAAATGATAAAAGGGAAATTTCCTTTGTCACATAGTTAATTTGTACAACAACACCATGATCTGTACAAATAGTGATGTTATGGGTCATAATTATCCAACATATTTGCCACAAAATTAATTTTGGCCCATTAGGCCCAATTAAATTTTTAATGGCCCAATTATCATATTTGGACTTTATGGAAATGGTTATAGGCCCAATTGGATCTAACCAATTAACCTAAACCAAACTTGGTCCAACCAAGCCCATTAAGCCCAAATAAAACTTTATTAGCCCAATTCCAAATTAAGCCTAATTAATTAAATTCTAATATTCCAAATTTCACAGTTTAATTAATTAAAGTGTATAGCCATAATTAATTAGTCAAATTAATATTTCCAAAACACCAATTACACTAATTAATTATGCATGTCCAACACAAATTGAAACAAAATCAATTCATTCATGTTTCATTAGCTCACGGTAATTAGGGACTTTTTATATCAATTTTGATTTCAATCCAATTAAATCACAAACTAATATATGCCATGTATTTTAAACACATCCAATTGTCTAAAATTTAAAAATCACCAAGAGCTACAAATGGGTTCACATTCGGCCAAGCCTCAAAATTTGCTGAAAATTAATCCAATTAATTTTTCATCAAATTGATCATGCAAAACTCAAAGTTAACATATTATAAGCATGCTTAAATAAACAATTTTAATAAAACATGCTCAAATCAAAAATACCCAAATCAAAGCTTAAGAACCCTAAATTCAATTTCATGCTCAATTATGGCTCTGATACCATTGTTGGGTTTTCTAGGTCAACCCAAGATCAAATTAAGCAAGAAATCATGTGAATACAACAAAGTAAGAATGCAGAAAATACTTACAATGCTCGGTTGGATGTTGAAAATAAGTTCAAAACTTTGCCTCCATGGAAGTTGCTCCAAGCTTTCTTTGATGTATGTTGAGCTTCCAAGCTTGTTGAATGAATTCCAAACTCATGAGATTGTTTCTCTATCACCTTTGTATAACTCTTTGATGTGCTAGCATAGGAGATTTTGTAACAAAATCCCTTGGTTTCCTTCTTGTAACTCTCGGCCAATGAGAGTTTGTAAGAGGGAGAAGGCCATTTAGCCAAGCCAACTCCAAGAGAGAGAGAAAGAGAGAAATGGCGTGAATGGAGAGAGAAGGAAGAAGATGAGTGAATGTGTTTTTGTTATTTGATTTCAAAAATCAAATACCGTTTACCAATTTTCCAAAAGTTGGTACAAGTCATTATCACATCAATTTAAATAATGCTTGTGTAAGAAACAAGAAACCATCAAATCCCATCTATTTCTATCAACAAAATGTTGATAAAGTTGACTAGGTGATGTGGCAAGAGTAGGCCCCACTTTAATTCAAAATCTGAGTGGGTCCGCAAACACACTCTGGGCTCGGGTTCGTTAATTCCGAATTAAAAAATTTTCCGTTGCAACGTAATTAAATCAAATTTAATTAAATAATTATGCCTAGCAAAATTACTTTCCACGTCGCTCGCGAATTAATTTTAAATTAATTCGTTTGCCCGAATTAAAATCTAATTTTAATTCCACGTCAAAATCAAATTTCGTTTAATATATCAAATATATTATTTTATCGATTAATTCCAAATTAATCGTTCTCTCTCTTTAAATAGTGTTTTATCCCAGATAAAATATCTCCGCAATTAATCCTAGATTAATTTTCTCTCTCATCTAATTAATCCCAGATTAATTATGCTCGAGTCATACGTCATCGGTGAATCTTCGGGAAGTGACCCATGAAATCCCTGGATATGTTGGCAGTAAATCCAGTCATCGGAATATCCGAATACGTGCGTATCTGGTACCATGTTCTTACCGATTTATAAGACATGGTTGGCTTATAGAAAAGTACCGTGCCTACCCAATTCTCCAGAAATATTCTTTTAAGGAATATGTAATCTGTGTCAGGCGTAGTATACGTAGTATTACGTATTGCGATCCAGTATCGGATGTCACATGCTAGGCCGGGGGCTGGAATTGTGTCTGCCCCATACGAAGTATATATCGGATCTCTGGTAACTAGTCTCTATAATCAGATAAACATGACCTAGTCATATTATCCCGATGACTGCAGTACTTAAGAGTACTAGTTCTGTATCCTACGTGAACATCATCTCCATATGACTGAAGTGGTACTTTCATCTTGACATCACACTCAATACACTACGATTCTCAATATACCCAGAAGAGGCATACACAGAACCTGTTAAAGCCCTGGACGACCAAAACCAAAGTATATTGATTGTCGCAAGTATTAGCGATGCAAGTCTCAAGTTAAGACCAAATACACCTACCCTGATTCGGATTCCCATAGACACATAGTCATACTACCAATGGGATTCCGAGGGGTCTATCCAGAGCGAAGCTGTTTCCGTACCATCGGTAAACGCAACCTCCTAGAACAAAGCCAAGCAAACCCACAAAAGATTTCCATCCACGCAACTCATGTGAACCCCACAGGAAAAAAACCCTGTGAAACCCACTAAAGATTGTTATGAGTGCCAAGGAAAGTACAACGAGGTTTGGAGATTAGAAATCCATGAAGAGCTAAGCCTTACGAATCCCTAATTACTTGAAACACCACAAAGGACAGCAACATCCTTTGATAAGTTTTGAAGAGAATTCATTATTCCATGGTTAGCCATCCACGACCTCACCACCAATGTGCCTAACGGCAATATTAATTTTTAGGGTTAAACATTCATACATTTTATTAATAAAAGGCTTGCTTAAATAGTATAGTAAAAACCCTAATTTTAATATAAAAAAAATTAAATAAATAAATAAAACCTTAGGCTTCTGACATTCAGCCCACTCTAAAATAAACACTAACATTATCTTCATCGCGTGTATATCTTGGACCCCCTTCATTTCTAAATAACGTGAATGAATTATTAGGCTTCTTACTTGTAAGCTTGGATCCATGTTTTGAGGCTTGTGTTCTTAACCCTTCATGTATCATATCATCTGTTAGGGATATGCCCTATACCCAACTTATGGATGGGCTATATGTACATGTATTTGTAATATTTTCATTAATTAATAAAATGGAAATCTTTGTTATACGTGTCTTACATAACTTATATGAATCATCAACACTATAATAAAGCCCTTGGAGTAATAAGACGATGGCTTCCACGCCTTATGAGAATCATTACTCTTAAATGTTCCTAGTCATAGTTTTGTGAATAATCTGGGCGTTCACAAAGCGGAGAGACTAGCATGATGATATAATCCGTCTTTAAGTGGGGTAGCCGATCTCATAGGCTACGAGCGGAGATCCTTCCGCTTGGTGTATCATATGGATGCATGAGTTGCTCGTGTCCATCGAACTAACCACCAAAAGTTTTCATATGGAGTGTTTATCCCATGTGTCTATGAGAACTTTCATGTATCGATTATATGACTAGTCCTTAGACTTGAGGTCTTTACAATCTTCTGTGTGGATCAAATAACTTTGACATTCTCCTTCCCCGGTTCAAAAGATTCGATCATAAGGGTATGATTGGGTCATTTGTTGAAACACATGAAGTTTGTAAAGATACAATAGAGAATCACCACTCTCTCAGATAATATTTTCTTATAAGAGTAGTATTCCAGTTCGCGGGTTGATATGTGTGATCAGTGTTTGAGACTGTGGCCACAGCGGAAGAATCATGTGAGATTCTTGGGTTAGCACGATTCATGACACTATCAACATCATACCTTTGACTATATGGGTAGACACTTTCTGTACCCTAGGTCAATAGGTGGGGATACAGTGAGGCGAGGTACCATATCATATGTAAATCACATACAGAATGGGTATATATATATTTCCTTCTCATTTTGGGGCATTGGCATGTTCCTAGATGTCAACCTTGGTCATTGAAATCGAACGACCATATGATCGGAGGATAATTTATGTTCGATTAAATTATCACGATTCATTTCATGTCCAACTTGAGGGGAACCCAAAAGGTCACACACAACAAAGTCGAAATCAATGGTTAACAGTGCATAATACACATATAACAACATATATGATTTATGTAGGAATTGTTCATAAATGGTTCAATGTGTTTAATTATTGAACAGATCATTTATGAGATTCCATAGTGGCTTAGGGATTGGTGAATGACGATGGGGGCACTTTATGAATTGGAATTAAAAAAAATTACTATTCATGTGAATAGTAAAAAAATTTATTTGTTTTGAATTCCAATTCGGCCCAAACTCTTATTAGGGTTTTATAATCTCATTAAACCAAAAAATTAAGATCCAATGGCTAAGATTAAATTAGCTTTTATCCAACATCGGATTCTTAATTAATTTTATTGTCTTTGGAGCACTATAAAAACCCAAAGAATTATTCACAAATTTGCTACACCAAAACCTTTCGTATCTTGGGTTTATATAAGTGAGCAACTCTAAAGTTTAAGAGTAAGCCACTGATTTTGAGGATCCTTAAGTCTAATTGACTAGAGGAACCTCAAGTTAAAAGTTTTGAGGTATTTGCCTAGGCTAGCACCAATGGCAAAATACCTGTGCACTAAAGGCGTAGTCTTGCCGTTGAGTTTTGGCTTTGGTGTGTGCATCTTTGGAGGCCACACACTTGGGTGGCTCTTTGGAACGTCGAAGAGCTTGCTGAGTTCGAGAAAAGCTTGTAGATTGGAGGGAGGACTGGAGGAGTCTTCGGTTCAAGTAAGTCTTTTTCTTTCTTTATTTTAATTAGAGTTCTTATGATAGTTAGCAAGTTTATGTTTATGTTCTTTACATGTTTTATGAGTTTTATGCTTAGAATATATAGTAACATGCCTAGGCTTGTAGAATAATCAAAACAAATGGGTCTTGGGCAAAGGGAAAGTGGCATAATAATTTTTATTTTCCGATGCGCACTCGCGGCCGCTTCCCGACAGTAGTATCATAGCGTTGTTTTTGTTTTAATTAGTTCTCACTCGTTTGAACTCGAAATTGGGTGTTTAAAATCACGTTGGAAAGCTAACACCCTGAAATTAATTTTAGGGACAAGTTTTGTATTATTTGGTTAAGATTTGAATTATAAAATTGCATTTAAAGTTCACGCGTCTGCAGAAAAATGTGAATAGTAAATTTATTTGAATAAAATAAAATACAATATCATAATTAAATATTAATCAAAGTTATTTAATGCCCAAAATAATTCCAACATATTAAAACTCATATGCTTGATGATTCTATGTATGATTAGAATTGGCATGATTATTTTAGGGTGCAAGCATCTAGAGACTTTCTAAGAAATAGAGATTGTATTGCTTATCCCTTAGCTAATTAATTATTTCGTGATGAACTTAGAGATTTATTACCTTTAAGGCTAATAAATATAAATCACTTGTTTATAATAAAAGACATTATAAAATATACAAGTGGGTTGGGACCAAGGGGTTAATAAAACTTTCCAAACTAAAGTTAATTTAACCAAAGGTATTACTAGAGTTAGATAATGATTTGGTGTCTTCCTTCACTCACTACATTTTTCCCCTGAACCCGCAGAAGATGCTGACCAAGATACATTTGATGCTTGGAAAAAACACGTCGATGATGATGAGCAAGCAATTTGCATAATGCTTGACTCTATGTCGGACGAACTTCAGAAAGCTCACGAAGTTATGGATGCTCAAACCATCATCTTTCACTTGAAGGAGTTCTATGTAACTTTCGTTCATATCGTGAGATTCCAAGTGTCATGTGCCTTATTACAAACAAGGTATAAGGAAGGATCTGTTAGTGGACATATACTTAAGATGATTGGCCATATTGAAAAATTGGCCAACCTCGGGTTCATCATGGATCATGAGATAGGTCACGATCTAATTCTTCAATTCTTACCAAAAGAATTCTCTAACTTTATTATGCAGTTTCATCTGTCTGATAAAGAAGCTACTTTAGCAGAATTGCACAATCTGATAAAGCAAGTAGAGAATGACTTGAAACCGGAGCTTAAAACCTCTGTCATGCTTACGGGTACGGACCTGAAGCCACGAGGCCCAAAGAAAAATAAGGGCAAGGCCAAGGCTCCAAATCACCTAAAGCCCAATGGTAAGGTAGAAAAGAAAAAGGGAAAGGGGAAATGTTTCTTTTGTGGAAAGAATGGTCATTGGAAGAAAGACTGCAGATCCTTGAAAGCCAAGGAAGCTAGGGAAGCCCAATAGGCCAAGAAGCCCAATGCTTCAGGTATGTTGTATATGATTGAACTATATTTTCAAAACTCTGAACCTTCTAATTGGGTGCTTGACACCGGTTGTGGGACTCACTTATGTAACAATGTGCAGGGCTTGAGAAACAGTAGGAGACTCCGTCATGGGGAGGTTGACTTACGCATGGGTAATAGAGCAAAACTGGCTGCATTGTTCGTAGGGACTTATTCATTAGTTTTTCCGAATGGTTTAGTTTTAGACTTAGAAGATTGTGTTTATGTACCTTATCTAGTAAAGAACATCATTTCAATTTCTTCTTTATGTAATAAAGGCTTTTCATGCCTAATAAGTTGTAATGAATGTTCTATTTATTTCAATGAAATAAAATATGGAGATGGTATTTTGAATAATGGTATCTATGTCTTATAAACTAACAAAGAACGCTCAACCTCTAATATATACAACGTTAACTCGAATAATCTCAATGAATCACTTCTATGGCACAGTCGCTTAGGTAATATCAATGAAATAAGATTAACTAAGCTACATAAGGATGGGTATTTCAAACCCTTCAAATATAAACCTTATGGAACTTATGAGTCTTGTTTACTTGGTAAAATGACCAAATTACCCTTCAAATGTAAAGGAAAATGTGCAAGGGAGACATTAGAACTCATACACTATGATGTATGCGGACCAATGTCAGTCAGCTCTAGAGGTGGATTCTCCTACTTCATTACCTTTATCGATGATCATTCGCGATATGGGTATGTGTACCTTATGCGGTACAAATCTGAAGCCTTTGAGAAATTCAAAGACTTCAAGGCTGAAGTAGAAAACCAACTTAATAAAAGTATTAAGTCACTAAGTTCTGACCGAGGTGGTGAATACTTAAGCAACGAATTTCAAGATTACTTGAGAGAAATTGGCATTGTTTCCCAGTGGACTCCTCTAGTAACTCCACAGCATAATGGGGTCTCCGAAAGGAGAAATCGGACATTATTAGATATGGTCCGATCAATGATGCCAGGCACGGATCTACCTCTTTCATTTTGGGGTCTTGCTTTAGAAACTGCAACACTACTACTCAACCAAGTTCCTTCCAAGACTGTTAGTCAAACACCATATGAGTTATGGTCTGGGAAACGTCCTAGTCTTAGTTATCTAAGAGTTTGGGGATGTGACGCATATGTCAAGCTCACACAAACTAACAAATTGGATGATAGAGCAGTTAAATGTAAGTTTGTAGGATATGCCTTGAACTCAAGAGCATACGTGTTCTACGTCCCAATGAACAAAGAAAATTTGTCTCACGAAATGCTAAATTTCTAGAGAATGAATTCATTCTTAAGAAATATAGTGGGAGTAGACTTGACCTCGATGAGGTACGAGAAGAACAAACTAACATAAAACTAAACCCCAGGCCCCTAAAAAGGGCAGCGACGGAACAACCACAAGGTTATGAACTCAAAAGGTCTGGTAGGGAAAGACATGAGCCTAAAAGATATGGTTTCCATATTGATGAGGAACATGATCAGGTCATTGACAATGACGATCCCACCAGTTATGATGAAGCAATGCTTGACATTGATTCAGTCAAGTGGGTTGAGGACATAAAATTCGAAATGGACTCTATGTATCAGAATCAAGTCTGGGACTTGGTAGATGCACCTGAAGGGATAAAACCCATAGGCTGCAAGTGGATTTACAAGCGTAAAACCGATGTAGAAGGCAACATCCAAACCTATAAGGCTAGGTTGGTGGCGAAAGGTTATAGACAAATCCAAGGAATTGACTATGATGAGACCTTCTCTCCTTTTGCAATGATAAATTCCATTCGAATTTTACTGGCACTAGCTGCACACTTTGATTATGAGATTTGGCAGATGGATGTCAAAACAGCTTTCCTTAATAGGACCCTCATAGAGGAAGTCTATATGACACAACCTGAGTGGTTTGCATCTAAGGATGATCATAATAAAGTATGCAAGCTTAAACGATCTATTTATGGACTCAAGCAAGCCTCCAGAAGTTGGAATATAAGATTTGATGAGACAATCAAAGAATTTGACTTCATCAAAAATGTAGTTGTGTTTACAGAAAAAGTAGTGGGAGTGCTATTGTATTTCTTGTATTATATGTCGATGACATATTAATCATTGGGAATGATATTCCCATGATGCAAGCCACCAAGCAATGGTTATCTCAGAATTTCTCCATGAAAGATTTGGGAGAAGCAGCCTACATCCTCGGCATTAAGATCTACCGTAATAGATCTAATAGGTTGTTAGGACTTTCTCAATCTACGTACATAGATAAAGTTTTTAAAAGATTCAAAATGGAAGATTCCAAAAGAGGTAATTTACCTATTTGTCATGGAATCAAATTATATAAGGAGCAATGTCCACATACTCCTTCAGATAGAGAGCGTATGAGTAGGTTCCCTTATGCTTCAGCAATAGGATCGATCATGTACGTCATGCTATGTACAAGACCTTATGTCTCTTATGCTCTTAGCATAACGAGTAGATATCAGGCAAATCCTGGTGAGCAACACTGGGCAGCTATCAAAACAATCCTCAAGTATCTGAGAAGAACTAAGGATGTTTTTTGGATATACGGAGATTGTTCTGAGATGAAAGTCATTGGTTACAGTGATGCGAGCTTTCAGACCGATAGAGATGACAGCATATCACAAACAGGATATCTGTTTACTTTAAATGGCGGTGTTGTCAGTTGGAAAAGCTCAAAGCAGTCAACTACAATGGACTCCACCACTGAAGCCGAGTATATAATAGCATCTGAGGCTGCTAAGGAAGCAGTCTGGATAAAGAAGTTCATCACGGAGCTGGAAGTGCTTCCCGTGATAAAGAATGGCGTCACGATGTACTGTGACAACACGGGCGCCATTACTTAATCAAATGAACCAAGGTCCCACCAGAAATCCAAGCATGTACTCAGGCGATTTCATCTCATCAAGGAGATTATTGAGAGAAAAGAAGTTATTATAGAGAAAATACCCACAGAAGATAATCTTGCAGATTCTCTAACTAAAGGGATGACTCAACAAAAGCATTATAGACACACCTGAGAGTATGATGTCCAGATTCATACTAGTTAGCTATAGTGCAAGTGGGAGATTGTTAGGGATATGCCCTATACCCAACTTGTGGATGTGCTATATGTACATGTATTTGTAATATTTTCACTAATTAATAAAATGGCAATCTTTATTATACATGTCTTACATAACTTATGTGAATCATCAACACTGTAACAAAGCCCTTCGAGTAATAAGGCGATGGCTTCCACGCCTTATGAGAATCATTACTCTTAAATGTTCCTAGTCATAGTTTTATGAATAATCTGGGCGTTCACAAAGCGGAGAGACTAGCATGATTATATGATCCGCCCTTAAGTGGGGTATCTGATCTCATAGGCTACTAGCGGAGATCCCTCCGCTTGGTGTATCACATGGATACATGAGTTGCTCATGTCCATCGAACTGACCACCGAAAGTTTTCATATTGAGTGTTTATCCCATGTGTCTATGAGAACTTTCATGTATCGAATATATGACTAGTCCTTAGACTTGAGGTCTTTACAATCTTATGTGTGGATCAAATAACTTTGACATTCTCCTTCCCTGGTTCAAAAGATCTGGTCATAAGGGTATAATTGGGTCATTTATTGAAACACATGAAGTTTGTAAAGATACAACAGAGAATCGCCACTCTCTCGGATAATATTTTCTTATAAGAGTAGTATTACAATTCGCGGGTTGATATGTGTGATCAGTGCTTAAGACTGTGGCCACAGTGGAAGAATCATGTGTGATTCTTGGGTTAGCACGATTCATGACACTATCAACATCATACATTTGACCATATGGGTATACTTTTTCCATACCCTAGGTCAATAGGTGGGGATACAGTGAGGCGAGGGACCGTATCATATGTAAATCGCATACATAATAGGTATATATATCTTTCTTTCTCATTTGGGGGCCTTGGCATCTTGCTAGATGTCAACCTTGGTCATTGAAATCGAACGAACATCTGATCGGAGGATAATTTATGTTCGATTAAATTATCACGATTCATTTCATGTCAAACTTGAGGGGAACCCAAAAGGTCACACACAACAAAGTCGAAATCAATGGTTAACAGTGCACAATACAAATATAACAGCATATATGATTGCAGTAGGAATTGTTCATAAATGGTTCATTGTGTTTAATTATTGAACAGATCATTTATGAGGTTCCATAGTGGCTTAGGTATTGGTGAATGACGATGGGGGTACTTTGGGAATTGGAATAAAAAAATTACTATTCATGTGAATAGTAATATGAATAGTAAAAAAAATTTTATTTGTTTTGAATTCCAATTCGGTCCAAACTCTTATTAGGGTTTTATAATCTCATTAAACCACTAAATTAAGATCCAATGGCTAAGATTAAAGTAGTTTTTATCCCACATCGGATTCTTAATTAATTTTGTTGTCTTTGGAGCACTATATAAACCCAAAGAATTCTTCATAAATTTGCTACACCAAAACCTTTCATATCTTGGGTTTATATAAGTGAGCTACTCTAAAGTTTAAGAGTAAGCCACTGATTTTGAGGATCCTTAAGTCTAATTGACTAGAGGAACCTCGAGTTAAAAGTTTTGAGGTATTTGCCTAAGCTAGCACCAAGGGCAAAATACACGTGCACTCAAGGCGTAGTCTTGCCGTTGAGTTTTGGCTTTAGTGTGTGCACATTTGGAGGCCACACACTTGGGTGTCTCTTTGGAACGTCGAAGAGCTTACTGAGTTCGAGAAAAGCTTGTAGATTGGAGGGAGGACTGGAGGAGTCTTCGGTTCAAGTAAGTATTTTTCTTTCTTTATTTTAATTAGAGTTCTTATGATAGTTAGCATGTTTAGGTTTATGTTCTTTGCATGTTTAATGAGTTTTATGCTTAGAATATATAGTAACATGCCTAGGCTTGTAGAATAATCAAAACAAATGGGTCTTGGGAAAAGGTTGTTGGGTTTCTAAGGTCAAACCAAGATCATATTAAGCATAAAATGGTGTGAATCATTAAAGTAATATAGCAGAAAGTACTCACTTTGATCGGCTAAGGATGTGTAAACAACAAAACTTTTGCCTCCATTGAAGTTGCTTCAAGCTTCTCCTTTGATGTATGTTGAGCTTCCAAGCATGTTCTTGAATTCCAAACTCAAGGGTTAGTGTCCCTAACACCTTTGTATGACTCCATTGATGTGCTAGCATGCATGATTTTGAAAAAAAATCAAGAAGAAGTGAAGCCTAGCTTCACGCCATTGAGAGGAAAAAGAAGGCCATAGTTTCGGCCAAGAGAGAAGAAATGAGTGTGTAATATGTTTTGATTTTCCAAAAATCAAATGATATACAAAAATCAAATATTTGGTAAAAGTCAATCAAACTTGACTCTTGTGTAAGAAACAAGTTACCATCAAATCTAACTACTTCCATCAACCAAAAAGGTGATGAGATAGACTAGGTGATGTGACTTATGTGGGCCCCACTTTAATTCAAAATCCGAGTGGGCCCGCAAACACATTCCGGGCTCGGGTTCGTTAATTCCGAATTAACTAATTTTCCGTTGCGACTTAATTAAATCAAATTTAATTAAATAATTATGCCTAGCAAAATTACTATTAAAGTCGCTCGAGAATTAATTCTAAATTAATTCCTTAGCCCGAATTAAAATCTAATTTTAATTCCGTTATGAAATCTAACTTCATTTAATATATCGAATATAATATTTTATCGATAAATTCCAAATTAATCGTTATCTCTCTATTAATTGAATTTTATCACAGATAAAATTCTCCGTAATTAATCCTAGATTAATTTTCTCTCTCTTCCAATTAATCCCAGATTAATTATGTTCGAGTCATACGTCATCGGTGAATCTTCGGGAAGCGACCCATGAGATCCATGGATATGTTGGCAGTAAATCCGGTTGACGGATTATCCAAACACATGCGTACTCGGTACTACATTCTTACCGATTTACGAGACATGGTTGGCTTCTAGCAAAGCACCGTGCCTACCTAATTCTCCAGAAATATTCTTTTAAGGAATATGTAATCTATGTCAGGCGTAGTATACGTAGTATTACGTATTACGATCCAGCATCAAATGTCACATGCTAGGCCTGGGGCTGGAATTGTGTCTGCCCCGTAGGAAGCATATATCGGATCTCTGGTAACTAGTCTCTATGATCAGATAATCATGACCTAGTCATATTATCCCGATGACTGCAGTACTTAAGAGTACTAGTTCCGTATCCTACGTGATCATCATCTCCATATGACTGAAGTGATACTGCCATCTTGACATCACACCCAATACACTACGATTCTCAGTATACCCAGAAAAGGCATACGCATAACCTATTAAAGCCCCGAACTACCAAAACAAAGTATATTGATTGTTGCAAGTATTAACGATGCAAGTCTCAGGTTAAGACCAAATACACCTACCCTGATTCGGACTCCCATAGACACATAGTCATACTACCAATGGGATTCCGAGGGGTCTATCCAGAGCCAAGCTGTTCCCGTACCATCGGTAAACACAACCTCCTATCACACTTGCATAAGTATCCAATACTTAAATATATGAGAACTATGCCGTTATGCTCCAACAATACGCACAAGTGCAATACTAGTCTATTCCGCATTATCGATGTCCAGTCTCGATAATACTACGACTAGGGATATTTAATGGTTAAACCTTAATGGATTAATACGGTCTCATATCTTATTAATCCGGAACTAATCATATAGACTTTTATCATTTATATATCCCGGTAATCCAATTACAAATGATAAAAGATCAATTTCCTTTATCACATAGTTAATTTATACAACAACACCATGTTCTGTACAAATAGTGATGCTATTGGTCATAATTGTCCAATAATCTCCCACTTGGCCAATAGCCAATCACTTAAGTGTCCTACACCTGAACTATGTACGGGTCGCTCAAACTTCTGTTGAGAAACCGCTTTCGTCAGCGGATTTGCATTGTTATCATCTGATGCGATTTATTCGATCATCACATCGCCACGATGTATGATCTGACGAATTAGATGAAATAGTTGAAGTATATACTTGGATCGTTGATGAGACCATTAATTCTTTAGCCTGTGTTGTAGCCTATCTCAGCTGCTAACAGAACAACTCCTAATCTAATTAGGAATTTTATAAATCCAAAATTGCTTCTTTTGATGCCTCAGCTGCAGCAATATTTCGCTTTTATTGTTTATTCGACAACAGTATCTTGCTTGGAAGATTTCCAGCTCAATGTTCCGTTATTCAAACTATATAGTACCCTTATTACGACTTATAGTCATTTTTTTCGGTTTGGAAACTTGCAGCGGTGAACCCAGTCACTTCAAGTTCTCCTTCTCCATAGTTTAAGAAAGCATCCTTAGTTCATCTAAGATACTTAAGGATGTTCTTAACATCAATCCAATGACTATCACTTGGATTGGCCTGATTGTGACTCCATATGCTCAAAGCATATGAGACACCAGGTCGCGTACATATCTTTCAATGTACGAGTTCTCGGAGAGTGTCAACAACATTTAGATCTATCCCAGTAGATCCTTATTCTTAGAATAAAGGTTGTCTCTCCAAGGTAATCTACGGAGAATTTTCATGAAAGCCAAGCTTTCACCGATTGTTTTATGGGAATGTCATTTCCAAGAAATGACATGTCATCATTATATAGGACAATCATTGTCAGTGCGCTCCCACTAACCTTCTTATATACACAAGAATTATCTTCGTTTTGAATTAAATCATATACCATTATGATATTATCAAAATGTTAGTTTTTGCTTCAATCCATAAATGGAGCGATTTAACTTGCAAACCTAGTTTGCATGTTTTGGTACGACAAAACTCTCAGGATGTTGTAAACATCCTCCAAAAGTTTTCCGTTTAAGGAAAGTGTTTTTGACGTTCAGCTGCCATATTTCATAAATGAAACATGCAGCATTAGCAAGCATTATCCAAATGGATTTAATCATGGCAACGGATAAAAGGTTTCGTCATAATCGACACCATGTTGATGATAATACCCTTTCGCCATAACCCTAGCTTTGTACGTTTGTATGTTGCCATCCATGTATGTCTTCCTTGAAGACTCATATAGTACCAATAGGCACAATGTCTTCCGGTACATCAACCAGTATCCAAACTTGGTTGGTATACATGGAATCCATTTCGGACATCATGGCACTTTGCCATAATATGAATTCGATACCTTGTATCACTTCCTCATACGTAGCCGGTTCGTGTTCCTCAATAAGATTGACATCTTTACGAGGTGAGATCAGAAACCCATACCTCCCAGGTTGTTTTCTGACTCTCTCCAACTTGTGCGGTTCTTGTGTATTTGAATATTATGGTACAGTTTCATCCCTGATGAACTGTTTGTGTTCCGTTAAAGAATCGGTGCCTGGAACAGTATTACTCTGATTTTCATCGAGTTTTACTTTCTTCCCACTTACCACTGCATATAGGTATTCCTCTTAGGAAAACCGCATGGAGAGCAACAATTAAATTGTTCTCTTATGAGTTGTATAAGTACTATAAATTGGTTTCCCTAGGACATCCTACAAATAGGCACTTATCCGATTTTGGGTTCTAGTTTGGTATCATCCAAATATATGCCCAGCATTCCCAAATCTTCAGGAATGAGAAACCTAGTTTCTTTCCTGTTCATATCTAATATGAAGTCTGTCTAACAGATTTTTCATGGAACCTTATTCAAAATAAGTATTGCACTATTTAATGTGTATCCCTAGAAGGAAAATGGTAGCTCAAAGCGACTCATCATTAACCTAACTATGTCCAACAAAGTTCGGTTTTTCAGTTCGGACACACCGTCAAATTGAGGTTTTCCGGGAGGAGTCCACTGTGAAATAATATCATACTATTTCATGTAATCGAGAAACTTATATGTTTAAGTATTTTCCATCACGGTCCAACCGTAATGTTTTAATACTTTTACCGGTCTGTCTTTATACTTTGTGTCGAAACTCTTTGAATTTATCAAAAGTTTCCGATTTATGTTTCAAAAGAAACACATAACCATAACGTGATGCCACATCAGTAAAGGTTGCGAAGTATTCATATCCACCTCTAGCCTAGCTAGACATGGGCCTACTTATATCACTATGAACGAGGGCTAACAGATCGGTGGCACTTACACTTTTACCAAGTAAAAGGTATTTTAGGCACTTTGCCCAATAAACTAGATTCGTAGATATCATTTGAATTAGAATCAAATTCGTCCTAGTATCCACTCTTCGAAAGTATGGATATACGAGTCTTGTTAATGTGTCCCAGATAAAAATACCACAAATAAGTCTCATCTGATTAATACAGTTTGAGTTATTTGTTTGTCATGTTATATGTTTGAGATTTGTTTATATTCAAAATATAAATACTGTTATTCACATCCAATATGTTTATCTCAATATCATCTTTATAAACAAAACACTTTGTGTTCTAGAATATAAAGGTATACCCGCAACGGGTTAAACTTAGATATAGAGATAATGTTTCTAGTCAAACTAGGTACATTATAACAGTTTCCTAATTTAAGTACATGCCCCAAGGGCAGTTCCAAAACTTAGGTTTCTACGATTAAAACAGCGACTCTCGTCCGGTTTCTGACTCGTAGGTGGATCTCATTTAAAGTTAGTATCCTGCTCATCAGCAGATTCTGCACATCAGTACATATTTATGTACCACATCTAGTATCAAAAATCTAATTTTGAAACTAGTAGTGAACATGTTTATGACAAACATACTTGAAGCCAGAGCCTTGCCCCGCCTTCATTTCCTTTATGTCTGCCTTGTCCATACGGCAGTCACACTTCAGTAACCCCGTTTGCCACATTGTAGGTAGACATCTTGGGATATGTCATTTGTCTTCCTAGAAGACTGTGATGATTTTGCCTTTGCCCCTTTTAGAAGCTCTGGCTCTGCCTCCTTGAGCATAGCCATCAACTCTCCAAGAGTTTACTCTTGGTTCATAATGAACCTTCCCCAGCATTCGGGTAGAGACTATAAGATCAAATCTTTGGAAGTCTTGTCCATGTAGGTAATGCCCAGCTAACCTAGCTTATCGATGTCAGCAATTTGTACATACGTGAGCGAAAGAGCTTCCTTTTGCAATTTGTACTTCTAAGATCTAAGAATATATCTATGAAGATCATTTAATTTCAACATCATGGTATAAGGATTTAATCCTTAGTTTTGACGACAAAATTAAAGTGTAATTGCATCAAGCATAAAGGATTGAGCACTAAAGTTATCATCACCATGAGTCTTCCAAAGCTCATGCTCTACTATTCGCTCAACTCCGGGCTCAGGCCCGAGAGGTTTCTCTATCAAATAGAATAACTTCTCAGTTCCCAAGACTATCCTGAGGTTCTATTCCCAATCTGAAAATTGAAGCCGTTTAAAGATATTTTCACCCAGGATTATGTTTTAATTGCTAATCTTTCAGTTATCTTGATTCCAATAGTCTAACTATCCAATCAATGATTTCGGGTACAATCAAATATAATGATTACTATAATCTAACTATATAATCAACTACTATTTGATTGGTTTAAATTCAAATATATTGATTACTATAATCCAATTATATAATCAACTATAAATTAAGTAGTTTGAATACAGTCCAACTGTTCAATTAAAACAACAATTAAATATTAGTCCAACTAATATATTTAAAAACTTTTAAGGACAAAAAATTGAAATGAGCGCGTATTGGCAAGTATCTAAACGAAATTGCAAATTTAATATTTGCCTCCCACTATTTTTCGGCGAGCCTCTAACCCTCTGTGGAGTACTCGGGAAACCTAGTTTCCTAGTGGGCTAGGATCACGTTAAATAACACACAATCTTGACTTTGGCCGACAAATTGTATGATATTTAACTAGGTAGATCTCTAAGATCAATTGGATCTCATCCAATTCCTAGATCCAGTAGGTGGACATCCAAGTCCGAAACATATATCCGATATATGCCAATATATCTAATATATTCCCTAACCTTTTCCTCTGAATCAACTAAGCCTTGGCTTTGGCACAACAAGCTTAATGATTCCAGTTAAGCGGGACACATTGACTTTGGAAAGCTTCGTAATCGATGTCGATGGACAAGAAGTGATCTTGACTTTGGCCAACAAATCACAACTTGGACAATACATGCGATATGGAACAAAGCCTTCATGATTCAAACACATCCGCGATGGACAAAGGTCTTGACTTTGGCCAACAAACCAGTGCCAATCTTGGATCTTGAGAGAGAATCACTCAATAGAAAGAAAACGCTTAATATTTGTTGAGGGTTTTTCTCGTAATTGGCAACCAATTAATTATCTTTGATTAGGTCTCATCATACCCCCTTAAGCATGCATTCTAAAAGCATAATAAGGCGTGGTAAATAAATTAATAATGATATGCGGATGGATATCACACAAATTGTTCCTAGAACAAATCACTTCATTTCCTCTCCCCGCTTGCACTATTCTTACTTCTACCCAATTACAGAATAATTCTAAAGAAACCTCATTTACATTGAGGGGAATATGTGAGAAGAGAATTACAAAGAATCGAGAGATAAAGGCTGGACACGCAAGTCCAATTTAATAAATTCTAAATTTATTACAACAATTTCAAAAATTGCCCTCACCCATCTAATATCCATCTGATATACATTATTCATACATCACATCCATGTATTCACACAAAGCATGTTATCAATCAATCTAATCCAATTAATTAATCTTTAATTAATGACCATCCAATGTTCAAACACGATTTGATTTGCGCGAGTCCAACTCGTTTAAGAATAAGTACTCAAAGTACGAATTCTTGAATTATATCGAACTACAATATTAAATCCAATTTAATTCATATTCAATACTAATTCATATTTAATTCCAAATTAAATAATTACACTTTATAATGTGCCTTTACGACTTAGATTCTAAATCTAATCTTAATGGGTCTCAAAGCCCAATTAACATCCAATGTCAATTTAATTAAAGTCCAATGGGCTCTTAATTAATTCATAAGGCATGGACTTTGGCAACCAAAGCCCAATAAGGAATCACCCTTTGCCACAAAATTAATTTTGGCCCATTAGGCCCAATTAATTATTTTGAAGGCCCAATTATCATATTTGGACTTTATGGAAATGGTTTTAGGCCCAATTGGATCCAACCAATTATCCTAAACCAAACTTGGCCCAACCAAGCCCATTAAGCCCAAATACGACATTTTTAGCCCAATTCCAAATTAAGCCTAATTAATTTAATCACAATATTCCAAAAATCATAATTATTTAATTAAAGTGTATTAGTCATAATTAATTAGTTAAATTAATATTTCCAAAATACCAATTACACAATTAATCATACTTTAATTAATCAACTTATGTCCAACACAAATTGAAGCAAAATCAATCCCAACATGCTTATTAAGCTCTCGGCAATATGGTAATTTTTTCATCAATTTTGATTTCAATCCAATTAAATCACAAATCAATTTATCCATGTATTTTAAACACATCCAATGGCTTAAAATCAAAAATCACAAAGAGCTTAGGGTTCCTACACCATTCGGCCAAGCCTCCAAATTTGGGGAAAATTAATCCAATTAATTTTTCATCAAATTGATCATGCATAACTCTAAGTTAACATTATCTAAGCATACTCAAACAAATAATTTGATCAAATCATGCTCAAATCAAAAATACTAAAATTCAAGATTAAGAACCCTAATTTCATTGCATGCTTAATTTAGGCTCTGATACCATTGTTGGGCTTCTAAGGTCAAACCAAGATCATATTAAGCATAAAATGGTGTGAATCAACAAAGTAAGATAGCAGAAAGTACTCACTTTGATCGGCTAAGGATGTGTAGACAACAAAACTTTTTCCTCCATTGAAGTTGCTCCAAGCTTCTCCTTTGATGTATGTTGAGCTTCCAAGCATGTTCTTGAATTCCAAACTCAAGGGTTAGTGTCCCTAACACCTTTGTATGACTCCATTGATGTGCTAGCATGCATGATTTTGAAACAAAATCAAGAAGAAGTGAAGCCTAGCTTCACGCCATTGAGAGGAAAAAGAAGGCCATAGTTTCGGCCAAGAGAGAAGAAATGAGTGTGTAATATGTTTTGATTTTCCAAAAATCAAATGATATACAAAAATCAAATATTTGGTAAAAGTCAATCAAACTTGACTCTTGTGTAAGAAACAAGTTACCATCAAATCTAACTACTTCCATCAACCAAAAAGGTGATGAGATAGACTAGGTGATGTGACTTGTGTGGGCCCCACTTTAATTCAAAATCCGAGTGGGCCCGCAAACACATTCCGGGCTCGGGTTCGTTAATTCCGAATTAATGAATTTTCCGTTGTGACTTAATTAAATCAAATTTAATTAAATAATTATGCCTAGCAAAATTACTATTAAAATCGCTCGCGAATTAATTCTAAATTAATTCCTTCACTCGAATTAAAATCTAATTTTAATTCCGTTATGAAATCTAACTTCATTTAATATATCAAATATATTATTTTGTCGATTAATTCCAAATTAATCGTTCTTTCTCTATTAATTGAATTTTTTCCCAGATAAAATTCTCTGTAATTAATCCTATATTAATTTTCTCTCTCTTCCAATTAATCCCAGATTAATTATGTTCGAGTCATACGTCATCGGTGAATCTTCGGGAAGCGACCCATGAGATCCCTGTGTAAGTGTTCCTAGAACATGCCAAGGTCTCTAAGTTGTGATTTGTGTGTGAATAAAGAAGAGGAGTTGCGGAAAAACTCACCTTGCTTGGTAGAGAAAGTTCAAAACTTTTCTTTCTTTGTTGGATGTATTGAAGCTTCGGAGCTTGAATCGAGTTCCAAACTATCGGATTGGTCTCCATATCACCTTCCTTTGACTCCAAAATGTGCTAGCTGTTAGACATTATGTCCCATAGCGTCACTGTTTGTAAATGATATTGTATTATTGTACAAAATTAACTATGTGATAATGAAATTGCCTTTTGCCATTTTGTAATATTATTTACTTTGATATATAAATGGCGAAAGTCCATATGATTAATACCGGATTGAGATGATATGAGACAGTATCAATCCATAAAGGTTTAATCATTAAATATCCCTAGTCGGAGTATTATCGAGATCGGACATCGATAATGCGGAATAGACTAGTATTGCGCTTGTGCACGTTGTGAGGGCACAACGGCATAGTTCTCATATATTTAAGTATTGGATACTTATGCAAGTGCGATAGGAGGTTGTGTTTTACCGATGGTACGGAAAACAGCTTCGCTCTGGATAGACCCCGCGGAATCCCATTGGTAGTATGTCTGCGTGTCTATGGGAGGCCGCATCAGGGTAGGTGTATATGGTCTTAACCTGAGACTTACATCGCTAGTACTTGCGACAATCGGTAAACTTTGGTTTTGGTGGTTGGGGACCTTAACCGTTCTGTGTACACCTCTTCTGGGTTTATCGAGAATCGTAGTGTACTGGATGTGATGTCGAGATGGAAGTATCACTTCAGACATATGGAGGTGATGATCACGCAGGACACAGAACTAGTACTCTATAAAAGGTTGCAACCGTCGGGACAATATGACCAGGTCAGGATTGTCCGATTTAAAGAGACTAGTTGCTTGATGTCCGATATATGTTTCGTACGGGGCAGACACATTTCCAGCCCCAGGCCTAACATGTGATTGTCCGATACTGGATCGATGTACACAATATTACGGTATACTACGCTTGATATAGATCTAATATTCCAGTAAGAATATTTCTGGAGAATTGGGTAGGCATGGCGCTTTGCTAGAAGCCAACCTTGTCTTGTGAATCGGATTATCCGACGACCGTATTTACTGCCAACATATCCGGAGATCTCTTGGGTCGCTTCCTGAAGATTCACCTATGATATTTGATTCGGACTTAATTAATCTTGGATTAATTATGCGAGAAACTTTATCTTGGATAAAGTGCCTTATTTAGAGAGAGAACGATTAATTTAGAATTAATCGATAAAATTATTATATTCGATATAATAATCGAAATTCGATTTCGACGCGAAATTAAAATTAGATTTTAATTCGGGCAAACGAGTTAATTTAGAATTAATTCGTTAGCGACGTAAATAATAATTTCGCTAGGCGCAATTATTTATTTAAATTCGATTTAATTAACGTCGCGACGTAAGTTCGGTATTTCGGAAATATCGAACCCGAACGCGTGAGTGCACGTGGGCCCACTTTCATTTGGAAACGTGTGGGGCCCACATGACATATGTCATTATATGCATTATTTAATTGTTAATACATTGCATGGTGATAGTGTACAATACACTCAATGGTTTGCATGGAGTTTGAGTGTTTGACACTCTAAGCCATTGCATGATTTGTGTCATAAGTATTTTATTAATTTAATAAATATTATGGCATAAATATAAATTGATTTTTGTAAAAGGATCAAGACAACTCTCCTCTCTCTCTCACAATGCCGTGACTTCTATTAGGGCAAAGAAGATTTGATTTTCTTTTCTCCATTTGCTAGCACATTGAAGGATCAAAGGAGGTGATAGGGAAACCATCAAAGAGCTTGGATACACAAAGCTTGGAGCTTCAACTCTTCTTCCTCCCTTGGCCGAAACTTGAAGCTTGGAGATTCAAAGATTTTCTTCATCACTTCTCATCACAAAAGCTTTGTAAGTATGATTCCGCCATACTTCATCTTTTAATTATATTCATTTTTGTATTTCATATGCTTAATCTTTCCTTGGACATATAATAGAAACCAACAATGGTATCATGGAGCCATGGTTAAGCATGAAATACTTTAGGTTAAAATTTGGGTAAAATTGATTGAAGCATGTTCTTGTGAATTTGATGAATGAGTATGCTTATATGTATGTAAAATGACATAATATGAAATCAATTTTATGAAAAATGCATTGGATGATTTTTTCCCCAAATTCATGCCTTGGCCGAATGTGTTGCTACTTGGAGTGGATTGGAATTTTTTGTGTTTAAGATCATTGGATGACTTAGAAGTATACGGGACGTAGATTAGTAATTCAATCGGATTGAAAAACAAATCGACACAAAAAACTCACCTTGGCCGAATGTTAATGGACATGTAAAGGAGTTGATTTTTGTTAAAATTAATGTTGGACATTTATTTTGAAAAATAGATGATTAATAAATTAAATGGGTATTTTTGAAATATTTGGTTTAATATATTAATCTTGGTTTTACACTTTAATTAATTGGACTTTAATGTTTGGAATATTAAAATTTAATTAATGGGCCTTAATTGGTGAATTGGGCTTTTAATATTGTATTTGGGCATAATGGGCTTGGTTGGACCAAGTAGACTTGGGCCAAAAGGATTGGATCCAATTTGGGCCTAAATCACTCCATTAAGTCCAAATATAATATAATGGGCTTTAAAAATTTAATTGGGCCTTATGGGCTTAAAATTGGTTTTGTGGCATTTAAGGGTGATTCCTTATTTGGGCTTGGTAATTGGGTTTGACCCACATTGACTAAAGCCCAAGCCTTAATAAATCAATTGAAAGCCCATTTGACTTTAATTAAATTAAACATTGGATGTTAGTTGGGCTTTGAGACCCAATGAGATTAGATTTAAAATCTAAGTCTTTAAAGCACATTAAAAGTGTAAACATTTAATTTGGAATTAAATAATTGAATTAGTATTGAAACGAATTAAATTAGATTTAATAAGTAGTTCGATATAATTCGCGAATTCGTACCTTATGTACTTATTCTCAATCGAGTTGGACTCGCGCAAAATCAAACCGTTGTTTGAGCATTTGATGATCACTTAAACAAAGACTAATTAATTGGATTAGATTGGTTGTAAAAGGCATGTCTTGTTTGAATATATATGTATGTGATGAATGAATAGTGTATATCGGATGGATATTAGAAGGGAAATGGTAATTTTAGAAATTATTGTAAATTTGGAATTAATAAATTGGACCTGCGTGTCCAGCCTTATCTCTTTATCTCTTTGTATTCTCTTCTCACCTAATTCCCCTCAATGTAAATGAGGTTTCTCTTATTGTATTATGTAATTGGGTAAGAGTAGAATAGTGCTAGCGGGGAGAGGAAAGGGAGTGATTTGTTCTAGGAACAAGTTGTTTATATATCCATCCGCATATCACTATTAATTTACTTTACGCGCTTTATGATGTTTTAGAAGCATGCTTAAGGGTGTATGATGATGAGACCTAACAAAGATAAATAAATTGGTTGCCAATTACGCGAAAAATCCCTCAATTTATATTAAGCAAATATCCTTCCATTGAATGATTCTTGTTCAAGATCCGAAGTTGGCATTGGTTTGTTTTTGACCAAAGTCAAGACCTTTGTCAATCAAGGATGTACTTGAATCATGAGAGTTTTGTTGCATATCGGTGTCTTGTCCAAATCGTGATTTTTATTGGCCAAAGTCAAGATCACTTTTTGTCCAATGACATTGATTACGAAACTTTCCTCGTCAATGGGTCCCGCTTAACTGGAATCACTAGGTTTGTTTTGGCCAAAGCCAAGGCCTAGATGATTCGGAGGATAGGGTTAGGAAAATGTAATGGATACATTGACATTATACATATGTTTTGGACTTGGATGTCCACCTAACCGGATCTAGGAAGTGGATGAGATCCAATTGATCATAGAGATCTACCTAAGTTAAATAGCATACAGCTTTTATTGGCCAAAGTCAAGGTTGTGTGTTATTTAACGGGATCCTAGCCCACTAGGAAATTCGATTTCCCGAGTTCTCTACAGAGGGTTAGAGACTTGAAGAAAATAGTGGGAGGCTATTATTGAATTTGCAATTTCGTTCAGATATTTAGCCTTACGCGTCTTTCAAAATTATTTTGTCAATATTTTAATAATTAGTTGGACTAATATATTGTTATTTTGCTTGTAACAGTTTGACTGTACCCATAACATCGTTGACTTATAGTTGGACTATAGTTGTCAAGATGACTGGCAAGGGTAATGTCCGCGACATAATCATGGGCGATAATGTCTTCAAAGGGACAAACTTTGCCGACTGGGAAATGAACCTCAAGATAGTGCTTGGGGCTGAGAGGGGGTACTGTATACTATTCAGAGACCTCTCCCGCCTAAACCCACTGAGCCACTGGAGCTAGAGTTATGGAAGACTCATAGTGACGATTGTGACCAAGCTCAGTCAGTTATGCTAGCTGCAATGACTCAGCATTTCAGACGCCAGAACAGGGACTTGGATCCCTATAACATGATGGCAAGATTGCGTGATCTCACACCGCACCAACAAGCGGATGGAGAGGTACGAGCTAGTAAGGAAACTCTTCCGCTCCCGGATGACAGACGGCGCATCAGTTGAGGCCCCGGGACTCAAATGATCGCTGACATAGATGAGTTAGCCAAGATGGGCATTGTCTAGGAGGCCAGAGTTGACGATTGATATGCTATTACAATCGCTACCCGATACTTGGAAACAAATCATCATCAACTATAAGTTGATGGACACTGACGACACTCTTGGAGAGTTGTTGTCCGTTGCTGAAGGAGTCCAAAAAGGAACTCCTAAAGGGGAGCAAGCGCGGGGCGCATTATGCATCGACCTCTCATGCGCCAAGGGCTGGGCCCAAGGCAATTGGAGGTGCGAGGAAGGAGAAGAGTCAAGAACAAGGGTAAAGGCAAGTCGACAAAGACTTCTGGAAGCCAAGGAACAAATCTCAAGATGTCTGCCTCAACTGCGGTAAGGGGTCACTGGAAACGTGACTGCCGAATGGGCAAAGGGCAGCGGGATGAGATATCAAGGCTGGCAAGGCTATCGCCTCTGGTATGTTGTTATTGAGATAAATATGAATACTTCTAGTTTAAAAAAATTGGATTTTTGATTCTGGTTGTGGTGCTCATATTTGTACTGATGTGCAGGATCTGCAGGAATAGCAGGGTGCTGGCATCGGGGGAGATGGATCTACGGGTCGGAAACGGAACACTTGTTGCTGTTTTTGGCCGTAGGGACTTTTGTTTTAGAACTGCCCTCAGGGCATGTTACTTAAACTTTTGAACTGTTATTTTGTACCTAGTTTAACTAGGAATATTCATCTGTATCCTTGTTAACCCAGCAGGGTTACACTTTTGTATTCAGAAACACTGGGTGTTATTTATATAAAAATGATGCAGAAATTTGCACAGCTGTTGCAAATAACGGTCTTTATATTTTGAATATAAATGAATCTCCTAAAATGACCACAAAAGGCTCAAAAGAAGTAATCTAAAAGATGAAGCTTATATGTGGCCATTGTCGTCTAGGACACATCAACAAGACTCGCATATCCACACTTTCGAAGAGTGGGTACTTGGACGAATTTGATCCCAATTCATATGACGTCTGCGAATCTTGTCTTTTAGGCAAAATGCCTAAATCACCTTTTAGCGGTAAAGGTGAACGTGCCACAGAACTGTTGGCTCTCGTTCATACTGACGTATGCGGGCCCATGTCTAGCCAGGCTAGAGGTGGATTTCACTACTTCGTAACCTTCACAGATGATGCATCTCGTTACGGTTATGTGTATCTTATGAGACACAAGTCGGAAACTTTTGAGAAATTCAAAGAGTTTCGACACGAAGGGAGAAACAAACAGGGAAGAGTATTAAGACATTACGGTCAGACCGTGGTGGCGAATACTTAAGTTATGAGTTTCAAGATTACTTGAAAGAATATGGTATTCTTTCACAGTGGACTCCTCCTGGAACACCGCAATTAAACGGTGTGTGTCCGAACGAGAAACCGCAACCCTTGTTAGACATGGTAAGGTCAATGATGAGTCGCACTGAGCTACCAATATCTCTGGGGATCGCATTAAACAGTGCTATACTTATTTTGAATAAGGTACCGTCGAAGTCTGTTGAACAGACTCCATATGAAATATGGACAGGAAGGAAATCAGGTTTCTCTTTCCTGAAGATTTGGGGATGCTGGGCATATGTTAAACGTTTGGAAGGTACCAAACTGAACCCAAATCTGATAAATGCCTTTTCGTAGGATATCCTAGGGAACCAAAGGATATTACTTCTATCACCCACAAGAGAACAAAGTATTTGTGCTCTACAAGCATTTTTTCTTGAGAAGGTTTTATAAATGCAGTGGTAAGTGGGAGGAAAGTAGACTTCGATGAAGATCGTAGTGATACTGTTCCTGGCAATGAATCAACGACGGAACAAGAACAGACCGTCCGGGATGAGTCTGTACCACAAACTCACATACACAAGGACCGCGTAGGTCGGAGAGAGTCAGAACAGTACCTGAGAGGTATGGGTTCCTGATCTCACCTCATGTAGATATTAATCTTATTGAGGATAATGAGCCGGCTACGTATGAGGAAGCGATACAAAATATCGATTCCGATTTATGGCAAGAAGCCATGAAGTCCGAGATGGATTCCATGTACGCCAACTAAGTTTGGACACTGGTTGATGCACCAGAAGGCGTAAAGCCTATTGGATGCAGATGGATCTTCAAGAAGAAGACCGACATGGATGGCAACGTACAAACGTACAAAGCTAGGCTTGTAGCGAAGGGGTATCGTCAACAATATGGTATTGATTATGACGAAACCTTCTCACCCCGTTGCCATGATTAAATCCATTCGGATAATGCTTGCAATAGCTGCATATTTCGATTACGAGATATGGCAGATGGACGTTAAAACTGCTTTCCTTAACGGGAAACCTTTTGGAGGATGTTTATATGCAACAGCCTGACGGTTTTATCGTACCTAGACTTGCAAACAAGGTTTGTAAGTTAAATCGATCCATTTATGGATTGAAGCAAGCATCACGGTCATGGAATCAGCATTTTGATGAGATCATAAGAGAATATGATTTCGTGCAAAATGCAGATGACCCTTGTGTATACAAGAAGGTTAGTGGGAGAGCACTTACTTTTATTGTCCTTTATGTCGACGACGTATTGCTTATAGGCAATGAAATTCCCATGCTACCGTCGGTGAAAGCTTGGCTTTCATTAAAATTCTCCATGAAAGATCTGGGAGAAGCAGCCTTTGTTCTTGGAATAAAGATTTACCGGGATAGATCTAGAAAGCTGCTTGGATCTCTCCCAGAGTACATACATTGATAAAGTGTTGAAGCGATTCAACATGGAACAATCCAAGAGGGGATTGGTTCCGATGGTACGTGGTACCTCTCTGTCTAAGGACATGTGTCCTAAGACTCAGGAAGAGAGAGACAACATGAGTCGGATACCATTCGCCTCGGCAGTCGGATCGATCATGTATGCCATGATATGTACACGACCTGATGTCTCATATGCTTTGAGCATGTGCAGTCGCTATCAGGCCGATCCAGGTGAAGGTCACTGGATAGCAGTTAAGAATATCCTTAAGTATCTTAAACGAACTAAGGATGCTTTCTAATTTATGGAGGAGGAGAACTTGCGGTATCTGGGTATACCGATGCAAGTTTCCAAACCGACAAGGATGACTACAAGTCGCAATCCGGGTACATTTTTTGTTTGAATTACGGAGCAGTGAGCTGGAAATCTTCCAAGCAAGATACTGTTGCCGATTCAACAACAGAAGCGGAGTACATCGCTGCATCTGAAGCAGCAAAGGAGGCAGTTTGGATCTGAAAGTTCCTAATCGGATTAGGAGTAGTTCCGTTAGCAGCTGAGCCCGTTCCATTGTATTGTGACAATAACGGGGCTATAGCACAGGCTAAGGAACCAAGGTCTCATCAACGGTCCAAGCATGTTCTTCGACGTTACCATCTGATTCGGGAGATTATACATCGTGGCGATGTAAAAGTCGAGAAGGTCACATCAGATGACAACATTGGAGATCCGCTGACGAAGGCTGTTCTTCAGCAAGTTTTTGAACGACACATACATAGTTCGGGTATTAGATGCTTGAGTGACTGGCTATAGGCCAAGTGGGAGATTGTTAGACATTATGTCCCATAGCGTCACTGTTTGTAAATGATATTGTATTATTGTACAAAATTAACTATGTGATAATGAAATTGCCTTTTGCCGTTTTGTAATATTATTTACTTTGATATATAAATGGCGAAAGTCCATATGATTAATACCGGATTGAGATGATATGAGACAGTATCAATCCATAAAGGTTTAATCATTAAATATCCCTAGTCGGAGTATTATCGAGATCGGACATCGATAATGCGGAATAGACTAGTATTGCGCTTGTGCACGTTGTGAGGGCACAACGGCATAGTTCTCATATATTTAAGTATTGGATACTTATGCAAGTGCGATATGAGGTTGTGTTTTACCGATGGTACGGAAAACAGCTTCGCTCTGGATAAACCCCGCGGAATCCCATTGGTAGTATGTCTGCGTGTCTATGGGAGGCCGCATCAGGGTAGGTGTATATGGTCTTAACCTGAGACTTACATCGCTAGTACTTGCGACAATCGGTAAACTTTGGTTTTGGTGGTTGGGGACCTTAACCGGTTCTGTGTACACCTCTTCTGGGTTTATCGAGAATCGTAGTGTACTGGATGTGATGTCGAGATGGAAGTATCACTTCAGACATATGGAGGTGATGATCACGCAGGACACAGAACTAGTACTCTATAAAAGGTTGCAACCGTCGGGACAATATGACCAGGTCAGGATTGTCCGATTTAAAGAGACTAGTTGCTTGATGTCCGATATATGTTTCGTAGGGCAGACACATTTCCAGCCCCAGGCCTAACATGTGATCGTCCGATACTGGATCGATGTACGCAATACTACGGTATACTACGCTTGATATAGATCTAATATTCCAGTAAGAATATTTCTGGAGAATTGGGTAGGCATGGCGCTTTGCTAGAAGCCAACCTTGTCTTGTGAATCGGTAAGAACGTAGTACGAGGTACGTACGTGTTCGGATTATCCGACGACCGTATTTACTGCCAACATATCCGGAGATCTCTTGGGTCGCTTCCTGAAGATTCACCTATGATATTTGATTCGGACTTAATTAATCTTGGATTAATTGCGGAGAAACTTTATCTTGGATAAAGTGCCTTCTTTTAGAGAGAGAACGATTAATTTAGAATTAATCGATAAAATTATTATATTCGATATAATAATCGAAATTCGATTTCGACGCGAAATTAAAATTAGATTTTAATTCGGGCAAACGAGTTAATTTAGAATTAATTCGTTAGCGACGTAAATAATAATTTCGCTAGGCGCAATTATTTATTTAAATTCGATTTAATTAACGTCGCGACGTAAGTTCGGTATTTCGGAAATATCGAACCCGAACGCGTGAGTGCACGTGGGCCCACTTTCATTTGGAAACGTGTGGGGCCCACATGACATATGTCATTATATGTATTATTTAATTGTTAATACATTGCATGGTGATAGTGTACAATACACTCAATGGTTTTGCATGGAGTTTGAGTGTTTGACACTCTAAGCCATTGCATGATTTGTGTCATAAGTATTTATTAATTTAATAAATATTATGGCATAAATATAAATTGATTTTTGTAAAAGGATCAAGACAACTCTCCTCTCTCTCTCACAATGCCGTGACTTCTATTAGGGCAAAGAAGATTTGATTTTCTTTTCTCCATTTGCTAGCACATTGAAGGATCAAAGGAGGTGATAGGGAAACCATCAAAGAGCTTGGAATACACAAAGCTTGGAGCTTCAACTTCTTCCTCCCTTGGCCGAAACTTGAAGCTTGGAGATTCAAAGATTTTCTTCATCACTTCTCATCACAAAAGCTTGTAAGTATGATTCCGCCATACTTCATCTTTTAATTATATTCTGGACAAGGAAAGATTAAGCCTATGAAATACACACTAGCATGGTAGAATTTTTGAAACAAAAATCCATGGAGAAAGGAAGCTCACCCATATGAGAGAAAGAGAAGTTTAAGTGTTGTGAATAGTAACTTGTTTTCTCCAAAGTCAACACAGTTAATATATATTAAGTTTGAGTGTGGTTGGTTTAGTATTTACAAGCAATCCAAGCCTTACATAACATTACCAAATTCCATCAAATGTCAAAGACGTTGATGTAAGTTGGTGGGCCCCACTTGAATTCTAAATTTAAGTCAGACAATCCAACTTGCAACTTCGCTCCGGCCCGGGTTCGTTTAATTCTGAATTAAGCGAATTTTCCGTTGCGACTTAATTAAATCCAATTTAATTAAATAATAATGCCTAGCAAAATTATTGTGTAAGTCGCTTGTGAATTAATTCTAAAATAATTCTTTCGCTTGAATTAAAATCCAATTTTAATTCCGCATTGAAATCTAATTTCAATTAATATATCAAATATAATATTTTAGCCCAATTAAATAAATTAAATAGTAAAATATAATTTCACAATTAAATTTACTTTACCGATTAATTTTAAATTAATCGCGTTCTCTCTTCTCGACGAATTTATTCCCAGATAAATTCTCGACGCAATTAATCACAGATTAATTCTTTCTCTTTTAATTAATCCCAGATTAATTATCTGTTCGAGTCAAATGTCATCGCTGAATCTTTGGGAGGCGACCCAAGAGATCCCTGGATATGTTGGCAGTAAATACGGTTATCGGACAATCCGAATACGTGCGTACCTAGTACCACGTTCTTACCGATTTATAAGACATGGTTGGCTTCTAGCAAAGCACCGTGCCTACCCAATTCTCCAGAAATATATTCAACATGGAATATACATAATCTATATCAGGCGTAGTATATGTAGTATTGCGTATTACGATCCAGTATCGGATGTCACATGCTAGGCTTGGGGCTGGAATTGTGTCTGCCCCATACGAAGCATATATCGGATTAACAGCAACTAGTCTCTTTAATCGGATAATCATGACCTTGTCATATTATCCCGATATCTGCAACATTTAAGAGAGTACCAGTTCTGTATCCCTACGTGATCATCATCTCTATATTACTGAAGTGATACTTCCATCTTGACATCACACCCAATACACTACGATTCTCAATATACCCAGATGAGGCGTACACATAACATTTTAAAGCCCCGGACGACCAAAACCAAAGTATATTCATTGTCGCAAGTATTAGCGATGCAAGTCTCAGGTTAAGACCAAATACACCTACCCTGATTCGGACTCCCATAGACACATAGTAATACTACCAATGGGATTTCGAGGGGTCTATCCAGAGCGAAGCTGTTTCCATACCATCGGTAAATAGAACCTCCTATTACACTTGCATGAGTATCCAATACCCAAATATACGAGCACTATGTTGTTACGCTTCCATAACACGCACAAGTGTAATACTAGCCTATTTTACAATATCGATGTCCAGTCTCGATAATACTACAACTAGGGATATTTAATGATTAAACATTAGTGGGTTAATATTGTCTCATATCTTATTAATCTGGTACTAATCATATGGACTTTTATCATTTATATATCTCGGTAATCCAATTACAAATGATAAAAGAGCAATTTCCTTTATCACATATTTAATTTGTACAACAACACCATGTTCTGTACAAATAGTGATGTTATTGGTCATAATTATCCAACACCCTGGATATGTTGGCAGTAAATCCGGTCGTCGGATTATCCGAACACGTGAGTACCCGGTACCACGTTCTTACCGATTTACGAGACATGGTTGGCTTCTAGCAAAGAACCGTGCCTACCCAATTCTCTAGAAATATTCTTTTAAGGAATATGTAATCTATGTCAGGCGTAGTATACGTAGTATTGCGTATTACGATCCAGTATCAAATGTCACATGCTAGGCCTGGGGCTGGAATTGTGTCTGCCCCGTACGAAGCATATATCGTATCTCTGGTAACTAGTCTCTATAATCGGATAATCATGACCTAGTCATATTATCCTGATGACTGCAGTACTTAAGAGTACTAGTTTTGTATCCTGCGTGATCATCATCTCCATATGACTGAAGTGATACTTCCATCTTGACATCACACCCAATACACTACGATTCTTAGTATACCCAGAAGAGGCCTACACAGAACCTGTTAAAGCCCCGGACGACCAAAACCAAAGTATACTGATTGTCGCAAGTATTAACGATGTAAGTCTCAGGTTAAGACCAAATACACCTACCCTAATTCGGACTCCCATAGACACATAGTCATACAACCAATAAGATTCCGAGAGGTCTATCCAGAGCGAAGCCGTTCCCGTACCATCGGTAAACACAACCTAATATCACACTTGCATAAGTATCCAATACTTAAATATATGAGAACTATGCCGTTATGCTCCCACAACCGCACAAGTGCAACACTAGTTTATTCCGCATTATCGATGTTCAGTCTTGATAATACTACGACTAGGGATATTTAATGATTAAACCTTAACGGATTAATACTGTCTCATATCTTATTAATCTGGAACTAATCATATGGACTTTTATCATTTATATATCCTGGTAATCCAATTACAAATGATAAAAGAGCAATTTCCTTTGTCACATAGTTAATTTTTACAACAACACCATGTTCTGTACAAATAGTGATGCTATGGGTCATAATTGTCCAACAAAGGGAAAGCGGCATAATAATTTTTATTTTCCGCTGCGCACTCACAGCCGCTTCCCGACATTATCCACTTAACAAGTTCTTGAAATAAGCTAATACTCAAATCAGGGTATAGCAACTTGTATTGTTAACTTGTCAATGTAACATCCCCATTCCGGGAGATGCTACCGGTAGGGAATAGTCCATACAATCCCCCTGAGCCTCTAACTTTCTAACTATGAACAACACTGATACTTTTTTCTCAAACATAATCTCATGTATGGGACCATTGCCCAAACCCATGACATAGAATGTAAAACAATACACATAACTAATTACTCAACATCATTTATCTTAACAACTCTATACAAAATACTTTACTTTACAAATATCTGGAACTGGACTTTATTTGACATGACCGAACTCTATCTCTGACTTGACCTGGTGAACCGAACACCCTAGTGACTGCCATCAGTATCCATCCTCCTGAGCTCGTCCTACCGGTAAACCTGCAAAATAAAACACTGGAAGTGAGGGGGTTATATCGTTTGAATGACCTAGTGAGTGGACAGTTTAAAAATTAGGTACTAAAATACTTTTTGAAAATCCATGGTTCTAAAACCAAATTCATCTCAAATCATCTTTTCTGAAATCTCTTTCATTGTTTGAAAACAACTCTTTTTTTGGAAAACTTTTCTGAAAGCTGCTTTTAATCTATAAAACTTTGAAATTACCGTAAATAGTTTTCCATCTGGCAAACCTTTCTGAAAATCTTTTTTCTGTAAAACTCTGAATTCTTTTTGTAAAACTGAACTCTTTTGAAAACTCTTTTATAAAACTATATTTTCTGGAAGTCATGTCTCTGAAAATCTATTTCTGAAATCTTTCTCTGAAATCTGTAGAAAACCTGACGCATGAGGACGTTACGTATCACCGTCCCCTCATTTGCCTAAACTAGTGGTCTTGGGGAGTTACATATCGCCGTCCCAAAACCACTGAACTGGAGCCATGTATCGTCATCCCCAAATGCATGCCACTATACTGTCACTAAATCTAGGGTCTAAAGGCATTACGTATCGTCGTCCCCCTAGCCCTGAAATCTGGTGGTCTTGGGGCGTTACGTATCGCCGTCCCCTAAGCCATTGAAATTAGTATCTAGAGGCGTTACAAAAATTGGGAAAACTCTAAGTCCCGAGGATCGAATCAAGCATAGAAACATAATGCGAATACATCGAAGAAGTTGCGGAATACTTACATCGAATCAGTTGAGCGATGCGACGAAGAACAAAACTTCAAGCTTCTCTCCTCCAAGGCTCGGCAGTGAGCATTTTCTGTCCTCCAAGATTTCGGCCATCTCCAAGCTCCAAGCTCCAAGCTTTTGGGTGGTGATTCCAAGCTCACAAGTGGGTTTCCCTATCACCTTCACAAGACTCAAATGGTGTGCTAGCACTTAGGAATTTTGCCACAAAATTTACTAATTGCTTCTCCATGACTCACGCCAAAGTGCAGCGAAAAGGAAGAAGAAAATGCCCAAAGGGCGTTAGAGAGAGAGAAGAGTTTAAATAGTTGTGTTAGTTGAAATTGATTTCTAAAATCACATCAATCAAAGTGACTAATGATTTGACGCTAGATGTGACTTGTGGCCGCATTTGAATTCGAAATGCGAGTGCGTCCGCAAACACTCCCGGGCTCGGGTTCGCTAATTCCAAATTAACGAATTTTCGGTTGCGACGAAATTAAATCTAATTTAATTAAATAACTTTGCCTAGCAAAATTATTATTCACGTCGCTAACGAATTAATTCTAAATTTAACTCGTTCGCCCGAATTAAAATCTAATTTCAATTCCGCATCGAAATCCAATTTCGTTTAATATATCGAATATATTAATTTATCGATTAATTCCAAATTAATCGTTATCTCTCTTTTAATGATATTTTATCCCAGATAAAATATCTCCGTAATTAATCCCAGATTAATTTTCTCTCTCATCTAATTAATCCCTGATTAATAAAAGTGTGAGTCATACGTCATCGGTGAATCTTCGGGAAATAACCCATGAGATCCCCGGATATATTGGCAGTAAATACGGTCGTCGGACTATCCGAACACGTAAGTACCTCGTACTACGTTTGTACCGATTTACAAGAGAAGGTTGGCTTCTAGCAAAGCGCCATGCCTACCCAATTCTCCATAAATATCCTTATAGTAATATGTGATATGTACCTCGTACTACGTTTGTACCTCGTACCTCGTATTACGTATCTCGATCCAGTATCGGATGTCACGTGCTAGGCCTGGGGCTGGAAATGTATATGCCCCGTACGAAGCACATATCGGATCTCTGGTAACTAGTCTCTGTAATCGGATAAACATGACCTAGTCATTTTATCCCGATGACTGCAGTACATAAGAGAACCAGTTTTGTATCCTACGTGACCATCATCTCCACTATGACTGGAGTGATACTTCCGTCTTGACATCACACCCAACACACTACGATACTCAATATACCCAGCAGAGGCATACACAGAACCTTTTAAAGCCCTGGTTGACCTAAAACCAAAGTATATTGATTGTCGCAAGTATTAGCGGTGCAAATCTCAGGTTAAGACCAAATACACCTACCCAGATTTCGGACTTCCATAGACACATAGTCATACTACCAATGGAATTCCGAGGGGTCTATCCAGAGCGAAGCTGTTTTCCGTACCATCGGTAAAACACAACCTCCTACTACACTTGCATGAGTATCCTATACCCAAATATATGAGAACTATGTCGTTATGCCCTCACAACGTGCACAAGTGTAATACTAGTCTTTTACGCATTATCGATGTCCTATCTCGATAATACTCTGACTACGGATATATAATGATTAAACCTTCGTGAATTGATACTGTCTCATATCATCTCAATCCAGGTACTAATCATAACGACCTCCTATCTTTTATACATCTTGGTGATCTAATCACAAATGATAAGAGAGCAATTTCCTTTGTCACATAATTAATTTGTACAACAACACCATGATCTGTACAAATAGTGACGCTATGGGTCATAACTGTCCAACAATCTCCCACTTGGCCTATAGCCAGTCACTCGAGTGTCCTACACCCGAACTATGTACGGTTCGCTCAAATTACTGAGAAAAGACTTTCGTCAGCGGATTTGCATGATTATCATCTGATCGATTTATACGATCATCACATCACCATGATGTATGATCCGAACGAATCAGATGAATAGTCGAAGTATATATCTGGATCGTTGATGAGACCATTAATTCTTTAGCTTGCGTTGAAGCCTAACTCAGCTGCTAATAGAACTATATCTAATCTAATTAGATTTATTATTAATCCAGAAGGCTTCTATTGCTGCCTCAGCTGCAGCAATAATCTAATTTTGTTGTTTATTCGATAACAGTATCTTGCTTGGAAGATTTCCAGCTCACTGTTCCATTATTCAAACTGTATAGTACCGTTTGCGACTTATAGTCGTTTTATCGGTTTAGGAAACTTGCAGCAGTGAACCCAGTCACTTCAAGTTTTCCTTCTCCTTGTTTAAGAAAGCATCCTTAGTTCCTCTAAGATACTTAAGGATGTCCTTAACATCAATCCAGTGACTATCACCTGGATTGACCTGATTGTGAATCCATATGCTCAAAGCGTATGATTCACCAGGTCGCGTACATTTTTCAATGTACGATTTCTCGGAGAGTGTTAACAAATTTAAATCTATCCCAGTAGATCTTTATTCCTAGAATAAAGGTTGTTTCTCCCAAGAATTCTACGGAGAATTTTCTCGAAAGCCAAGCTTTCACCGATTGTAATATGGGAATATCATTTCCAAGAAATGACATATTATCATTATTATACAGGACATTCACTGTCAGTGCGCTCCCACTAACCCTCTTATATACACAAGAATCATTTTCGTTTTGAATTAAATCATATACCATTATGATTACATCAAAACGATATTTCCAAGAACGCAATGCTTGCTTCAATCCATACATAGATCGAATAACCGGCAAACCTTGTTTGCTGGTTTTGGTACGATAAAACCGTCAGGATATTGTAAACATCCTCCAAAAGGTTTCCGTTAATGAAAGCGGTTTTGGCATTACAGCTGCCATATTTCATAAATGAAACACGCAGCATTAGCAAGCATTATCCAAATGGATTTACCGTGGCAACAGGTAAATGGTTTCGTCGTAATCGACACAATGTTGATAACGATACCTTTTCGCTACAAGCCTAGCTTTGCACGTTGGTATGTTTCCTTCCATGTATGTCTTCCTTGAAGACTTATATAGTACCAATAGGCACAATGCCTTGCGGTACATCAACTAGTGTCTAAACATAGTTGGTATACATGGAATCCATTTCGGATATCATGTCACTTTGCCATAATAGGGAGTCGATACCTTGTATCACTTCCTCATACGTAGTCAGTTCGTATTCCTCAATAAGATTGACATCTTTATGAGGTGAGATCAGAAACCCATACCCCAGGTTGTTTTCCGACTCTCTCCGACTTACGCGGTTCTTGTGTATTCGAAGATTATTGGTATAGTTTCATCCTTGATGAGCTATTTATGTTCCATTAGGACTCGGTGCCTGGAATAGTATTACTCTGATTTTCATCTAGTTTTACCATCCTCCCACTTACCACTGCATATAGGTATTCCTCTTAGGAAGACCGCATGGCAAGCAACAATTACATTGTTCTCTAGTGAGTTGTCTAAGTACTATACTTTGCTATCCCTAGGATAACCTACAACTTGGCACTTATCCGATTTGGTTTTTAGTTTGGTATCATCCAAACATATGTCTAGCATTCCCAAATCTTCAGGAATGAGAAACCTGGTTTCTTTCATGTTCATATCTAATATGAAATCTGTCAAACATATTTTTATGGAACCTTATTCTAAATAAGTTATGCACTGTTTATGCGTATCCATTGAAGGAAATGGTAGCTTAGAGTGACTCATGATTAACCTTATCATGTCTAACAAAATTTGGTCTCTCCGTTTGGACACACCGTCAAATTGACGTGTTCCGGGAGGAGCCCTCATTGAAAGAATACTATACTCTTTCAAGTATTGAAAAACTTATTGCTTAAGTATTTTCATCATGGTCTAACCGTGACTGATTAATACTTTAGCCGATCTATTTGTCTATTTCGTGTCGAAACTGTAAAATTTTTCGATTTGTGTTTCAAAAGAAACACATAACCATAACGCGATGCCACATCCGTAAAGGTCACGAAATATTCATATCCACATCTAGCCTTGCTAGACATGGGCCCACTTGCTTCACTATGAACTAGGGCTAACACATCGGTGGCATTTGCACTTTTACCAAGTAAATAGTGTTTTAGGCACTTTGCCCAATAAACTAGATTCGTAGACTTTATTTGAATGGAATCAAATTTGTCCTAGTATCCACTCTTCAAAAGTGTGGATATACGAGTCTTGTTTAATTGTGTCCCAGACAACAATGCCACAATAAGTTTCAACTGATCAAATCAGTTTGAGCTATTTGTTTTTCATGTTATACGTTTGAGATTTATTTATATTCAAAATATAAATTCTGTTATTCACATATAATGTGTTTATCTCGATATCAACTTTATAAAAATAAAACACTTTAGTCAAACTAATGTATCTAGTCAAACTAGTTACATAGAGCTAATGTATCTAGTCAAACTAGTTACATTTAGAGCTAATGTAGAGCTAATGTATCTAGTCAAACTAGTTACATTTTAACAGTTTCCTAATTTAAGTACACACCCGAAGGGTAGTTCCTAAACTTAGGTATCTACAGTTAAAACAGCGACTTTCGTCCCGTCTCCAATTCGCAGATTAATCTCAACTGAAGTCAGTATCCTACTCATAGCAGATTCTGCACACCAGTATAAATTTATGTACCACACTAAGTATCTAAAATCCAATTTTAATACTAGTAGTGAACATATTTATGACAAACATATTTGAAGTCAGAGCCTAGCCCGTCTTCAATTCCTTCATGTCTGCTTTGTTCAAACGGCAGTCACGCTTCCGCGATCCCGTTTGCCACAATTTAGACAGACATTTTGGGATATGTCCTTTATCTTCCCAGAAGATAATAATGATTTTGCCTTTGCCCCTTTTTTCCACACCCAGAAGCCTTTTGGCCAAGCCTTGGCCTTCCGGAATGTCGAAGTAAGGCGCGCCTTGCGCTTCTTGCCTTATTGCAAACTTTGGCTTTGACTCCTTGAGTATAGCCATTAACTCTCCAAGAGTTTACTATTGCAATTTAGTACTTCTAAGATCTAAGAATAGATCTATGAAGATCCTTCAATTTCTTTATCATACTTTAAGGATCTAATCCTTAGTTCTGATTAAGAAATTAAGGAGTCTATATGACAAGTATAATGGATTAAGCACTAAAGTTATCATCACATGAATACTCCAAATATCATGCTCTACTATTTGCTTAACTTCGGGCTTAGGCCTAATATGTTATTTTATCAAATAAAGTAACTTATTAGTTTCCAGGACCATCCTGAAATTTTATTCCCAATTTGAAAATTAAAGTCGTTTAAATACATTTTCACCCAGGATTATGTTTTAAACACTAATCTTTCAAGTATATCTTGATTCTAATAGTCCAACTATTTAATCAACGATTTAGGTACTATCCATTATAATGATTACTATAGTCCAACTATATAATCAACTATAATTTAATTAAATCAAATATATTGATTTTTATAATCCAATTATATAATCAACTACAAATGAATAGTTTGAATACAGTCCAACTGTTTATTAAAACAACCATTTAAATATTAGTCCAATTAACATTTAATTTATTTGACGTGATATTTGAAATGAGCGCGTATAGCAAGTTACTAAACGAATATTGCAAATTTAATACTTGTCTCCCACTATTTTTCGGCGAGCCTCTAACCCTCTGTTGAGTACTCGGGAAACCGTGTTTCCTAGTGGGCTAGGATCCCGTTAAATGTCACACAATCTTGACTTTGGCCAAAAAATTGTATGATAATTAACTAGGTAGATCTCTAAGATCAATTGGATCCCATCCAATTCCTAGATCCAGTAGGGGGACGTCCAAGTCTGAAACATATATCTTATATATGCCAATATATCCAACATATTGCCTAACCTTTTTCCTCTGAATCAACTAAGCCTTGGCTTTGGCACAACAAACTTAGTGATCCCAGTTAAGCGTGACCCATTAACCATGGAAAGCTTCGTAATCAATGTCGATGGACAAGAAGTGGTCTTGACTTTGGCCAACAAACCACAACTTGGACAAGACACCGATATGGAACAAAGCTCTTGTGACTCAAACACATCCTCGACGGACAAAGGTCTTGACTTTGGCCAACAAACCAAAGCCAGTCTTAGATCTTGAGTAAGAATCACTCAATGGAAGGAAAAACGCTTAATATTTTGTGAGGGTTTTTCGCGTGCAAATTGGCAACCAATTTATTATCTTTGTTAAGGTCTCATCATCATACACCCTTAAACATGCATTCTAAACACATAATAAGGCGTGTAAATAAATATAATAATGATAAGTGGATGGATACTTAACACATTGATCCTAGATCAAATCTCTCACTTTCCTCTCTCCCGCTAGCACAAGTATTTGCTTCTACCCATTACACTACACTTCTAAAGAAACCTCATTTACATTGAGGGGAATAGGTGAGAAGAGAAATACACAGAGTCAAAGAGGTAATAGGCTGGACACGCAGGTCCAATTAATAAATTCTAAATTTATTACAACAATTTCCAAAATTGCCCCACCCATCTAATATCCATCCGATATACATTATTCATGCATCGCAACCATTTATTCACACAAGCATGTTATCAATCAATCTAATCCAATTAATTAATCTGATATTAGTGACCATCCAATGTTCAAACAACGATTTGATTTTGCGCGAGTCAAACTCGTTTTGCGAATAAGTACTCAAAGTACAAATTCTTGAATTAAATTAAACTACAACATTAAATCCAATTTAATATGTATTTAATACTAATTCACTATTTAATTCCAAATTAAATACTACACTTTATTTGACGAACCTTTACGACTTAAATTCCAAATTTAATCGTTACGGGTCTCAAAGCCCGATTAACATCCAACGTTAAATTTAATTAAAGTCCAATGGGCTTTTAATTAATTTCTTAAGGCATGGACTTTTGGTCAACTTGGGTCAAACCCAAAGACTAAAGCCCATTTAAAGGAATCACCATTATATGCCTAGAAACCAATTTAGGCCCATTAGGCCCAATTAAAGTTAAAGGTCCATTAGTCAAAATTGGACTTTATGGATGTGGTTTTGGGCCCAATTGGATCCAACCAATTTGCCTAAACCAATCTTGGTACAACCAAGCCCAATAAGCCCAATAACAACTTTTAAGCCCAATTTCCAAAATTAGTCCAATTAATTAAATCACAAAATTCCAATTTCATAATCTAATTAACCTAAAGTGTATCACATAATTAATCAACCAAATCAATATTTCCAAAATACCAATTAGCCTAATTAATTATGCTCATTAACAACAAAACATGTCCAACACATTTTATCAAAAAATCAAACCCAATTCATGCTTCTATAGCTCTCGGCATTTAGGGTATTTTAAAATCGATTTCGATTTCAATCCAATGGAATCCACAATCAATATTACCCAATGTTTTCCAACTCATCCAATGATTAAAAACACAAAATACCAAGACATTTAGGGCAATAGAAGATTCGGCCAAGCCTCACCAAAAGGGGAAAAAATGATCCAATCACAATTTCATGAAATTGATCCAATCAATCTTCAATTAAACTAAATTTAAGCATACTCAATCATCCAATTTCATAAAATCATGCTCAAATACAATTTACCCAATTTTAACCCTAAATCAAGTTTCATGATTTTACTTCGCTCTGATACCATTGTTGGGAAAACTCTAAGTCCCGAGGATCGAATCAAGCATAGAATCATAATGCGAATACATCGAAGAAGTTGCGGAATACTTACATCGATCGGTTGAGCGATGCAACGAAGAACAAAACTTCAAGGTTCTGTCCTCCAAGGCTCGGCAGTGAGCAGTTTATGTCCTCCAAGATTTCGGCCATCTCCAAGCTCCAAGCTCCAAGCTTTTGGGTGGTGATTCCAAGCTCACAAATTGGTTTCCCTATCACCTTCTCAAGACTCAAATGGTGTGCTAGAACTTAGGAATTTTGCAGCAAACTTCACTAAATGCTTCTCCATGACTCACGCCAAAGTGCAGTGAAAAGGAAGAAGAAAATGCCCAAATGGCGTGAGAGAGAGAGAAGAGTTTAAAGAATTGTGTTAGTTGAAATTGATTTCTAAAATCAATTATAAACATATACCAAATTTTGTAAAAGGCTTTCCAAAAGTCAACAAAAAATTTGGCTCCAAAATGGCATTAAATGCTATCAACCACTCCCATCAACTATTCACATCAATCACAAGTGACATGTTGTCAATCACTCAAAGTGACTAGACATCACATCAATCAAAGTGACTAATGATTTGACGCTAGATGTGGCTTGTGGCCGCACTTGAATTCGAAATGCGAGTGCGTCCGCAAACACTCCCGGGCTCGGGTTCGCTAATTCCAAATTAATGAATTTTCGGTTGCGACGAAATTAAATCTAATTTAATTAAAGAACTTTGCCTAGCAAAATTATTATTCACGTCGCTAACGAATTAATTCTAAATTAACTCGTTCGCCCGAATTAAAATCTAATTTCAATTCCGCGTCAAAATCCAATTTCGTTTAATATATCGAATATATTAATTTATCGATTAATTCCAAATTAATCGTTATCTCTCTTTTAATGATATTTTATCCCAGATAAAATATCTCCGTAATTAATCCCAGATTAATTTTCTCTCTCATCTAATTAATCCCAGATTAAAAAAAGTGCGAGTCATACGTCATCGGTGAATCTTCAGGAAGTGACCCATGAGATCCCCGGATATGTTGGCAGTAAATACGGTCGTCGGACTATCCGAACATGTAAGTACCTCGTACTACGTTTGTACCGATTTACAAGACAAGGTTGGCTTCTAACAAAGCGCCATGCCTACCCAATTCTCCAGAAATATCCTTACAAGAAAATATGTGATCTATATCAGACGTAGTATACGTAGTATTGCGTATCTCGATCCAGTATCGGATGTCACGTGCTAGGCCTGGGGCTGGAAATGTGTATGCCCCGTACGAAGCACATATCGGATCTCTGGTAACTAGTCTCTATAATCGGATAAACATAACCTAGTCATTTTATCCCGATGACTGCAATACATAAGAGAACCAGTTTTGTATCATATGTGACCATCATCTCCACTATGACTGGAGTGATAATTCCGTCTTGACATCACACCCAACACACTACGATTCTCAATATACCCAGCAGAGGCGTACACAGAACCTGTTAAAGCCCTGGACGACCTAAAACCAAAGTATATTGATTATCGCAAGTATTAGCGGTGCAAGTCTCAAGTTAAGACCAAATACACCTACCGTGATTTCGGACTTCTATAGACACATAGTCATACTACCAATGGAATTCCGAGGGGTCTATCCAGAGCGAAGCTGTTTTCCATACCATCGGTAAAACATAACCTCCTACTACACTTGCATGAGTATCATATACCCAAATATGTGATAACTATATCGTTATGCCCTCACAACGCGCACAAGTGTAATACTTATTTTTTACGCATTATCGATGTTTTATCTCGATAATACTCTGACTAGGGATATTTAATGATTAAACCTTCATGGATTGATGTTGTCTCATATCATCTCAATCCAGGTGCTAATCATAAGGACCTCCTATCATTTATACATCTTGGTGATCTAATCACAAATGATAAGAGAGCAATTTCCTTTGTCACATAGTTAATTTGTACAACAACACCATGATCTGTACAAATAGTGACGATATGGGTCATAACTGTCCAACAACAAATCGTTGTGCCCCTAGTCATGCTCTACATGTGCACATGTTGTATTCTTCAATTCCAATGTTTGTACCAAGTTACATACTTAGGTTGGTTTTTTTCTCATGCCTCTAGAAATTATAGAACTCATGCTTTTAAATCATTCTTTCTAAAAGCATTTTCAATTGTAAAACACTTGTAAACAACTTGGCTAACACCCTAAAATATTTAAAAATAAGTCTCAATTCAAAAACAGATAAGTAAATAACAGTTTGAGAAAATGGGTCCACTCAGTGATTTAGAGTCCGCTAGCATTACTTCATTTGCATAAGGTATTTTGTGGTTCATGCGATGCCATTTAATTGATAACTCTGATTAGAAAATGGACTGAGGAATATATTACGGAATTAGGCTAAATTTATTTATTTAAGTATTTGCTATCACTTCAAGGCGTATCATACTTATATTACGATGTAATGTATGTATGTGAGCTGATACAAGACCCTTAGGGTGGCCTCTAACATGATAGGGTGAAACTGGAATGAACTAAAACTGGTTTTGGTAAATTATGATCACGCGTCGCGACGCTCACACATGCTGATAAACCAGTGAGCATCTTTTGTCTATGCATCGCGATGTAATTCCTTAGGCGTCGCGACGCTCACATTCCATAAACGAATCTGCATAAATTTCCCAGTAGGTGTAGCGACGTTGCCCATTGGGCATCACTACGCGAGGCTGTTTTTCAGGATCCAAAACTTGCTTATCATTGTCTATTTTATTAAAATGTATCTCAAAACCTTCACACTACAATTGTAAATAAAGAATTATTTAACTACCATATTCAAGCATGTTAAAATAACACTACATCATCAATTTAACTCTTTAGTCTCATAACTCCAACTTAGCTCAACTTTAGGAATTCTAAAAATTTAGACCTTTCCTTAATATAATCAAATTTCATGCTCATTATGCCACTAAATGCAGTCCTTAGTAGGTCTCTAACATCAATATAGCATCATATCATTAAAATTCTTCAATCCAAAATTTGGGTCAAGTTGTTCTTACCTCATTTCAATTGATTTTCCTCATCCCTCAAGTCTTCCATGGTTGCTTTCCTTCTTCTTAGCTTAATATATGAGGATTGACATGTGATTCCTTTTTTATCTTTCTTCTTTCTTCTTCTTTCTTATTATTCTTTTTTCCTTCTTCTCCTCTTACGTTTCCTTCTTCTTCTCTAATTTTGGGAATTACTGAATAATATCCCTTTTATATAATAGGGGGCTAATTCGCTAATTTTAAAAAATTTTGAAATTAAAAAGTTGGAATTATTGAGATAGTTTGAGAATTTTCTAGATGGGTCCACGAGTATTATTCATCCAGAATTTTGAGTTATATTTTCGACTTATTTCAATTCTGAATTTGGAAAAATGTTCAACGCGGAATTTGTAGGTCACAATCTTAGCTTTTTAACGATATAAAGTTCTAAAAAATCAGAGCTCATATGAAAATGTTATGGCCCAAATACTATGAATTATCCTGAATGGAACATCGTACAATTTCGTATCGGAATTTCGAAGAATTTATCGATTGTCCCCAAAGTCATTTCATAAGTGTATATGTATCCAAACATAATTTATATTATATAAAACTCGTCCCACAATTGTAACATCCCCGATCTCGGAGATATTACCGGCAGGGGGTAGACCGTACTAACCCCATAAGCCTTTGACTCTAATAACTGTTGTTCAATTTCTGATGCTCTTATTTCTAATATGCATATATACGGTATATAAAGGACCGTAGCCCAAACACAACAACTTATCATACAAGCTTAACTCTAAAAATGATATACAAAAACCATGTATTTTTCCATCGACTACGACATGACTATAAACTTGTACATAACTTCTATTTTGACTCTGACTGGACTCTTATACTCTCTAACTCTGATCTGGTGGACTAAGACCCACTAGTGACTGCCATAAGTATCCTTCCTCTAGAGCTCGTCCTCCTGAAATACCTGCAAAATAAACACTGGGAGTGGGGGGTTAGATCGCTGTACGATCTAAGTAAGTGGATGAAAAATGAAAAATTGTTATAAAAATGTTTAGTTCTAAAATCGAAAACTCATGAGACAGCTTTATGAGAAAACTGGTTTCTGTCTTAAAACTCTGAGTTTCTTTCTAAAAATCTCTTATAAAACTGTTGTTTCTGGAAACTTTCTTTTCTAAAAGCTCTTTCTAAAAATGGTAACTGAACACTGAAAACCCTTTCTGAAACCCTGATTTCTGAAAACTATTTCTGAAAATCTAATTTTCTGGAAAACTATTTGTTGAAATCTGTTCACAGTGAACTGCTATGTGTCTTAAAACCTTGACGTATGGGGGCATTACGTATCGACATCCCCCCATACGCCTAACTGTAGCCAGCAGTGCAAACCCATGACTTTAGGGCGTTACGTATCGCCGTACCCCAAAGCATGCCACTACTGTCTCTGAAACTGGTGGTCTTGGGGCATTACGTATCGTCGTCCCCCAAGCCACAAACTAGAACTAGGGGTGCGGATATATTCTACCACCCAAGCTCTGAAACTAGGGTCTAGGGGCGTTACATATCGCTGTCCCCATTGCCCTGCTCTAGGATCTGAAGGCGTTACATACCGACGTCCCCCCAGTCCTCTACATGTGCACATGTCCTCTGTCCGTCAATTCCATACTGTCTCAAGTTACATACTGGGGTGAGTTTTTCCCTCATGCCCCGGAAAACATAAAACTCAGGTTTGAAAATTATTTCTTTTCTAAACTACTATTATCTGAAAAATAACTGTAAATAAATAATGGCTAACGCCCTAAGTGCTGGAAAAGTAAGTCTCAATTTATAAAGAACAAAATAAATCAATAAACAAAATCAACTTAAAGAAAGAGGTGTCCACTCACAGTTTAGGAATCTGGCTGGAGCTATTATGCTTCGTCGAAGGGGATTGCAACTCTTGCAATGGTCTGTAAATGGTAATTTGGTTAGATTACAAACCACGAGGTGAGTTTCGGAACTAGGTTAAACTTTCTCAATTCAGGTTCGTATTATCGTTACTTAATACATCATGCTTGGTATATGACGCGATATATGCATTCGAACTGATACGAGACCCTAAAGGTGGTCTCTAACACGTTGGGATGGAACTGAACTGATTAGAAATTGTTTTGGTGATATTTTCATCGTCGCGTCACGACGCAACCATTCCAGAATCGGCCCTGATATTCCTTCTACACGTCGCAATGCGAAACCCTCTTTGTGTCGCAACGCAAACCTGATTTGCAGGTTTCTGCCATTCTTCCCAAAGTTTATCCTACTCACCAAAATGCATCCCCAAAGCTTCCATAACTCTTCCAACACACAATCCATCAATTTACATCAACTCCACACATCCTAAACTACCATATTATCATCATTAACTACTCATTTAATCACAAATCCATTATTCTTAAATCAATCTTTAAACTTTTCAAACTCAATCATTTAACTCCATAATTAATTTCTTTACTTATAAACCATCAATATGTAACCCCTAACATGCCATCATCTCTAATCTACCTTTATACCTCCAAAATTAAACAAGTCAAGATTTGGGTCAAGTTTTCTTACTTCACTTTTATTGGATCTTCATCATCCTCCATGGTTACTCCTATCTTCCTTCTTCTTTTTATCCATTTGCCTTTCTTCTTCTTTCTTCTCCTTCTTCCTCTTTCTTCTCTTCCTCCTTTCTTTCTTCTCCTTCATCTTTTCTTTATTTCTTCTTCTTCTCTCCCTCACGTCTCACTCTTCTTTCTTTTTTCCAAATTTTCCAAACAATGAATAGTATCCCCCTTATATAGTAGGACTTAATTGATATAAGGAATAATGTAGAAGAGTGTAGAAAAATGGAGAAATTTTGAGATTTTTGCATTTTGGTCCGAAATTACTATTCATCCTAATTTTTGACTTGCACTTTTGACCCATTTCTGGTATGAATTTTGAAAAATATTCAACGAGAAAGTCGTAGATCTTGATCTTATCTTTCCGAAGATATAAAATTTATAAAAATCTGAGTTCATATGAAAACTTTACGCCCCAAATACCACGAGCTATCCAAAAGGGAACACTGTACAGTGTCGTCCCGGGACTTCGAGGAATTTACCGATTGTCCCCAAAGTCACTCCATGAGTATATTTGAGTCTCAATATGATTTATTTTATGTGCCTTCATCCCTTTCGTAATGGTATAATTTTATATAGTAGTAAAAACTACCGGTCGTTACAACAATGTAACAGTAGTCGAGATTACCGGACGTTATAATCAACCAAAATCTGAAAGCCAATTTCGTGACTCAAAGAAACAGGCAATAAATAATCAAAGAGTAATGATACACTCACACACACTTTTACTTAAAGTTTTACCAACTCTCTCACTGTAGCTACAGTGATTTACTGTAAATCACTGTAGTTACAGTGAGAGAGTTTGTAAAACTTTAAGTAAAAATGTATGTGAGTGTATCATTTTTTATAATCAAAACTCAATATAAAAGAAACCAACCCAAAATGAAAAAAATTAGATGCGAAATAGAAATAGAAGAATGATCAAAGAATGAAATAAGGAAGAACTCTTTGGTTAGATGTGGTGAATAGGTCGATTATGTATTATGTTTAATTTTGGGAGAGAAATTGGGGCTTCAATAGAAATTTAAGAGTACCCTCTATGGACACCCCGGTGACAAAATGCAACCCACCAAATTCAGCCAAAAATTTTATAAATTTCACTTCCTAAGTAAAAAAAACCCACTAGTCAACCCCCTACATTTCGGCCAAATTAATTTTAGGAAGCAAAGGACGAATATAGCAAAATTAAATTGGCGGGATTAAGGAAACTGAATCTGGTAGGATTAAGAAAACTGAATCTAGTAGGATTTAATGCAAATCAAATCTGGTACTAATATGGAAACGGAATTGACTCAAATATGGAAAATAAATTTGACTTATTATAGAAACATAATTGACTTTATTATCGAATGAAATCGCCACTGTTATGGAGGAATAAATATGACTCTATAATGGAATGAAATCAACTATATTATGAGAAGATAAATATGACTATATTATGGAAACACAATAACTCTATTACGTAATGAAATTGCGTGAAATAAGGAAATTGCTTGTTATAATTATTTTTTTTCTAATTTATGCTAAGCGAGAATCTTAACACGCATGCAATAAAGTAATGTTTTTAGAGCTAATGACGCCAAAAAAAACAACACAAAAAAAAATATGTTCAAGTTTGAATTTGCTCTCTTTTTTCGCTTTTTTTCTCTTTTTATTCTCTTCTTTTTTTTTTTAGAACTTAAAGAATAAAAACTACAAGATTTCCAACCCTAGAATGTACTTGCATTAAGGTAGAAAGATCATGTTATTCTTTTAACTCACGAATTCAAGGATAATCAAGAAAGCAAGAACAAACAAAGAACGTAAGAAAGAGAAAAGCAAAATGCAAAGAAAAAATAAAGCAAGAACAAACGAAAGTACTTAAGAAAAATGAAAAATATGACCTGAACTGCGAAACCTTTGTTCTGATAACCAACTGATGCAAACCCAACAAGAAATATGCCTTGTGAAACAAGTTAACTCTAGCCCAAGAATGCCACGAGATCAGATGAATTATTAGACCTGTTGAGAACAATAGCTCAAGATGTTGGAGTTCTACGACCCCGAGGATCGATTATAAAGCAAGAAACATGTGCGAATACAATCAAAGGAAGTTGCGGAATACTCACAATGATCGGTTGAGCGACGCGGTGGACAACAAAAACATTTTCTGCCTCCTCCATGCTCACGGCAGTGCACTGAAAACAGCCCACTGTTTTGGCTCTCCAAAATCGGTCCAAGCTCCAACCTTCTCGAATGGTATTCCAAGCCCACGGGTGGGTTTCCCTATCACCTTCGCGTGAGTCCGATAGCGTGCTAGCACTCGGTAATTTTTGCCGCAAAAATCACCTTGCTTCTCCTCCATTTTCACGGTCAAACCCGTAAGTTTTTGAGAAGAAAAATGGCATGTTGGCCGAGAGAGAACAAGAGGATTTTTTGCTCCAATTTCGTGAACCAAAGAGAGAGAAAGGAAATGTGTATTAGTTAATTGATTTCTAAAATCAATTCAACATATACCAAATCATAAAATAATAATATATGTCAATCAAGCTTTCAAAAAGCTTTCCAACCACTTCCATCAACTATTCACATCACTCAATCAATCAAGTGACAAGTTGTCACATCACTCAAAGTGACTAATGATTTGACGCTTGATGTGACTAGCGATTTGACGCTTGATGTGACTTGCGTGCCGCACTCGAATTCCAAATGCGAATGCGCTCGTAAACACTCCCGGGCTCGGGTTCGCTAATTCCAAATTAACGAATTTTCCATTGCGACGTAATTAAAGGATTATGCTTAGCGAAATCACTATTCACGTCGCTAACGAATTAATTCTAAATTAACTCGTTCGCCCAAATTAAAATTTAATTTTAATTCCGCGTCGAAATCCAATTTCGTTTAATATATCGAATATATTGATTTTATCGATTAATTCCAAATTAATCGTTATCTCTCTTTTAATGATATTTATCCCAGATAAAATATCTTCGTAATTAATCACAGATTAATTTTCTCTCTCATCTAATAAATCCCAGATTAATTAAAGTGCGAGTCATACGTCATCGGAGAATCTTCGGGAAGCGACCCATGAGATCCCCGGATATGTTGGCAGTAAATTCGGTCGTCGGACTATCCGAACACGTATGTACCTAGTACTACGTTTGTACCGATTTACAAGACAAGGTTGGCTTCTAGCAAAGCGTCATGCCTACCCAATTCTCCAGAAATATCCTTACAGGAATAAGGTGATCTATATCAGGCGTAGTATGCGTAGTATTACGTATTTCGATCCAGTATCGGATGTCGCGTGCTAGGCCTGGGGCTGGAATTGTGTCTGCCCCGTACGAAGCACATATCGGATCCTTGGTAACTAGTCTCTATAATCATATATACATGACCTTGTCATAATATCCCGATAGCTGCAGCATATAAGAGAACCAGTCCCGTATCCTACATGACCATCATCTCCATTATGACTGGAGTGATACTTCCGTCTTGACATCACACCCAACACACTACGATTCTCAATATACCCAGCAGAGGCGTACACAGAACCTGTTAAAGCCCTGGACGACCAAAACCAAAGTATATTGATTGTCGTAAGTATTAGCGGTGCAAGTCTCAGGTTAAGACCAAATACTCCTACCCTGATTTCGGACTTCCATAGACACATAGTCATACTACCAATGGAATTCCGAAGGGGTCTATCCAAAGCGAAGCTGTTTCCCGTACCATCGGTAAACACAACCTCCTATTACACTTGCATGAGTATCCTATACCCAAATATATGATAACTATGCTGTTATGCCCTCACAACGCGCACAAGTGTAATACTAGTCTTTTACGCATTATCGATGTCCAATCTCGATAATACTCTGACTAGGGATATTTAATGATTTATCCTTCGTGGATTGATACTGTCTCATATATTCTCAACCCAGGAAAAAATCACAGGGACCTCCTATCATTTATACATCATGGTGATCTAATCACAAATGATAAGAGAGCAATCTCCTTTGTCACATAGTTAATTTGTACAACAACACCATGATCTGTACAAATAGTGACGCTATGGGTCATAACTGTCCAACAATCTCCCACTTGGCCTATAGCCAGTCACTCGAGTGTCTGACACCCGAACTATGTACGGTTCGCTCAAACTGTTGAGGAAAGGCTTTCGTCAGCGGATTTGCATGATTATCATCTGATACGATTTATTCGATCATCACATCGCCACGATGTATGATCTGAACGAATCAGATGAATATCGAAGTATGTATTTGGATCGTTGATGAGACCATTAATTCTTTAGCATGCGCTGTAACCTAGCTCAGTTGCTAATAGAACTATATCTAATCTAATTAGATTTATTATCGACCCAAATGGCTTCTATTGTTGTCTCAGCTGCAGCAATAACCCGCATTTATTGTTTATTCGGTAACAGTATCTTGCTTGGAAGATTTCCAGCTCACTATTCCGTTATTCAAACTTTATTGTACCGTTGTTGCGACTTATAGTCATCTTTATCGGTTATGAAACTTGCAGTAGTGATCCCAGTCACTTCAAGTTTCTTATTCTCCAAAGATTAAGACAGCATCCTTAGTTCTCTAAGATACTAATGGATGTTCTTAATATCAATCCAGTGACCATCACTAGGATTGGCCTGATTGTGACTCCATATGCTCAAAGCGTATGGGACACCAGGTCGCGTATATTTTTCAATGTATGAGTTCACGGAGAATTTTCATGAAAGCCAAGCTTTCACCGATTGTTTTATTTGGGAAATATCATTTCCAAGAAATGATATATCATCATTATTTATAGGATAACCACTGTCAGTGCGCTCCCACTAACCTCCTTATATACACAAGAATCATTTCCGTTTTGAATTAAATCATAAACCATTATGATTACATCAAAACGATAATTCCAAGAACACAATGCTTGCTTCAATCCAAACATGGATCGAATAACCTGCAAACCTTGTTTGCTAGTTTTGGTACGATAAAACCGTCAGGATGTTGTAAACATCCTCCAAAAGGTTTTCGTTTAAGGAAAGCGATTTTCCCGTTCAGCTGTCATATTTCATAAATGAAACATGCAGCATCAGCAAGCATTATCCAAATGGATTTACCGTGGCAACATGTAAAAGGTTTCGTTGTAATCAACACAATGTTGATAACGATACCTTTCCGCCAAAAGCCTAGCTTTATATGTTGGTATGTTGCCTTCCATGTATGTCTTCCTTGAAGACTTATATAGTACCAATAGGCACAATGCCTTTCGGTACAGCAACTAGTATCCAAACATAGTTGGTTTACATGGAATCCATTTCAGACTCATGACACTTTGTCATAATAGGGAGTTGATACCTTGTATCACTTCCTCATACGTAGTCAGTTGGTATTCCTCAATAAGATTGACATCTTAATGAGGTGAGATCAGAAACCCATACCCCAGGTTGTTTTCTGACTCTCTCCGACTTACGTGGTTCTTGTGTTTTCAAAGATTACTGGTATAGTTTCATCCTTGATGAACTATTAGTGTTCCATTAGGAATCGGTGCATTGAATAGTATTACTCTGATTTTCATCGAGTTTTTACTATCCTCCCACTTACCACTGCATATAGGTATTCCTCTTAGGAAAACCGCATGGTGAGCAACAATTACATTGTTCTCATGTGAGTTGTATAAGTTTTATACTTATGGTTTCCCTCAGATAACCTACAATTGGCACTTATCCAATTTGGGTTTTAGTTTGGTATCATCCAAACATATGCCTAGCATTCCCAAATATTCAGGAATGAGAAACCCAGTTTCTTTCCTGTTCATATCTAATATGAAGTCTGTCAAAAAAATTTTATGGAACCTTATTCAAAATAAGTTCTGTACTTTTTATGTGTATCCGTTGAAGGAAATGGTAGCTCAGAGCGACTCATGATTAACCTTATCATGTCCAACAAAACTTGGTTTATCTCAGTTCGGACACACCGTCAGGATTGACGTGTTCCGGGAGGAGTCCTCATTGAAAGAATACCATACTCTTTCAAGTATATCATAAACTTATTGCTTAAGTATTTTCCATTACGGTATTACCGTGACGGTTTAATACTTTAGCCGATCTGTTTGTCTATTTCGTGTCGAAAACATAAAAGGTTTCTGATTTGTGTTTCGAAAGAGACACATAACCATAACGCGATGCCACATCCGTAAAGGTCACGAAATATTCATATCCACCTCTAGCCTAGCTAGACATAGGCCCACTTGCTTCACTATGAACTAGGGCTAACAGATCGGTGGCATTTACACTTTTACCAAGTAAATGTGTTTTAGGCACTTTGCCCAATAAACTAGATTCGTAGACTTTATTTGAATAGGATCAAATCAGTCCGAGTACCCACTCTTCAAAAGTGTGGATATATGATTCTTGTTTAATTGTGTCACAGACAACAATGCCACAAATTAGTTTCTTCTGATCAAATCAGTTTGAGCTATTTGTTTGTCATGTTATATGTTTGAGATTTATTTATATTCAAAATATAAATGCTGTTATTTCACATCAAATGTGTTTATCTCAATATCATCTTTATATAATAAGACACTTTAGTGTTCTAGAATATAAAGGTAAATCTGCAACGGATTAAACACTGATATAGAGATAATGTATCTAGTCAAACTAGTTACATTATAAAAGTTTCCTAATTTAAGTACAAACCCGAAGGGTAGTTCCTAAATATAGGTATCTACGATTAAAACAGCGACTTTCATCCCGTTTCCGATTCGCAGATAAAACTCAATGGAAGTTAGTATCCTGCTCAAAGCAGATTCTGAACACCGGTACATATTTATGTATCACACTAAGTATTCAAATCCAATTTTAATACTAGTAGTGAACATATTAATGACAAACATATTTGAAGTCAGAGCCTTGCACCGTCTTCAATTCCTTCATGTCTGCTTTGTTCAAACTGCAGTCACACTTCCGCGATCCCGTTTGCCACAATTTAGGCAGACATTTTGGGATATGTCATTTATCTTCCCAGAAGATTATAATGATTTTGCCTTTGCCCTTTTCCACATCTCAGAAGCGTTCGGCCTAGCCTTTGCCTTCTGGAATGTCGAAATAAAGTGCGCCTTGCACTACTTGCCTTATTGCAAAGTTTGGCTTTATCTCCTTGAGAATAACCATTAACTCTCCAAGAGTTATTATTGCAATTTAGTACTTCTAAGATCTAAGAATAGATCTATGAAGATCCTTCAATTTCAATATCATAATTTAAGGATCTAATCCTTAGTTCTGATAAAGAAATTAAGGAGTCTATGCGGCAAGCTTAATGGATTAAGCATTAAAGTTATCATTACATGAATCTTCCAAAGATCATGCTCTACTATTTGCTTAACTCCAAGCTTAGGCCTAATATGTTATTTTATCAAATAAAGTAACTTAATAGTTTCCAGGACCATCCTGAAACTTTATTCCCAATTTGAAAATTAACCATTTAAATACATTTTCCCTAGGATTATGTTTTAAATGCCAATCTTTTAATTTTATCTTGATTCTAATAGTCCAACTATTTAATCACCGATTTTCGGTACTATTTATTATAATGATTACAATAGTTCAACTATTTAATCAACTATAATTTAATTGTTTGAATACAGTCCAACTGTTTATTAAAACAACGATTTAAATATTAGTCCAACTAACATTTAATTTATTTGACGAATGATATTTGTTTGAGCGTGTATGGCAAGTAATTAAACGAATATTGCAAATTCAATTCTTGCCTCCCACTATTTTTCGGCGAGCCTCTAACCCTCTGTCGAGTACTCGGGAAACCGTGTTTCCTAGTGGGCTAGGATCCCGTTAAATATCACACAATCTTGACTTTGGCCAACAAATTGTATGATAATTAACTAGGTAGATCTCTAAGATCAATTGGATCCAATCCAATTCCTTGATCCAGTAGGGGGACATCCAAGTCTGAAACATATATCTTATATATGCCAATATATCCAATATATTACCTAACCTTTTTCCTCTGAATCAACTAAGCCTTGGCTTTGGCACAACAAACTTAGTGATCCCAGTTAAGCGTGACCCATTGACCTTGGAAAGCTTCGTAATCAATGTCGATAGACAAGAAGTGATCTTGACTTTGGCCAACAAATCACAACTTGGACAAGACACTGATATGGAACAAAGCTCTCATGATTCAAACACATCATCGACGGACAAAGGCCTTGACTTTGGCCAACAAACCAATGCCAGTCTTGGATCTTGAGTAAGAATCACTCAATGGAAGGAAAAATGCTTAATATTTTGTGAGGGATTTTCGCGTGCGAATTGGCAACCAATTTATTATCTTTGTTAAGGTCTCATCATCATACACCCTTAAACATGCATTCTAAACACATAATAAAGCACGTATAATTAAAATAATAATGATATGCGGATGGATACTTTACACATTGATCCTAGATCAATTCTCTCCTTTTCCTCTCTCCCGTTAGCACATGTATTACTTATACCCCTTACACTACACTTCTAAAGAAACCTCATTTATATTGAGGGGAATAGGTGAGAAGTGAAATACACAGAGTTGAGAGGTAATAGGCTGGACACGCAGGTCCAATTAATAAATTCTAAATTTATTACAATAATTTCTAAAATTTCCCCACCCATCTAATATCCATCCGATATACATTATTCATGCATCGCAACCATGTATTCACACAAGCATATTATCAATCAATCTAATCAAATTAATTAATCTGATATTTAATGACCATCCAATGTTCAAACAACGATTTGATTTTACGCGAGTGATAGGTGTGGTTTATACCCACTTATTACGGCATTTTTAGCTTACTGTTTTGTTATATTTCGAGATATTTAAATGTCATTTATAGTTTATTTCATGTTTTATTTGTAGGAGCATTAATACATGGATCTGGGAACAATTGCACGTGTTTTGGGAACTTTCAAGAACACAAGACCGAGCACGGGAACATAGGCGCCATGGCGCCAAACTTACATACAAAGTACAGAGAAATGGGCGCCATGGCGCCCATTATTATCATACAGATGGCGCCAAGGCGCCATCAAAGCAATTCAATGGCGCCATGGCGCCACTTGAACATTGATTAAAGGCGTCATGGCGCCAGTTGAATTAATAAGAATGCGCCAGGGCGCCTCAACCTCAGTACTATCCATATAATTTCCCGAGGATTTGGCGCCCAGGCGCCACTTATAAGAGCTACACGCGCATTTCAGGATTTAAATTATTAGGGTTTTTAAGATCCCTAATGATACCCAATGACTCCCAACCTCCACTATAAATATAACAGTTCGTCCAGAATTAAAAGGGAGGCTAATACACTGCACAAAACACATAAACATATTTTTAGAGATCCAAGGAGGAGGATTAAAGAGCAACAAGAGGAAATTAAGGCGGTGACGTCTGGAGAGGAAGAGTATCAATTCGGGTTTTATCTTCTTGTTTCTTTCTTAGAACTCTAATGATTTCCATTAGATTCATGACTTGTTTATCATTGTTTTTATCTATTGTCATGAACTAAACTCTTTAATTATGGAGAATGATGTAATCTATGCTTGAACCTTGTATTGTTTATCAATTTTGTTATGAAGTTTTATTAATTTATTTATATTCTTTTGAGTTTAATGCTTCTTAATTGTTGGCCACAATTGAAGATGATGAATGTTTAGAATCTATCATTCGAGAGAGGGGATTTTGAATGGATCTAGAGAATATGACCTAGGATTTTATAGAGTTCGAGAGAATCTGTGGTCCTTTGAAGTCGTTAACATAGAATCAAAAAACGTAATGAGTTGTTAACTATTGGATTTTTATAGAGATATCGAAGTCTGTAGTTGATGATATTTTCACTCGGCACTCGAGAGAGGGAGTGAATATTTTAGGAGTCTTGACTTATAAACAATATAACTGAACAAAGATTAATTGGCATAACAATTACATAGGTGACAGCTAGGTGAAATCAGGATCCAGAATCTCTATCGTATTAGTTCCTCCTATCAAATTATTTTTATATTTTATTTATTTATTAAAATCTTTATTAATTATTTTCTAAATAAAGTTATGATTATCAATTGTAGTACTTAGTGCGAGTTAACGGAATCCCTGTGGGTTCGACACTCTAAACTCATTTATACTAAAACTTGACACCGTACACTTGCGGTACGATATAAAATATCACAACAAGTTTTTGGTCAAACTCGTTTTGCGAATAAGTACTCAAAGTACGAATTCTTGAATTAAATTAAATTACATAATTAAATCCAATTCAATTTGTATTTAATACTAATTCACTATTTAATTCCAAATTAAATATCACACTTTATTAATAAACATTTACGACTTAAATTTCAAATTTAATCATTACGGGCCTCAAAGCCCGATTAACGTCCAACGTTAATTTAATTAAAGTCCAATGGGCTTTTAATTAATTTCATTAAGGCGTGGACTTTTGGTCAACTTGGGTCAAACCCAATAACCAAAGCCCAATCCGGGAATAACCCCATAAGCCTATAAATCAATTTAGGCCCATTAGGCCCAATTAAATAATTAAAGGTCCATTAGTCGCATTTGGGCTTTATGGAAGCGGTTTTGGGCCCAATTGGATCCAACCAATTTAGCCTAAACCTAACTAGGTACAACCAAGCCCAATTAGCCCATTTACAACAATACAAGCCCAAATCCAATTTAAGCCCATTTAATTAAACACAAAAAATTCCAAATTTCATATTTCATATTTAATTAAACTAAAGTGTATAGCATAATTAATTACATAAATCAATATTTCTAAATCATAAATTTACACAACTAATCATGCTCAATTGCATCAATTAGTGTCCAACACATTTTGATCAAAAAATCAAACCCAATCATGTTTATCAACTCTCGGCAATTTTGGGAATTTATATGTCCAATTTAAATTCAATCCAATTAAATTCAATTCAACATTAAATAAATATTCCCAACATGATTCCAACTTATCCAATGAATCAAAATCAAAAAATCCCAAGACAAATAGGGCATAGTGTATTCGGCCAAGCCTCAACAATTTGGGGAAAAATGATCCAATCCAATTTTCTTGAAATTGATCTAATCAATCTTCAATTAAACATCAATTAAGCACTCTTAATCAAACAATTCAACCAAATCATGCTCAAAATCAATTTACCCAATTTTAAGCCCTAAATCAAATTTCATGCCTTTACTCCGCTCTGATACCATTGTTGGAGTTCTACGGTCCCGATGATCGATTATAAAGCAAGAAACATGTGTGAATACAATCAAAGGAAGTTGCGGAATACTCACAATGATCGGTTGAGCGACGCGGTGGACAAAAAAACATTTTCTGCCTCTTCCATGCTCACTGCAGTGCACTGAAAACAGCCCACTGTTTTGGCTCTCCAAAATCGGTCCAAGCTCCAAGCTTCTCGAATGGTATTCCAAGCCCACGGGTGGGTTTCCCTATCACCTTCGCGTGACTCCGATAGCATACAAGCACTCGGTAATTTTTGCCGAAAAAACCACCTTGCTTCTCCTCCATTTTCACGGTCAAACCAGTAAGTTTTTTAGAAGAAAAATGGCATGTTGGCCGAGAGAGAAGAAGAGGATTTTTGGCTCCAATTTCGTGAACCAAAGAGAGAGAAAGGAAATGTGTTTTAGTTAATTGATTTCTAAAATCAATTCAACATATACCAAATCATAAAATAATAATATATGTCAATCAAGCTTTCAAAAAGCTTTCCAACGACTTCCATCAACTATTCACATCACTCAATCAATCAAGTGACAAGTTGTCACATCACTCAAAGTGACTAATGATTTGACGCTTAATGTGACTAGCGATTTGACGCTTGATGTGACTTGCGTGCCGCACTTGAATTCGAAATGCGAATGCGCTCGCAAAAACTCCTGGGCTCGGGTTCGCTAATTCCAAATTAACGAATTTTCCGTTGCGACGTAATTAAATGATTATGCCTAGCGAAATCACTATTCACGTAGCTAACGAATTAATTCTAAATTAACTCGTTCGCCCGAATTAAAATCTAATTTTAATTCCGCGTCGAAATCCAATTTCGTTTAACATATCGAATATATTAATTTTATCGATTAATTCCAAATTAATCGTTATCTCTCTTTTAATGATATTTTATCCCAGATAAAATATCTTCGTAATTAATCCCAGATTAATTTTCTCTCTCATCTAATTAATCCCAGATTAATTAAAGTGCGAGTCATACGTCATCGGAGAATCTTCAGGAAGCGACCCATGAAATCCCCGGATATGTTGGTAGTAAATTCGGTCGTCGGACTATCCGAACACGTATGTACCTAGTACTATGTTTGTACCGATTTACAAGACAAGGTTGGCTTCTAGCAAATCGCCATGCCTACCCAATTCTCCAGAAATATCCTTACATGAATAAGGTGATCTATATCAGGCGTAGTATACGTAGTATTGCGTATTTCGATCCAGTATCGGATGTCACGTGCTAGGCCTGGGGCTGGAATTGTGTCTGCCCCGTACGAAGCACATATCGGATCTCTGGTAACTAGTCTCTATAATCGGATATACATTACTTTGTCATAATATCCTGATAGCTGCAGCATATAAGAGAACCAGTCTCGTATCCTACGTGACCATCATCTCCATTATGACTGGAGTGATACTTCCGTCTTGACATCACACCCAACACACTACGATTCTCAATATACCCAGCAGAGGCGTACACAGAACCTGGTAAAGCCCTGGACGACCAAAACCAAAGTATATTGATTGTCGCAAGTATTAGCGGTGCAAGTCTCAGGTTAAGACCAAATACACCTACCCTGATTTCGGACTTCCATAGACACATAGTCATACTACCAATGGAATTCCGAAGGGGTCTATCCAGAGCGAAGCTGTTTCCCGTACCATCGGTAAACACAACCTCCTATTACACTTGCATGAGTATCATATACCCAAATATATGAGAACTATATCGTTATGCCCTCACAACACGCACAAGTGTAATACTAGTCTTTTACGCATTATCGATGTCCGATCTCGATAATACTCTGACTAAGGATATTTAATGATTTATCCTTCGTGGATTGATACTGTCTCATATCTTCTCAATCCAGGAATAAATCACAAGGACCTCCTATCATTTATACATCATGGTGATCTAATCACAAATGATAAGAGAGCAATCTCCTTTGTCACATAGTTAATTTGTACAACAACACCATGATCTGTACAAATAGTGACGCTATGGGTCATAACTGTCCAACACAAGAACCCTAGTTGCAAGTAAACGCCACAAGATGTGCAAATCCCTTGATGAGTTGAAGTTCTAAATCAAGAACAAGAGAGAATATATCTCACGAAAATAAGTTTGAATGTTATTGATCTCTAAAGTCTCAAAAAAAATAAAAGGTTTATATAGAACCCAAATCTACCCAACATACCAACGAGTTTGTAATTCCTAATATTTTCCTAATTAACCCATTATGCATGCCCATTCCCATAATACACCCTTAGGTTACGCCAAGAATGGGCCATGCATAAAATAATAATTTAAAACTAAGCACATTAATTAAATAGTCTAGCTCTTTATATATAATTAATAAACTAAAATAACGAAATAAACTAAAGCCTAAACAAGTGGCCTAACACACGCCCAAGGCAAGTGGGCCTTCAATCTTAGGTTGAAATTAATATAACCCATAGTGGTTCCTCTTGTGACAAGCCCATTTTCAATGTTGTTGAAGACTTAGTGCTCCCTTTGGTAGTCTCGACCATTGTCTCCTTAACAAGCCCAAGCATCATTTCCTTTATCGTTTTCGCCATAGACCTTGTGATAGGTCCTTCTGGTACAAGCAATGGAATCTTAACTTGTTGATCATCTTTCATATCATCTTGAATTGCATCACTTGCTAGAAGTCTGGCCGAATATGGTGCGTAAATTAGAAATGCAGAAGCGAATACAAGCGATAACAGATACAATAATAAACAGCAAAACGATAAGAGCAAGACCATAGAATGTTAAATAATAAATAAGTAAGGAAACATAAACCAATAAAATGATCAACAGTAAATAAACAAGATAAAAATCAAGCATAAAGAACCATAACACAATAAACAGAGACTGTAAAAAAGGACAGTATGTGAACATACTTAAGGAGCAATCATAATATAGGAAACGATTTCCCGTGCGGTAAAAGTGTGTTAGGCATCGGGATCGACCTTGAAATTTTTATGCTCTTCCTCTTAATTTTTTAAACTATCCATGACTCTTAAACTCGTTTTTCTTATGTTTTCAATGATATTGACATCCCTAAACAGCCCCTGAATAGTAGCCCCAAAACTGGACTGTTTCGCACACTGAAATCCCCTTACACGCGCAAGCAGCTAACTGTTTTACTAACTGCTGTGTACTGATTTTTATGCCACGGTTTTGGACAAAATAACCACTCCAAAACAGCCCAAAATAGACATTTGTGTTCCCAAAATTTTCTACGCGAAAACACAACAAAATGGAGCACCAACAAGGAATACAAAGTGCGGAAATGAGTAAATTTTTATGTTCACTGCCGTGAGAAACAAAAAAGAGATAAGGGAGTTTCGTATTGTTTTCCAAAAGATTTTCCGAGCTATATCTCACAACCAACAAATGGAATTGTGGGCTTCACTCACAAAAATAAATCCCTAAACACTTTAGGGTTTCAGAAGGTCACACACCAATTTCATTTTATTTTTTCTTTTTGTTCTTCACTCTTTTTGTTTCAACTATTGAGAGAAAAATTAAGAACAAAAGGTGGCCAGGATTTTATAGAGTGAGATTAGGATAAAAAGGAAAATATTTTTCCTATTTATATTTAGGGTTTAGGTTGTCTAAAAAATAACCAAAACCATTGCCCTCCCCTATGCAAATTTCGGCCATTATGTCATTTTGTTACAAAAACATATTTTCTGATAAATGTCATCATAATGACATTTAACATGTTACCAAATAAAATATTGTAACTTCCATTCCAAATCAAGAGTTTCCAAAACATATTTTGGAAATCCATTAATTTAAAAATTTTATTAAATTATACAATATAATTTTATAACAAAATTTAAAATAAATAATTATCATATAATCATTTATTATGAAAACTAAATATTAAAATTACTGTATAGTTTTAGGTGTGACAAAAGTATTATTAATTATATTAATAATCATAACATATGTGAGTTCATAAGTGGACTATCCAGTTAATTTAATTTATCGAGTTAACACGGGGACCAAATGGACCTACAGTTCCAAACTCCAATAACCCCCAAATATTAATTTAACTCTTTAATTAAATATTATGAATTATTAACTTAAGGATATTCCACTAAAAACCTAAAGTTTCACTCTCGATACCGTAGATATATAATATAATCCAGACCGCATCGGTGTCAATCGGTATAGTCATTATATACGGATTGACCCTTCGCGATTATCTCATAATTAGAGTCGGGACAAAATATCTATTATATCCCTATAATTATTTTTACCTTAAGTACCATTGATTCTCTAATGAAAGATTTATTCATAACTATTATGAATATAAATCTTTCTCTTCGCAATAGAAATACTTGGGTGCTCTAATCGTTCAAGTACATAATCAACCCTTAAGGAAGATACTCTTATACTTTTCTCAAGAAGGAATGAACTCCATATCTATATAAAACGTCATCGACTACACACCAAAACATGTCCCCAATGTACGTAACTATTGGTCAGGATTTCTTCACCGACCTCACCTTTAAAGGTAAATCAAATGACATAGCCCGCCACGTAGGCATTCGTAGTACACTCGGGATTCAGATCAATTCATATATGACCGTCTAGTAGATTGTAATGAATTTCTTTATTAAACAAATATTATAAGAAATGCATTTCTATCTTGGTATAATCTTATATGATCACATCATATAAGGTGCCTCAATTCTCATGTCACCATATGGACGATCTTGGATCAAAGTCACTATATATTTATAGAATGGACCGCGGTTATAGATAAACCACAAACAAAGTACATATTATGTTTGCTAGTCTCTATAGACTATTTTAGATTACTAACTTCAGACTTAAATCCTCTTGTGTATGACACTCATAGACTATGCTTGAAGGCACATAAGTAATCAATGGTAAACAAGACAATTTATAACATGCAATTTAAATTAAAAAATTTGATAAATGAACAATGCATCTTTTATTTAAATAAATAATTTCGTTTAAAAATTACATGAAGTTTTAGGACATTTATCCCAACAATCTCCCACTTGCACTAGAGCAAATATGACATGTCACATAATCCTAGACTATCTAGGTGAACTTCAAACACTTTAGCCGACAAGGTCTTTATAAACGGATCAGTCAGGTTCTCTAGGATGCAATATTCGTGACAAATATGTCTCATCTCTGAACTATCTCCCTAATGAGATGATATTTTCTCTCTATATGCTTTCCTCTCTTATGACTTCTTGGTTCTTTGAAGTTCGCCACTACCTCACTATTATCGCAATAAAGTGTAAGTGGTTTATCCATATCTGGAATAACTTCCAGATCTCCCAAGAATTTTCGGAGCCATACTGCTTCCTTAACTACTTCGCAAGTTGCTACATACTCAACCTCCATGGTCGAGTCAGCAATACAATATTACTTTATGCTCCTCCACACAATGGCCCCACCACCTATGGTAAATACTGATCAATATGTTGATTTTCTAAAATCGAAATCCATCTGAAATATCAGAGTTTGTGTATCCCATGAGGATCATATCCTCACAAGAATACACAAGCATATATATTCTCTTAAGATACCTGAGAATGTGTTTCACAGCCACCAAATGATCTAATCCTGGGTTAGATTGAAACCTACTGACTAAACCCACTACAAAACAGATATCCGGTCTTATTCATAACATATCATATATTAGACTAGCAACTACTGAGGCATATGTGATATGTCTCATTTCTTTAACTCCTTGAGTTGTCTAAAGAGACTGTTCATTTAAAAAATAAATTCCATGTCGGAAAGGAATTGTCTTTCTTAGAATTTTGTATCCCAAATCGCATAAGGATCTTGTTGATATAGAATGTCTTAGACATAGCTAACAGTCATCTCTTCGATTCGAAGAATCTGGATCCAAGTATATAATTGGCATCTCCTAATTCTTTCATTTGGAATTGGTTAGCTAGCCATGATTTCATGTCCGATAATATTTTTACATCATTCCTAATGAGTAAACTATCATCGACGTACAAAATGAGAAAAATCACTTTGCCGTCAATGACGCGCTTGTATACACAAGGCTTATCGACATTCTCCTCAAAATCATAAGAATTGATTGCGGTATCAAATCTTAGGTTCTAAGATCGAGATGCTTGCTTGAGACCATAGATGGACCTTTGCAGTTTGCAAACCTTTTTGCTATTAACCTTGGGCTACGAACCCCTCTGGATGTACCATATAGATATACTTATTAATATTGTCATTCAAGAATACAGTCTTGACGTCCATTTTCCAAATCTCATTTTCATAATATACGGCAATGGAGAGAAGAGTATAAATGGATTTGAGCATGGCTATTGGCAAGATAGTCTCCTCATAGTCGACTCCTTCTTTCTAGGTATAACCGTTGGCCACTAGCCTAACCTTAAAGGTCTGTACCTTCCCATCTGATCCTCTCATTTTCTTGTAGATCCACTTACAACCTATTGGTTTTATCCCATCAAGTTGGTCTATAATTTCTCAGACTAAGTTAGAATACATCGACTTCATCTCGAGGTTCATGGGTTTAAGTCATTCCTCTTTATCAGAATCATCCATTGCATTACAATAATTCAATGGATCATCTACACCATCACTGAATGTGACAACTTGTGCCTCTCTAACTCCTATCAGGTTATCGTACAACCCTCCTACTATGTCTAAGTAGTAGATCATTCTAATATACTTACATCTGACGCTCGGATGTCGAAGGTGTTATACTTCTATCAACTATTATTGACGATGTCGTGCTAGTCAAACCAGCAAGTAACTCTCATCAAGTAACACTTTACTTCGAGGTTTGAACTCCCTCATATAGCCCTCCTCAAGAAATATAGCCTTTATTGATACAAATACTTTATTACCTTTCAAACTATAGAAGAACCCACCCATAGTCTCCTTAGGGTAGCCTACAAATAGGCACACCTAAGAATGTGATTCTAACTTTGTAGTCTTATTCTTCAGCACATATGTTGGACACCCCCATATGCGGAACAGACTTAGATGGAGTTTGTAGTATACTCAGGATTAAGATCAATTCATATATGACCATCTAGTATATTGAAATGAATTTCTTTATATAACAAATATTATAATAAATTCATTTCTATCTTGGTCCAGTCCTAATGATCACATCATTTAAGATGCCTCCATTCTCATGTCACCACATGGACGATCATGAATCAAGGTCGACATACATTTATAGAATGGATAACAACTATAGATAAAATACAAACAAAGTACCCATCTACTTTTTTTGCTCTCTATGGACTATTTTAGATTATGAACTTAAGACTTAAATCCTCTTGTGTATGACATTTATACACTAAGCCTAAAGGCACATAAGTAAACAAGGGTAAACTAGACAATTTATAACATACAATTTAAATCAAAACAATTGATAAATGAATAATATATCTTTTATTTTAAACAAATAGTTTCGTTTACAAATTACACGAAGTTCTAGGACATATACCCCAACATATAATGAAACATAATTGACTTGAGCAATAGCGACAAAATAAAACAAGTTCTCATTGACTGGCTTCATGGAAGCCTAGTCGGGCTTTCATCAGGAAATTAATGTTCGGCCAGACTTATAACAAGTCTGGCCGGATGTACAGTAAACCATGAAGTCCAAAGCACATTGTAGGCACTGTATTTTTGTATATAAGTCTCGATGATGAGTCTCACATGGAGACACTACTTCTTAAGTTGTGGAAGTCGCATGAAATGGACGTCGGAAGGGAAAAGTCAGAAATTAACACCTTGTTGGATTTAATTCGTTTTTTTAAGCTTCAGGTTTGCTTGTTGGACCTCTGTTTTAAAACACATCCTTAGCCCAAACCCCCGCAAGTCACACACCAAGCCCACACACCACTAAGCCACACACCAAGCCCACCAAAACAAACCCAATACACGCCCAGACCACTAAAGCCACGCCCAAAGCTTCCAAAATAATGAAATCACACAATAAACACATGCTAAAATCAAGACAAACCACATTCCCTAATTAAAAGATACAAATCAAATCTCATCAAACATTTTCCTAATCCAATTAAATCATATAAATCAAATCATATTCCTAATTAAAAGAGATCAAATCTAATCAAACCAAATCACATCCCTAATTAAAGAGATTTTTCCTTAAGACACATTAATTAAAAGATACACCCATAATTACAAAATTCCTTCCATTTCACACAAGGACAACCATCAACATTTGCCTATAAAAAGAACCACAAACCTACCTCCACGATCCCTAGCTCATTCTGACAAAAAACATAAAGAAAACAACCTGCCCCAATTAACGCCACAAAGCACTGCCCTGACCAGCCCTTGTTTCAACGCGCAAAGCCCTCACACTTACACCCTCAATTCACACCTAGCCACATAGCCTCCATCAGCCCTCACGTTAAATTCACCCTCACATACTGTCCCTCTTCACACCCAGCAGCCATACACCTCACGCATTAACACATAGCCCCTGAAACTCAAAAACTACCCCTAAAACTCACAAACTGCCCCTGAAACACAACCCCAGAAACCACCAAAAACAACCACTGAAATCAGCCCTTGACCACCAAAAACAGCCCTTGAAATCAGCCCCTGACCACCGAAAATAGCCCTTGAAATCAGCCTCAGCAACCACCAAAAATAGCCCCTGAAATCAGCCCCTGACCACCGAAATCAGCCCCTGAGACAGCCTCTGTAACTACCAAAAATACCCCATGAAAAAACCCATGAAATAGCCCCTGAGACAGCCCCTGTAACCACCAAAAATACCCCTGAAATAGCCCCTGAGACAGCCCCTGCAACCACCTAAAATGCCCCTGAGACAGCCCCTGACCACCAAAAACAGCCCCTGAAACAGTCCCTGAGATAGCCCCTGCAACCACCGAAAATACCCCTGAAACAGCAGCCCAAACAGCGAGACAGTGAAGGAAAACATTGAACCAGTGAACCGGAGGAGTTGCGGAGCATCAACCCTTCCGACAACCGCGTATCGCACTTCCGAGAAACGATTTAAGAGGTTAGACCTGAGGGCACCTTCTTTATTTGTTATCCTTTATTTTCATTTATTTTAGTACTTTATTTCAGATGAGTATTGTAGATTGGTGCATGATGTGATTTCCGGATGAACGGAATATGTGTTCTCTATTGGGGTATATCGGATGGAAACCCGGACGTAAATTCTGTAGCCGAATCCGAATGGACGGTATTGCGGTTTGCACTCAGGATACAATTCCACGTACCACTTGAGAGATTCACATGTTTCGTTTCATCCAACCTTGCGTTTTAAGCATGATTTAGTCTAATAAGTTATTTATTTTTAAGCATGATTATGATATTTCTTTATGCATGATTTAGTTATTTTTCTTTTGCAATAGTAATTTAATTTACGTTTATGTTTAGGATGTTATTTATTCTTTGTGTTTGATAATTCAACATGGTCATCGTGTGATATTGTATGCTTGCCGTTATAATGACTTACTTTTAAAGCATGCAAACTTAGATATAGGATTTACTTTTATGAATGCGAACTAGATATAGGTTATTTTTGAATATATATTTTGCATAGATTCGATTAAGTTATTGCACAAATTATTTCATTACAAGTGGCATAAGTAAGGGACCATTCTGAACCCAACGGTTTGAGGTCTTCCCTTGCGAGGGGTGAGTGCTGCCTTAAATCTTTTTCCCGGTTCACACCGGGTGGCGACTCCATTATTCTCCGATTTATTTCCTCCGTGGGCTATTCCGTACTCCCGACCAGGCCGCGAGCTTGGAACAGCATGCGTCGTCAAGTTCTGTGTCCTACAGTCTGGCGACTCCACTGGGGATAGAGAATCGGCCCCGAAATAATGTCTTGTGGTGATTATGATTTGTGCTTTAGTTAACCGCGTTTATAGTGGGTTGAGGGGGTTTGATCAAAGGCATTCTTAAGGTTAGGTGATGGTTTGGTGTCTTCTTTCATTCACTGCCTTTCTATAAGGAAAAGCTGTGAAGGCACCTAGATAATCATTTACTTGTAGCTTACTGTGATGGACTAATTTGGAGGACTCGTTGTTTATTCCTGTCGCCAAGCGATAAGAGCCTAAAAGGCTTGGGTTTTTAAGAGAGTTGGCTCTGCCCTCCCTCTGGGGAATCTACAATGGGAAATCCATTTGACAGTCAGTCACGCATCATAACTCGTTGGCACGTACCTTAGTGTATAAAAAAGGTGCGCTCACTTGGTCGCTCTAACCCTTGAGTGGGGAGACCTAGTTGTGGGCAACCCTTCGTCGACGAGAGCCTTTGTCCGTACCCCTATAAACCCGCATATGAACTGTAGTCGTAGGACCAATAGAGACCATTCCTTTATGCTTGCGTTTAGGACCATCATCATTTTGATTCAGTTGGACTTTTTGTCGTAAGGTATGGGCTTGTTGGGCCATTTAAACTGGGACGAGTCTGTGCTTTATGGAAATTGGGCCAAAAGCTTCTAAAATGCCAATGGGCCATTTTGTGTTTAGGCCTTTTATCATTTGAAGTTGTTTAGCCATGTTATCGCAAAGTGTAAACTTGTTAGGCCTTTTCAACTGGGACAAGTTTGCACCTCGAAATAGTACGATTGAATGCTTTAAAATGATAATGGGTCGACTTATATATTTCATACATCGCATGCATCTCATGCATACACGCATCATGTTAACCATTGTGTCTTAAAAGCCATCAACGATACCCATTGGGTTAGGGAAGAGGGAAGACTTGTCAAAAGCCGTTAGCAAACATGAGTGAATCAGAGAACGAGGTATCTCGTATGGATCAGTTGGAGAATAGTCTCACTAAGGTTACCGAACAGTTGCAAGTTGTTGGATAGTTATGGCCCATAGCATCACTATTTGTACAGATCATGGTGCTAGAAGCCAACCTTGTCTTGTAAATCGGTACAAACGTAGTACTAGGTACTTACGTGTTCGGATAGTCCGACGACCGAATTTACTGCCAACATATCCGGGGATCTCATGGGTCGCTTCCCGAAGATTCACCGATGACGTATGACTCGCACTTTTATTAATCTGGGATTAATCAGATGAGAGAGAAAATTAATCTGGGATTAATTACGGAGATATTTTATCTGGGATAAAATATCGATTAAAGAGAGATAACGATTAATTTGGAATTAATCGATTAATTAATATATTCAATATATTAAACGAAATTGGATTTCGACGCGGAATTAAAATTAGATTTTAATTCGGGCAAACGAGTTAATTTAGAATTAATTCGTTAGCGACATGAATAGTGATTTCGCTAGGCATAATCATTTAATTACGTCGCAACGGAAAATTCATTAATTGGGAATTAGCGAACCCGAGCCCGGGATTGTTTGTGAGCGCATTCGCATTTCGAATTCGAGTGCGGCACACAAGTCAAATCAAGCGTCAAATCGCTAGTCGCATCTAGCGTCACATCATTCGTCAATCAAGTGATGGATGTCTTTCACTTTGAGTGATTGACACCAGTCACTATTCATTGATTGATGTAAGTTGATGGAAGTTGATGGAAAGCATTTATGGCTTATTTTTTTGTAAAAGTATTAATTGATTTTTTGAAAATCAATTTTGTATTAGATACACTTTTATCAATATCCATCATTCTCTCTTATTGCTCACGAATTGGAGCCAAAAACTCCTCTCTCTCTCTCTCTCGACCATTTGGCCATTTTCTTCACTGGTTTTTCTGGGCAGAAACCGTGAGATGGGAAGCAAAAGTGTGGTGATTTTGTGGCAAAATCATCAAGAGCTAACACTCCGAGAGACATGCGAAGGTGATAGGGAAGTCCACCCATGAGCATGGAAGTTCAACACAAGCTTGGAGCTTGCTTGGAGGACCACACATGGCCGAAAATGGGGATGAAAGAAACTGCCACTGCCGTGACCATGTATGAGCAGAAAAGAATTTTTTGTTCGTTGCCGCATCACTCAACCGCTCGATGTGAGTATTCCGCAACTCCCCCGTTGTATTCGCATTTATTTTCATTGCTTGAAATGATCTTGGGATGCTTAGAAAATTCAAACAGATACTGGATCGAAATACGCAATACTACGTATACTACGTCTGATATAGATCACATATTCCAGTAAGAATATTTCTGGAGAATTGGGTAGGCATGATACTTTGCTAGAAGCCAACCATGTCTTGTAAATCGGTAAAAACGTAGTACTAGTTACTTACGTGTTCGGATAGTCCGACATTCGGATTTACTGCCAACATATCTGGGGATCTCATGGGTCGCTTTCCGAAGATTCACTGATGACGTATGACTCGCACTTTATTAATCTGGGATTAATTAGATGAGAGAGAAAATTAATCTGGGATTAATTACGGAGATATTTTATCTGGGATAAAATATTAATTAAAGAGAGAACGATTAATTTGGAATTAATTGATAAAATAATATATTCGATATATTATACGAAATTAGATTTCGACACGGAATTGAAATTAGATTTTAATTCGGGCAAACGAGTTAATTTAGAATTACTTCGCTAGCGATGTGAATAGTGATTTTACTAGGCATAATTATTTAATTACGTCGCAACGGAAAATTCGTTAATTTGGAATTAGCGAACCCGAGCCCGGGAGTGTTTGCGGGTGCACTCGCATTGCGAATTAAAGTGCGGCCCACAAGTCACATCAAGCTTCAAATCACTAGTCAATCGATTGATGTGATGTCTAGTCACTTTGAGTGATGTGACAAGTTGTCATTGTGATTGATGGTGGTAGTTGGATGGCTTTAATGCCATTTACCAAATTTTGAATTTGGTATATCTTTATTTGTTTTTTGAAAACAAAACCAACTTAACACATTTATTCTTCTCTCTTTCCTCTCCCCACTCTCACGCCCAAGGGGCACTTCTTCTTCTCCATTTTTCTGGTTTTTCCGTGAGATGTAGAAGAAGCATTGGAAGTTTTGCGGCAAAATTTCCGGAGTGCTAGCACGCTTTAGGAGTCTTGCGAAGGTGATATGGAACCGCACCCGTGAGCATGGAATCACAACACAAAGCTTGGAGCTTGATGGTGGTGATGGCCGAATTTGAGGAGGACAAAAACCAGTAAATGCCGAGAGTTCAAGGAGCTTCAAAGGGCATAAAAAGTTTTCGTTGTTCCTCGCATCGCACAACCGATCGTTGTAAGTATGATTCCGCCATACTTTTACGAGTATTCACATGTATTTTCATTAATTGATATGATCTTGGGATGCTTAGAAAAACCAACAATGGTATCAGAGCCTAATTGAGCATGAAAATGATTTAGGGTTAAAATTGGGTAAAATCAATTTGAGCATGATTTGATGAAATTGTTTGATTGAGTATGCTTGAATTATGTTTAATTGAAGTTGGATGTGATCAATTTCATGAAAATTGATTTGGAATAATTTTCCCCAAATTGGGTTGGCTTGGCCGAATTCAAATGAACCCTAATCTCATGGTAATTTTTGTTTTTTGATTCATTGGATGAGTTTGAAAGAATTTGGGAATGTTAATTTAAATTCAATTGGATTGAAATTAGAATTGGACAAAAATCCCTACCATTGCCGTGAGTTAAGAAGCATGAAATGGGTTTGATTTTTGATTCAAATATGTTAGACATGATTTGATGATGATAAGCATGATTAATTATGAAAATTGGTATTTTGGAAATGTTAATTTGGTTAATTAATTATGGCTTTACACTTTGAGTAATTAAATTGTGAAATTGGAATTTTTGGAATTTAATTATGTTGGGCCAAATTTGGAATTGGGTTTGTAAAGTTGTACTTGGGTTTAAATGGGCTTGGTTGTACCAAGATTGGTTTAGGCAAATTGGTTGGATCCAATTGGGCCCAAAACCATTTCCATAAAGTCCAATTATGACTTAAATTGACCTTTAATATTAATTGGGCCTAATGGGCCTAAATTGGTTTCTTGGCAAATAAGGGTGATTCCTTAAATGGGCTTTGGTATTTGGGTTTGACCCATATTGACCAAAATTCCATGCCTTAGAAATTAATTAAAAGCCCATTGGACTTTAAATTAAATTAACATTGGATGTTAATCGGGCTTTGAGACCCGTAACGATTAGATTTGGAATCTAAGTCGTAAAGATTCGTTAATAAAGTGTAATATTTAATTTGGAATTAAATAATGAATTAGTATTAAATGCAAGTTAAATTGGATTTAATGTTGTAATTTAATTTAATTCAAGAATTCGTACTTTGAGTACTTATTCGCAAAACGAGTTTGACTCGTGCAAAATCAAATCGTTGTTTGAACATTGGATGGTCACTAATATCAGATTAATTAATTGGATTAGATTGATTGATAACATGCTTGTGTGAATACATGAATGCGATGCATGAATAATGTATATCAGATGGATATTAGATGGGTGGGGCAATTTTGGAAATTGTTGTAATAAATTTAAAATTTATTAATTGGACCTGCGTGTCCAGCCTATTACCTCCTTACTCTATGTATTTCTCTTCTCACCTATTCCCCTCAATGTAAATGAGGTTTCCTTAGAAGTGTTATGTAACGGGTAGAAGTAATACTTGTGCTAGTGGGAGAGAGGAAATGGAGAGATTTGTTCTAGGAACAATGTTTAAATATCCATCTGCATATCATTATTATATTTATTTATACGCGCCTTATTATGTGTTTAGAATGCATGCTTAAGGGTGTATGATGATGAGACCTTAACAAAGATAATTAATTGGTTGCCAATTGCACGCGAAAAAACCCTCAACATCATATTAAGCGTTTTTTCTTCCATTGAGTGATTCTTACTCAAGATCCAAGACTGGCATTGGTTTGTTGGCCAAAGTCAAGGCCTTTGTCCGTCGACGATGTGTTTGAATCATGAGAGCTTTGTTCCATATCAGTGTCTTGTCCAAGTTGTGATTTGTTGGCCAACGTCAAGATCACTTCTTGTCCATCGACATTGATTACGAAGCTTTCCAAGGTCAATGGGTTCCGCTTAACTGGGATCACTAAGTTTGTTGTGTCAAAGCCAAGGCTTAGTTGATTCAGAGGAAAAAGGTTAGGCAGTATATTGGATATATTGGCATATATAAGATATATGTTTCGGACTTGGATTTCCACCTACTGGATCTAGGAATTGGATGAGATCCAATTGATCTTACAGATCTACCTAGTTAATTATCATACAATTTGTTGGCCAAAGTCAAGATTGTGTGTTATTTAACGGGATCCTAGCCCACTAGGAAACAAGGTTTCCCGAGTACTCAACAGAGGGTTAGAGGCTCGCCGAAAAATAGTGGGAGGCAAGTATTAAATTTACAATATTCGTTTAGTTACTTACCATACGCGCTCATTTCAAATATTTCGTCAAATAAATTATTTATTAGTTGGACTAATATTTAATGTTGTTTTAATTAAACAGTTGGACTGTATTCAAACTATTTCAATTAATAATTGATTTTATAATTGGATTATAGTAATCAATATAATTGAATTTAATCAATTAAATTATAGTTGATTATATAGTTAGACTATAGTAATCATTATAGTAAATAATACCTAAAATCGTTGATTAAATAGTTGGACTATTAGAATCAAGATAATTGAAATATTAGTGTTTAAAACATAATAGTGGGTGAAAATGTATTTAAACGACTTTAATTTTCAAAATTGGGAATAATATATCAGGATAGTCCTGAAATCCGAGAAGTTACTTTATTTGATATAGTGACGTCTCGAGCCTAAGCCCGGAATTAAGCAAATAGTAGAACATGATATTTGGAATATTCATGTGATGATAACTTTAGTGCTTAATCCATTATACTTGCCAAATAGACTCCTTAATTTCTTAATCAGAACTAAGGATTAGATCTTTATAGTATGATAATGAAATTGAAGGATCTTCATAGATCTATTCTTAGATCTTAGAAGAACTAAATTGCAATAGTAAACTCTTGGAGAGTTAATGGCTATTCTCAAGGAGACAAAGCCAAAGTTTGCAATAAGGCAAGAAGCGCAAGGCGCGCCTTACTTCGACATTTCGGAAGGCCAAGGCTTGGCCAAAAGGCTTCTGGGTGTGGAAAAAAGGGGCAAAGGCAAAATCATTATTATCTTCTGGGAAGATAAAGGACATATCCCAAAATATCTGGCTAAATAGTGGCAAACGGGGACACGGAAGCGTGACTGCCGTATGGACAAGGCAGACATGAAGGAATTGAAGACGGGCAAGGCTCCGACTTCAAATATGTTTGTCATAAAGATGTTCACTGCTAGTATTAAAATTGGATTTTAGATATTAAATGTGGTACATAAATATGTACTGTTGTGCAGAATCTGCTGTAAGCAGGATACTGACTTCAGTTGAGATCTATCTGCGAATCGGAAACGGGACGAAAGTCGCTGTTTCAACCGTAGAAACCTAAGTTTAGGAACTACCTTTCGGGTGTGTACTTAAATTAGGAAACTGTTACAATGTAACTAGTTTGACTAGAAACATTATCTCTATATCAAGGTTTAACCCATTGCGGGTATACCTTTATATTCTAGAACACTAAAGTGTTTCATTTTATAAAGATGATATTGAGATAAACACATTAGATGTGAATGACAGTATTTATATATTTTTAATATAAATAAATCTCAAACATATAACATGACAAACATATAGCTCAAACTGAGTAAATCAGTTGAAACTTAAAAGTGGCATTATTGTCTGGGACATAATTAAACAAGACTTGTATATCCACACTTTCGAAGAGTGGATACTAGGACGGATTTGATTCTATTCAAATAATGTCTACGAATCTAGTTTATTAGGCAAAGTGCCTAAAATACCTTTTACTTGGTAAAAGTGCAAATGCCACTGATCTGTTAGCCCTTGGTCATAGTGACGTAAGTGGGCCCATGTCTAGCTAGGCTAGAGGTGGATATGAATATTTCGTGACCTTTACGGATGTGGCATCGCGTTATGGTTATGTGTTTCTTTTGAAACACGAATCGAAAACTTTTAGAGTTTCGACACGAAGTAGACAAACAGATCGGCTAAAGTATAAAACCGTCACGGTTAGACCGTGATGAAAATACTTAAGCAATAAGTTTCTTGTATACTTGAAAGAGTACAGTATTCTTTCAATGAGGACTCCTCCCGGAACACGTCAGTTTGACGGTGTGTCTGAACGGATAAACCAAATTTTGTTTGACATGATTAGGTTAATCATGAGTCGCTCTGAGCTACCATTTCCTTCAACGGATACGCATAAACAATGCAAAACTTATTTAGAGTAAGGTTCCATAAAAATCTGTTTAATAGACTTCATATTAGATATGAACAGGAAAGAAACTAAGTTTTCTCATTCCTGAAGATTTGGGAATGCTAGGCATATGTTTGGATGATACCAAACTTGAACCCAAATCGGATAAGTGCTTAAATTGTAGGTTATCCTAGGGATACCAAAGTATAGTACTTATACAACTCACAAGAGAACAATTTAATTGTTGCTCACCATGCGGTTTTTCCTAAGAGGAATACCGATATGTAGTGGTAAGTGGGAGGAAAGTAAAACTCGATGACAATCGGAGTAATACTGTTCCAGGCACTGATTCCTTAATGGAACACAAATAGTTCATCAATGATGAAACTATACCAATAATCTTCGAATACACAAGAATCGCGTAAGTCGGAGAGAGTCAGAAAACAACCTGGGGTATGGGTTTCTGATCTCACCTCATAAAGATGTCAATCTTATTGAGGAATACGAACTGACTACGTATGAGGAAGTGATACAAGGTATCGACTCCCTATTATGGCAAAGTGCCATGATATCCGAAATGGATTCCATGTATACCAACCAAGTTTGGATACTAATTGTTGTACCGCAAGGCATTTTGCCTATTGGTACTATATATTTCTTCAAGAAAGACATCCATGGATGGCAACATACCAGCGTACTAAGTTAGGCTTGTAGCGAAAAGGTATCGTTATCAATATTGTGTCGATTACGACGAAACCTTTTACCAGTTGCCACGGTAAATCCATTTGGATAATGATTGCTGATGCTGCATATTTCATTCATGAAAAATGGCAGTTGAACGTCAAAATCGCTTTTCTTAACGGAAACCTTTTGGAGGATGTTTACAATATCCTGACGGTTTTGTCGTACCAATAACTAGCAAACAAGGTTTGCAGGTTATTCGATCCATGTATGGATTGAAGCAAGCATAGGGTTCTTGGAACTATCGTCTTGATGTAATCATAAAGGTATATGATTTAATTCAAAACGAAAATGATTCTTATGTATATAAGAAGGTTAGTGGGAGAGCACTGACAGTGAAAGTCCTATAAAATGATGACATATCATTTCTTGGAAATGATAATCCAATAATACAATCGGTGAAAGCTTGGCTTTCATGAAAATTCTCCGTAGAATTCTTGGGAGAAACAACATTTATTCTAGGAATAAAGATCTACTGGGATAGATCTAAAAGTTGTTGGCACTCTCCGAGAACTAGTACATTGAAATAAATGTACGCGACCTGGTGTCTCATACGCTTTGAGCATATGAAGTCACAATCGGTCCAATCCAAGTGATAGTCATTGGATTGATGTTAAGAACATCCGTTAGTATCTTAGAAGATCTAAGGATGTTGTCTTATACTATGGAGAATGAGAACTTGAAGTGACTGGGTTCACTGCTGCAAGTTTCCTAACCGATAAAATGACTGTAAGTCGTAACAACGGTACTATAAAATTTGAATAACGGAACAGTGAACTGGAAATCTTCCAAGCAAGATACTGTTACCGCATAAACAACAAAAGTGGATTATTGCTGCAGGTGAGGCAGCAATAGAAGCCTTCTGGATTGATAATAATCCTAATCAGATTAGGAATAGTTCTGTTAGCAGCTAAGCTAGGCTACATCACAGGCTAAAGAATTAATGGTCTCATCAACGATCCAGATATATACTTCGATATTCATCTGATTCGTTCGGATCATACATCGTGGCGATGTGATGATCGAATAAATCGCATCAGATGATAATCATGCAAATCCGCTGACGAAAGCATTTCTCAGCAGAAGTTTGAGCGAACCGTACATAGTTCGGGTGTAGGACACTTGAGTGATTGGCTATAGGCCAAGTGGGAGATTATTGGACAGTTATGGCCCATAGCATCACTATTTGTACAGATCATGGTGTTGTTGTACAAATTAACTATGTGACAAAGGAAATTGCTCTTCTATTATTTGTAATTAGATTACCAAGATGTATAAATGATAGAAGGTCCATATGATTAGTTCTGGATTGATAAGATATGAGATAGTATCAATCCATAAAGGTTTAATCATTAAATATCCCTAGTCGTAGTATTATCGAGATTGGACAACGATAATGTGGAATAGACTAGTATTACACTTGTGCGCGTTGTGGGAGCATAACGGCATAATTCTCATTTATTTAAGTATTGGGTACTTATGCAAGTGTAGTAGGAGGTTGTGTTTTACCGATGGTACGGAAAACAGCTTCGCTCTGGATAGACCCATCGGAATTCCATTGGTAGTATGACTTTGTGTCTATGGAAGTCTGAATTAGGGTAGGTGTAATTGGTCTTAACCTGAGACTTGCACCGCTAATACTTGCGACAATCAATATACTTTGGTTTTGGTCATCCAGGGCTTTAACTGGTTCTGAGTACGCCTCTTCTGGGTATATTGAGAATCGTAGTGTATTTGGTGTGATGTCGAGATGGAAGTATCACTCCAGTCATAGTGAAGATGATGATCACGTAGGATACGGAACTGGTTCTCTTATGTACTGCAGTCATCGGGATAATATGACTACATCATGATTATCCGATAATAGAGACTAGTTACTAGAGATCCGATATGTGCTTCGTATGGGGCAGACACATTTCCAGCCCCAGGCCTAGCACGTGACATCCGATACTGGATCGAAATACGCAATACTACGTATACTACGTCTGATATAGATCATATATTCCAGTAAGAATATTTCTGGAGAATTGGGTAGGCATGATGCTTTGCTAGAAGCCAATCATGTCTTGTAAATCGGTAAAAATGTATTACTAGGTACTTACGTGTTCGGATAGTCCGACGACCGGATTTACTGCCAACATATCCGGGGATCTCATGGGTCGCTTCCCGAAGATTCACTGATGACGTATGACTCACACTTTATTAATCTGGGATTAATTAGATAAGAGAGAAAATTAATCTGGGATTAATTAGATAAGAGAGAACGATTAATTTGGAATTAATCGATAAAATAATATATTCGATATATTATACGAAATTGGATTTCGACGCGGAATTGAAATTAGGTTTTAATTCGGGCAAACGAGTTAATTTAGAATTAATTCGCTAGCGACGTGAATAGAGATTTTGCTAGGCATAATTATTTAATTACGTCGCAACGGAAAATTCATTAATTTGGAATTAGCAAACCCGAGCCCGGGAGTGTTTGCGGGCGCACTCGCATTGCGAATTAAAGTGCGGCCCACAAGTCACATCAAGCGTCAAATCATTAGTCAATCGATTGATGTGATGTCTAGTCACTTTGAGTGATGTGACAAGTTGTCATTGTGATTGATGGTGGTAGTTGGATGGCTTAAATGATAATTACCAAATCTTGAATTTGGTATATCTTTATTTTTTTTTTTGAAAACAAAACCAACTTAACACATTTACTCTTCTCTCTTTCCTATCCCCACTCTCACGCCCAAGGGGCACTTCTTCTTCTCCATTTTTCTGGTTTTGCCGTGAGATGTAGGGGAAGCATATGAAGTTTTGCGGTAAAATTTCTGGAGTGCTAGCACACTTTAGGAGTCTTGCGAAGGTGATAGGGAACCGCACCCGTGAGCATGGAATCACAACACAAAGCTTGGAGCTTGATGGTGGTGATGGCCGAATTTGAGGAGGACAAAAACCAGTAAATGTCGAGAGTTCAAGGAGCTTCAAAGGGCATAAAAATTTTTTGTTGTTCCTCACATCGCACAACCGATCATTGTAAGTATGATTCCGCCATACTTTTACGAGTATTCACATGTATTTTCATTGCTTGATATGATCTTGGAATGCTTAGAAAAACCAACACAAGCTTTGACCACTGCTATGGCTAATATGATCGGGCCCCGTGCTGGGGGAGGCTCTAAGAATATGAGGCGTGAAGAGCCTCCGAACAGGTTGAGTGATGATATCCATTTTTTTATGATGACGTGGCTGAATATGCCACGGGGAGGATAGCTGGGTCTCAGGCCGAATTACAGAAACTTTGGGATCACAGAGATTTGTGTGTCATTATTTCCAATCTTACAAGATCCAAGTGGTGGCAAAGGAGAATCCTTTGAAGTATCTGCATTTAGTGTCTTCGCTAGTTGGGAAGTTAGGCAGATGGTTGGTGTTGTTGACAGAGTTTGATATTGAGTACCTCACTTCTAAAGTAATAAAAGGGCGAGTCGTAGCAGAGTTCCTGGCATTACAACTGATAGAAGGAGATCAATACAAGTTTGAATTCCCAGACGAGAAAATCCAAGCTATAGCAATCCAAGGATGGAAGATGTACTTCGACGGAGCAGTGAACTGCAAAGGAGCCGGAAGTGGAATTGTGATAGTAACCCCTGAAGGAGAAACCTTGCCCATGGCCAAGAGGTTGACGTTCGGAGTAACCAACAACATGGTCGAGTATGAAGCATGTGCCTTTGGGTTGACTGCATTGATAAGCTTGAGAGCTAAGAATGTTGAAATTTACGGAGACTCGATGTTGGTAATCCGACAGATACAATGGGAATGGGAATTGAAAGAAGAAATGATGAAACCCTACCTATTCCATCTCAGAAGTTTGGCGCAGGCCCTCCCCGATTGTAAGTTCCAGGACTTGTCGCCAGAAGAGAATCAGATGGCAGACACGTTAGCCACACTAGCCGCAACTTGGGAAAATCCGGAGAAGTTGATGATGAGACCTCTAGTGTTGACAACGGCAAGCAAACCGGTTTATGAGATAGAAATGGTCTTGTAAGTAGAAGTTGATGATGGGAAACCTTGGTACTATGAGATTTAGCGGTACTTAGAACGTTGGGAACTCCCGAAAGAGGCAAGCAGAAAAGATAGGATAGTCATTCAAAAGTTGGCTTCTCAGTATGTGAGTCTGAATGGAGAATTATACAAGAGACAGGCGAATGGCATTCAGCTAAAGTATTTGAGAAAAGAAGAGGCTCAGAAGGTAATGGAAGAAGTACATGCCGGAGTATGTGGACCACACATGAATGGGTTGAACTTGTCCCGCAAGATAGTAAGACAAGGTTTCTACTGGTTGACCATGGAAGCTGACTGCGCAAAGATGGTAAAGCACTGTCACGATTGCCAAGCACACGGTAACTTGAATCATTTACCGCACACAGAGTTCCACGGGTTGTCAGAGCCGTGGCCTTTCTCAGCATGGGGAATTGACATGATCGGGGAAATCTGACCGCACGCATCGAATGGACATCGCTTCATAGTAGTGGCAGTGGACTACTTTTCAAAATAGGTGGAAGCCGAGTCATTCCGTAACGTTACAGCAAAGCAGATGGTGAAGTTCATAGCCTGGAACATCATTTGTCGATATGGAATGCCACATCATGTGGTAACGGACAACGGAGTTCAGTTTCAAGGAGAAACGAAAGCGATGCTACAGAAATATGGGATAGGTCATCACAAGTCATTACCTTACATGCCGCAGGCAAATGGGGCAGTCGAGGCAGCCAATAAGACAGTTAAGAAAATGTTAGCCAAAATGACAGAGAATTATAGAGATTGGGCCGAGAAGTTTCCATACGCCCTGTGGGGATACAGAACATCTGTGAGAACGGCAACAGGAGTCACGCCTTACTCTTTGGTCTTCGGAATGGAAGTAGTACTACCAGTGGAAGTTGAGATACAGTCCATGCGGGTATTAGCAGAAGCAAAGTTGCCTGAACAAGAATGGACATTGCAGAGGTTTGAACAGTTGGCACTGTTGGATGAGAATAGAATGAAGCCCTTGCATCACATGCAGATATACCACAAGAGGTTGGCTCGAGCATTCAATAAAAAGGTGCGCCCTACCAAGATCAGAAAGGGTGATCTGATGCTTAAGCAGTCAAAGCCGTCGACGATGGATCCGAAGGAAAGTTCAAGCCTAACTGGGAAGGACCCTACATAGTCCAGAAAGTGATGGGAAATTGGGCAGTGAGACTGTCAGATTTGGAAGGGAACGAGTTCACCGAGCCGATCAACGTAGATAGATTGAAGCAGTATTTTGCCTGAGGGAAATAGGACCGAGCAGTCACCAAGGGAATTGACATAAGACCTAACCCAACGGGATAGGAAACTCATTCATGCATACATTTATACACGTAACGTATTTTACATTCCTTTTTGTGTTTGTTTTGTTTTGTATTCACAGGTTTCAAAGAAGAAAAAGAGAAAGCGGCAAAGGTAAGCCAATCAAAAGTAGCAATAGTACAGTGTCATCAGTTTTAGGAATGAATCATAGGGCTAAGGCCCACATCAATTTCAGAAATGAATCAGTATCAGTTTCGGGAAGGAATCCCAAGGTTGAGGCCCATATCAGAGTCAATTTCGGGAAGGAATCCCAGGGTTGAGGCCCATATCAGTACAAGTTTCGGGAATGGATCCCAGGGGGCGAAGCCCGCATTATCAGCTGTTGAAAGGAAGAATTTCGTGGAGTGAGTGAGTGAACAAAAAAAAAAGTCTTTGATGGTTAGGCATATGTCAGGTGATGACATTGTTTGCTGTAGGGAGAAACCTTAGAAACGATAAGTGCGAGATGTGCTCTCATCCGGGATTCTGAGTGGTTGATCTCGACTAGACTCGCGAGCACTTGATTACGGGATCTCAACAGTAGAAGCCTGAGTAGTTGGCGAGATGACTAGTTGAAGAGATAGTGGATCAGTGAATGACAATTTGCCTGGATGTCCATCCTGGTTTACTTATGCTACGATATATGATATGGTTGGAAATAAAGAAAAATTCTCTACAATGAAAAGAAAATAAAAATGGACCACCTATAACCGATAAGCGTGAAGCTACCCATGGGCGAGTATTAGGACCACCATGAGGAGAAATGCTACCTTAAATGGTAGGTGTGTCAAAAAAAGAGAGAAAGAAAGAAAAGAGAAAAGAAAAAGAAATTTCAAAAATGAAAAGAAAGAAAAGAAAGAGACAAGAGAAAAAAGAAGAAAACCATATCATGTTAAGTACGAGGAAGTCATCACAGAGTATGATCAAGACATCTAGATTGGTTAGACCCACTGATCCGATTCTCCGAGACAAAATCATCGAGTTGGCTTACTTAAGTATTAAGCTGCGAAAGAGCCTTGGCACACACACACTAGGAGTCTAGTTCAGATCACTCATGTAGACGATCAGATTTGAGTATATTAAGTACTTTGAAGGTTCTCTGGTTTTGACACGAAGCATTCATTGAGGACGAAAATATGTTTAGCTATCAGAATTATCTCGTGAGAGGCAATACAGTATGTTGGAATGAACCATCATATCATCAGTAGCAGTTTTGGGGATGAGTCCCAGGGTTGAGAACCATATCAACATCAGTATCAGCTTGGGGGCGAGGCCCACATCAGTAACAGTCTAGGGGCGAGGCCCACATCAGAATCAATCTGGGGGCGAGGCCCACATCCACATCAGTATCATTTTGGGGTGAGGCTCACATCAGTTTGGGGGCGAGGCCCACGTCAGTATCAGTTTGGGGCGAGGCCCACGTCAGTATCAATCTAGGGCGAGGCCCACATCCACATCAGTATCAGTTTGGGGCGAGGCTCACATCAGTTTGGGGATGAGGCCCACGTCAGTATCAGTTTGGGGCGAGGCCCACGTCAGTATCAGTTTGGGGCGAGGCCCACGTCAGTATCAGTTTGGGGCAAGGCCCACGTCAGTATCAGTTTGGGGCGAGGCCCATATTAGTATGTGTTTGGGGCGAGGCCTATATCAGTTTGGGGGCGAGGCCCATATCAGTGTCAGTCTGGAGGCGAGGCCCACATTAGTATCAGTTTGGGGCGAGGCCCACATCAGTGTCAGTCTGGGGGCGAGGCCCACATCAACATCAGTCTAGGGGCGAGGCCCACATCAGTATCAGTTTTGAGGGCGAGGCCCACATCAATACCAGTTTAGGGTCGACGACCCACTACATCATCAGTTTGAAGGCGAGGCCCACATTGTCAGAAGTATTGGGATGCATCCCAGGGTCGAGGCCCCCGTTCTCGGTTGCAGTTCCGGGATGCGTCCTAGGGACGAGGGCCCACTGCATCATCAGTTGTAGTTCCAGGATGCGTCACAGGGTCAAGGACCCACTACATCATCAGTTTGAGGGTGAGGCCTACATTATCAGCGGTATTGGGATGCGTCCCAGGGTCGAGGCACCCCCGTTATCGGTTGCAGTTCTGGGATGCGTCTCAGGGTCGAGGGCCCACTGCATCATCATTTGTAGTTTTGGGATGCGTCTCAGGGTCGAGGACCCACTACATCATCAGTTTGAGGGTGAGGCCCACATTGTCAGCGGTATTGGGATGCGTCCTAGGGTCGAGGCGCCCCTGTTGTCAGTTGTAGTTCTGGGATGCGTCCCAGGGTCGAGGGCCCACTGCATCATCAGTTGTAGTTCCAGGATACGTCCCAGGGTCGAGGACCCACTACATCATCACTTTTACGATATGTCTCAGGGTCGATGGCCCACACATCAGTTGCAGTTCCGGGATGCGTCCCAAGGTCGAGGGCCCACTGCATCATCAGTACAGTTCAGGAATAGAGCCCACATTCGGTGGTTCGGGAATGAAGCCCAGGGGTCGAGGCACCTCGCCACCATATCAACTCAGTTCAAAGCAGCAGGCAAGTCAGGTGACAGCTGGCGAGCCAGATAAGTAAAAATGAATTGCATAACTTTGATAGGATTATCACTGTTACACACTGCACAAGTCCCATCAAAGTGGGGGAGACTGTAGGCACTGTATTTTTGCATATAAGTCCCGATGATGAGTCTCACACGGAGACACTACTTCTTAAGTTGTGGAAGTCGCGGGAAACGGACGTCGGAAGGGAATAGTCAGAAATTAACACCTTGTTGGATTTAATTCGTTTGCTTAAGCTTCTGGTTTGCTTGTTGGACCTCTATTTTAAAACACATCCTTAGCCCAAACCCCCGCAAGTCACACACCAAGCCCACACACCACTAAGCCACACACCAAGCCCACCAAAAAAAACCACTAAAGCCACGCCCAAAGCTTCCAAAATAATGAAATCACACATTAAACACATGCTAAAATCAAGACAGATCACATTCCCTAATTAAAAGATATAAATCAAATCTCATCAAACACTTTCCTAATCCAATTAAATCATATAAATCAAATCATATTCCTAATTAAAAGAGATCAAATCTAATCAAACCAAATCACATCCCTAATTAAAAAGATTTTTCCTTAAGACACACTAATTAAAAGATACTCCCATAATTACAAAATTCCTTCCCTTTTCATACAAGGACAACCCCCAACCTTTGCCTATAAAAAGAACCACAAACCCACCTCCATGATCCCTAGCTCATTCTGACAAAAACCACAAAAAAAAAAAACCAGCCCCAATTAACACCACAAAGCACTGCCCTGACCAGCCCTTGTTTCAACGCGCAAAGCCCTCACACATGGACCCTCAATTCATGCCTAGCCGCATAGCCTCCATCAGCCCTCACGCTAAAGTCACCCTCATATACTGCCCCTCTTCACACCCAGCAGCAATACACCTCACGTATTAACACATAGCCCCTGAAACTCACAAACTACCCCTGAAACTCAAAAACTGCCATTGAAAGACAGCCCCATCAACCACCAAAAATAGCCCCTGAAATCAGCCCTTGACCACCTAAAACAGCCCCTGAAATCAGCCTCTGACCACCGAACACAGCCCCTGAAATTAGCCCCAGCAACCACCAAAAACAGCCCATGATATCAGCCCCTGACCACCGAAATCAACCCCTGAGACAGCCCTTGTAACCACTGAAATCATCCCCTGAGACAGCCCCTGTAACTACCAAAAATACCCCTGAAATAGCCCTTGAGACAGCCCCTGTAACCACCAAAAATACCCCTGAATTAGCCCCTGAAACAACCCCTAAAATAGCCCCTAAGACAGCCCCTGCAACCACCGAAAATGCCCCTGGAATAGCCTCTAAGACAGCCCCTGACCACCGAAAACAGCCCCTGAAATAGCCCATGAGACAGCCCCTGCAACCACCGAAAATACCCCTGAAACAGCAGTCCAAACAGTGAGACAACGAAGGAAAACGTTGAACCAGTGAACCGGAGGAGTTGCGAAGCATCAACCCTTCCGACAACCGCGTATCGCACTTCCGAGAAATGATTTAAGAGGTAAGACCTGATGGCACCTTCTTTATTTATTATCCTTTATTTTCATTTATTTTAGTACTTTATTTCAGATGAGTATTGTGGATTGGTGCATGATGTGATTTCCGGATGAACGGAATATGTGTTCTCTATTGGGGTATATCGGATGGAAACCCGGACGTAAATTCCGTAGCCGAATCCGAATGGACGGTATTACGGTTTGCACTCATGATACAATTCCACGTACCACTTGAGAGATTCACATAACGTTTACGTTTATGTTTATGATGTTTCTTTTGCAACATTAGTACGGGCTATTCCGTACTCCCGACCAGGCCGCGAGCCTGGAATAACATGCGTCGTCAATTTCTGTGTCCTACACACATGCATCACTAACAGTTAAATAAACAATGATAAAAAAACTATAAAATATAAAAGAAAAGTAGGGATAAAATAGAAAATAAACTAGTGCGTATCGGTCTGGCTTCAACAAAGTTTAGCCAGACATTCTATGCACAATATAAGTCCGGCCGGACTTTTTGCAAGTATGTCCGGATATGCATCGCAAAAATCAATGACCCAGGAAATCACAAAATCTGACACGAGTAAAAATGGTGATATGCAGAAAATCAGCCTTGCATATAGTCATTCCCAATGGTACGTGGAATTATATCTCGAGTACATACCATATTACCGTCCATTCAGAATTAGCTATGGAATTTATGTCTGGGTTTTCATTCTATATATCATAAGGGGACATACGGAAGGATCTATATATCTTGGGAATGTCTGGCTGGACATGTAAGGTGTTTGGCCGGATATTTCTTCACAGATCAGAACAGGAAAACATGAGACTTGCATAAAATAACCAAACGAAGTGACTAACATACATAAAATAATAATGGCTAGCGTAATAATAAAATATCTAAGAATGCAATAAGCTAAAAGGGATAGTAATGTGGTCGGTTGTTTGCACTGAATGGTCGGACATATTTCATGAGTTTGCATGTCCACGTCTGGATGGAGATACTGTATTGCAACAGGAATTAAAAATGCGTAACTAGAAGTCAGGGTGCCCTCAGGTCGTACCTTATTGAAACTTTACTCAAGAAGTACCTTTTGAATGTTGGACTTTTGATGGTTTGCAAGTCTAATAGGGGAACTCTAGAAACTCTTCATAAATTTTGGTTGTGTTACCTGGAAATAGATTCAGGATTTTTTGGTCAGTAGTGGGGGATTTCAAAAATTTTTTTCTCCTGAGCTCAAGAGGCAAGCCACATTTTTATAGTGTCCGGGGGTTTGAGAATGGAAGGGGAGACAATATGACTCATGTCTATAGTGATTGCCAAGATAGGGAGTGATTGCCAATATATTGATATATGTTCGGCCGGATGTATATTTTGAGATATAAGTCATGCTGAACATTAATCAGTCTGTGATTCCTGTTATTTGAGATATAAGTCTTGTTGGACATTAATCAGTCATGGGGGTTCAATCAGTCCAGATGGATATTTAATTTGAATTTATGTCTGGCCAGACATAATCAGATCCCGTGACTTCAGTGATTGAAAATCTACTCACTTAATGACAACTTTAATTATTCGGCAGGGTTTTGGGTTCTTAAGGTATGTCCGGCTAGAGATTATGGTGTGAGAGAAGTCTGGCCGGATATAGGTGATGTCCGGCTTGGATTTTGGATGTTTTCTAAATCCTCTGGAGTTAATATTTCTTGAGACTCATCATGGGGCTAAACTTAAAAATGCAGTGTCTACACTCACACTCTCTAAGAATATTAGAACTATAACTCTCTCACAAAATAATTTTTTTCTTTCTTAGAATACAAATGATTTTGGTTGAGAATGGAATGAAGAAAATAATGAAATAAATCATCTATTTATAGGCATAAGGTTCACTGTATAAATAGTGAATTTTAATTTTTTTTTATTTTCTTTTTTGCATGTGGGACCCACCCATATAATTAAAATGAATTATTAGCACCTTTCAGTGCCTCAAATGACTTTAACAATTCTCCCACTTGGATACTTAATTGAGAACTAATCAGTTTCCACACCATTCATTCTACTTTGCCATCTTCAAGTTGCTTACGTTTCTGTTAAGCCATAAGAGGATCTATTTCGTACAAACTTGCATGTATTGATATGCTTGGTCATTATATCTGAAAGGTTCTCATTGGTGTGTACCTTCAATAAGTCCATGCTGCCTTCTTACACTTCTTTACGAACAAAGTGGTATGGTACCCCTATATGCTTTGTTTTTGAATGAAAGGTTGGATTCTTTGTAATATATAAAGAACTCTGACTGTCACAAAATAATGGAATATGTTTTTTATTTATGCCCGAGCTCCTCCAATAACCTTTGAAACTAAATAGCTTCATTGTAGGCTTGTGTAGCTGCTATGTATTCAGCTTCTGCTGTAGACAAAGCCACAATACTTTGTAACTTGGATACCCAACTCACCGCTCTTCCTATAAGTACAAACACATAACATGTAGTAGATTTTCTATTGTCGAGATCTCTTGTAAAATCTAATTCCATGTAGCCCCTGACAACTAATTATGATCCATCATAATATAATACAACATTTGAGGTTCCTTTGATATATCTAAGGATTCTCTTAACATAATTCCAATACATTCTACCAAGGATTCGCCATAAAATAATTAACTGCTCTCACTGTTTGTGCAATGTCTGGTCTTGTATAAATCATAGCGTATATTAAGCTTCCCACTATTAATGCATACGATACTCGAGACATCTCCTTCCTATCAGCTTCATTACTAGGACATATAAATGAGGATAACTTGAAATTAATGGGAAGTGGGGTAGAAATTGGTTTATAATCTTCCATATCGAATCCCCATAAGTGTTAGGGTTGGTGCTCAGAGCGCCAATTTTCTTATGTATTTCCCTGTAAATACTTGTGTAACATTTTATTATGAATAAAATAAACAGTTTCTGTTATATAACATCTCTTTATATTGGTAAAGACGTAACAAACCTTAGAATGATTAGTTATGATACTGTTGTAAAAGCGTCGCAACTGATATTGAGTTGTATCATGACGTTGTCATTCTTAGACAATTCCTGGTCAGGGTATACACTACTTAGTCAGTAAAGTAAACCCATTGAGACCGGTACATGTCGTATATTGGAATATTGGATTCCAATGGTTTCTCAATGAATTATGAGTCTTGGAGACTCGTATAGACGTGTAGGTGTTTATAGCAGATAAACACTGAACGACTCACCAAAGATTCTTAATGGATGGTACACCAACATCAATAAGAATCTTCTCTGGTTGAGTGAGCATAGTGATTCTTTGACTTGAGATACCACTGTGGATATATGAGATACCATTGGGGGAACTGTAACCTCTAGTTTGTGGTGTCTGACTAGGCTGTGGGGGCTCATGTTTCCAACTAAGATTGGGATGGTTCCGCCAACTAGGATTATAGGTATCTGAATACGGTGTATAAGGCTTCTTGTACATCCCTAAGGTGTTGTATTTTCCTCATAGGTTCCCCTCATCTAACCATATACAGGACACTCTTGGGCTAGATGGTCAATTCTCTTATACACAAAACATACCATTTGAGGTTCTAACTGGGTTACTGCATGCATAGTCTTACTATCTTTGGCTTTTAACGCTCATATCTCCCTAGTTAATAGCTCAACTTGTGCTTTAAGACTATCATCTTCCCTAAAGGGGTGTATGCCTCTGCTGGAAGAGGTGGAGTGTGCCTTATTAGTGCTATCCATGGCATTAGTTCCAGTCCAAGTGTGGGATTTCTCAACTAGGTCATTTAAGTATTCTAATGCCTCATCATGGTCCTTTCGGATGAATTCACCATTGCACATTATCTCAAAAAATTGACGCTCTCTAGGAGTTAGACCGTCATAAAAATAACTTACTAAGCGCCAACTCTCATACCCATGGTGAGGACAACTAGATAACATCTCGTTAAACCTATCCCATGTTTGATAAATAGTTTCACTGTCTTTCTACGAGAAGGTAGAGATTTGTCTTTTCAGGGCATTCGTTTTATGGTGTGGGAAATATTTATTAAAGAATGCATGTGTCATCTAGCCCTATGATCCTATTGACCGAGGTCTCAAAGAATACAACCAATTTTTAGCTCTATCCTTAAGGGCAAAGGGGAAGAATTAAGTCTAATTGTGTTTCTAGTCCTAAACCGATCATGGAAAGTTGCTACAACCTCTTCAAATTATATAATGTGCACATAAGGGTTCTCGTTCTCCAAACCATGAAAGTTGGGAGATATTGTACCATTCCATGTTTAAAAGCTATATGTGGTGCATTAGGAGGAAACATTATGCACGATGGTGTAGCTATGCGAGTGGGATGGAGGTACTCCTCAAGAGTCCTAATAGGTGGTCTCTCGTACTCACTCATAGTATATGTGCTAGATGTAGATGGTGTGGCAAAAAGATTGTCAAATAAACTTTTTGAATCTGAGTTTTCTTCTTCAATCCTAACAAATCTACCAAACATATCCCTACGTCTAGGCATGCAATTAAACATGAGTAAAATAATGACAGAAATAAAGAAATAAACTAAAAATAAATAAATAAATAAAATCAAAACTAAAATTAAAACTGAAATAAAATAATAAATAATAAAAAAATAAATATGGAACGAAGTTACCGCTTTTGTTGTTGACCAAGAAAACCTGCTATTTTTGCTTGTAAACCATCTCCCCGGCAACGGCACCAAAATTTGATTACGCTCAAAAAGTACTTGCGATTATCGCAGTATAGTTGGGGTGTCGATTCCTCATAGAGATGGTTACAAGGAACTAATTTACTTAAACAAAAACGTTAGCAGTAACTTAATTAAATAGAAAGATTGAATTGATAATGTAAAGTAAAGATTATGAAAAGTATGCAGGAAATATCAATAGAGAGAAGCAGCAAAGCGTCAGGAATCCCTCTTGTATCAAGTTCCTATATTCAGCTATTGATTCCTTTTATTACTCAATTGAAGGTTTCACATTCCAAACCAACAATCGGAAGATATTCAATTCCAAATATATTAAATTCTAAGGTAATCGATGAATTATTTTCTCTATGTTAACAACACACAAAGTTATCATTATGACCTATCTAACGTCGACAATATACCTTCAAGAAATACTGTAGCAGAAGACCAACTCATAAAACAACTTTACCAGTCACAACCGGGTTCCCCAATCACACATAGAAGAAGCATGACTATTCTTATATGCAAGTTGGTAAAACACAATCTCTGGATTATAAATCGAAAGATAATAAAGAATAACAACCATCAATTGTATTAAACGTTAAAAAGTACTTAGGAATCAACAACATGAACATAAAAACTTAAATACAAGAGTTCATCTTTAGCTTTGCCTAGGAGATTAGTTCTCCATGTAGAAGAGAGATATAGCCTTGATAGATCAGAGAGACGTCATATTGGCTTGAAAATCTTCGTCCTTCTCTCTCGAAATTGTGTTTGTGGCTCTTTGTTGTGTGTTCTCCCTCTGTTTCTCTCCCTTCTTAGGATTTTGGACGGGTTTATATAGAGAAGTCCCGGAGTCCTTATTTGCGTAAAAAAATAAACTAAGTAAAACCTTGGAAAACGTATCTGTGTCGCGACGCGTGGCCATTGCGTGTCATGACGCGTGGCCGTAGCTTTGCAGAATAATGATTTCTTCGTTTCTACTCGTTTCTTGCGTGCTTCCGATGTATCTGTAAGGTCCCGAAACACGTATAATTGCTCCAATATCCATATTACATTGCTTCCTAATAACAAAGTACAAAATAAACTATAATTAAGATTAAACACATGATAATCAAGCCGAATTAGCGATGTTCAAAGTATATTTTCATGCACTTATCAGTCATGCCGAAATTTTAGTAGCATCAGAGGCTAATGAAGATGGGTTTTCCTGTCTCCTGCCTGTAGCATCCTGACTTCGGGTGGGATGTTACATTTTCAAATCTCATATATTCAATCAATTTATTCTCTTATTATCTCAATCTCCTTATTATAATGGCAAGCTCATCACACAATACTAACATTCTCGAGGATGAGGATACCACTCAACATACCATCGGTGAAATGACTTCACGTATTCATGTGAGAAATTGAGGTTCTGAAATGTTGACAAAATATTTCACTCTGGTCGTGAATGATGTAACTGGTGAGAAGAATGATGTCTACAATTATTGTGGAAAAATTTACAAACACACCAGTGGGTATGAAACTATGACGGGTCATATAAGGAGTACTCATAAAGTTGAGTTTGGGATTGATGCAACACAAACACAAATAACAAGGTTTTCTAATTCCGGTCCAAGCTCTTCTTCTTCTACTAAATTATTTAAATTTAATGAATCTCAATGGAAATATAATCTAATTAAATTTATTGTCATTGAACATTTAGCTTACTTTTGGTGAAAAAAATATCTTTTAATGATTTAATACATTAAAATTTAAATTTTGTTGCATGTAAACTTATTAGGATGACATGTAAAAGAAAATTGATGGAATTATATACAAAAGGTCAAAATAATTTAAGGGAATTATTTTTTAAACTTAAATTTCTTGTTTCAATTTGAAGTGACATATAGAGTGACCATTGGCAGTCACATTCATACATGGGTGTGACGTGTCATTGGATTGATGATTCATGGTTTATTCAAAAAAGAATTATTACATTTCTATTTTTTGATGATGCACACACTGCAGATAATATTTATGTAATGATTAGTGTAAACAAGTTTAACTATTGGATTTGATAATGCATCGGCTAATACTGCATCAATTAATGAACTTAAAGCTATTTTCCAACCAAACTTGGGAGGTAAATTTTTTCATGTTCAATGTACATGTCATATTTTGAATTTATGTGTACAAGATGGTTTGAAATCTTTAAACTCTCATATTACATCTATTAAAAAAATAATTAATTTAATTTGGTCGTATTCTAAAATTAGAAGAGAATATTGTACTTTTTGTAAGTAAAATGATGTTAGGTAGAAAAAATTCGACTGTGATATTCCAACTCGTTGGAGTTATACTTATTTTTTACTAAATGAAAATTTTGAATATAAGGATTTATTATGTTCATTTGTTGCTCACTATCGATATGATGTAGTTTTATATCCTAGTCATTGGGAAGTTTGTTTATAAATTTTAGAGATTTTAAAAATTTTTAATGATGTTACGAATAGTTTAAGTGGTGTTTATTATCCAACTTTAAATATTTTTCTCCTTACAAGTCTTGACATTGTTGGGGTATTAGCTGAACCTAATAATAATAGCAACGAATTTGATGATGTTTTTGATCATCCTAACAATATTTTTTATGATCCTAACAACGAATTTGATGATCCTAACAATGTTAGAGTAGGCATTTAGTACGGGCCATAATATTCTTGATGACATAAGATCAAGGTTGAAACCGGAGACGTTAGAAGCTCAAACATGTCTTGACGATTGGTGTAGGGCAGAACATCGTGAACAATAAAATCAGCTGGAAACTTTTGAAGATTTGTGTGATAACACGGACATAACTGGAACAGAAGGCTCAAGAACCAGACCGTCTTCCCCGGATGACGATGAATTAAATGTTAATGGGGTAAATTATTAAAAATAAAATATATCAGATTTACATGAGCTTTGATTCCTCTACCCCTGAGAGGATACGTATGCAGCTTATGTAAGTGCAAGCTCTTTTTTTCAAAACAATAAATAAATTTTCAATGTCTACTTTTAGTTTTACTCTTTAGTAAATCTTTGATTTTTTATTATATTGATAATAATTTAAATTAATTTATTTACTCTTTAGTAAATCTTTAATTTTTTATTATTTTTATAAAAATTTAATTTAATTTATTAAAAAAAGTTTCAAACCTTAAACTGAATCGAACGGCATGGTTCGGCCAGTTTAAGGTTTGGTTGTGGTTCGGCTGATTTAAGGTTCGGTTGCGGTTCGGCTTTGACCAAAATCGCAACCGATCAAACCTTAAACCAAACTTAACAGTACGGTTCGGCCGATTTGAGGTTCGGTTGCAGTTCGGCTTTGGCCAAAATCATAACCGAACCGTTGGTCTATGATTTGATTGTTGTTCGACCAATGTCGAACCGTTAACTGCACGATTCAGTTACATTTTTGAACCGTAATCAAACCGTGTGCATGCTTAGCCATGGCCATAGTGAAGGAAAAAAAAAAAAAAAAAAAAAAAAAAAAAAAAACAATCATTCTTTTTAGAGAGGAAGAAAATATGATACCATATAGAAACACACAAACTTTGGTAATGCTTAACACACTTTTTATTGAAGGATTCATTTGAATTTATATATGAATTCTAAAATGTGATAGAAGTATGTTTGGTAAGTACTATAAAAGCAAATTCCTAAATATACTCCTAATGATTACAATGAATGAGTAATTATATATCGGAATGCATTTACAGTGGTAAGATCATGGAGGTTTGTCTGCTATGTTTATGGAAGATATTTCTTTCCTTGTATAATTCTCATAGTAAAACGCCCATTAATGTCAAAAGATGTGTCATGTGACGGCACGTGCAGTATAATAAACTTCCGGAATGCTTTAACTCCGGAGAAAGAACATCAAATCTAGAAAACATGTGATTGATGACCCTTCTGTAATATCAATCCCTAGGGAACTCAATTTGGGGACAATTTATAAATTCCGGAGGAAGTTCATTATGGAGGTCCATGATAACAATCTTCTGAAGTGAACGAGTTCCGAAATAATTTCATTAAGGAGCAATTACTCACAAGATTCCCGAATGAATTACAAAATTTTGAAATACTTTAAGTAATGGATTTAAATATATAATCATATTTCACTTAACATAACATTCAAGGATGAAGAATGACATGTGGGATTAATATCATAATCATTTCCCACTTAAATTAACATGCAAGTGCAATCAACGATATATATTTAACATGCATCTAATGTTGATACAACAAGATACCAACATGTCAAAAGAAAATTAACGATCAATTCATAAGTGAAAAAAAGTATAAATACAAGAAAATAAAATGATTAGAGAACATCCCAAAAAAGAGAGAAATGAGTATATTAAGGAAGAAGTGATTTGAAACAAATTTCAATCACTTTCATTAAAACAAAAGATTGATTTGAGTGTTGTAGTGTTAACTTGCAAGACACTTTATCTCATTGTCAAAATAATTATCATCAAAAGAAGACTCGAGAACATCATATGGACAAACAGCTCAACTAAGTTTAATTAGAGCTAGGAGAAATTCATCAACAGCCCAAGAGTCATAATTGATCTCACAATATGTATATACACACACAATATATATATATATATATATATATATATATATATAATATATATATATATATATATAAAAGAAAAGGCATAGATCTTCATTAAACTTATAAAAAGAAAAATAATTTTAATACTTCTAATAAAAATTTATTGATAATTAAACAATTAAAAACTTTTTTGTTCAAACTCTACAAATAAAAAATTATACTTGTTTACACTAATATTATATATAAAGTGTGGCCACCGTTATACATTACAATGAAATAACTAAGAAAAGTGATTTACAAATAAAAAATCTCTCAATTTAATTAAGATCATATTGATAGAAATAATCATTTCACATAGAGCACTTGGTTGTTCTTCCCTTTGGCGACCACAGTGGGAGACTTGGTGTAAGAAGTGAAGATGCCTCCGAAAAGAAATACTCAAACTGGCTCGAGTACAGAGGAAGGGGGACTGGAGCAAACCAACCAGCCCCACGTTCCAGCTGTAGTATGCCATTTCGAGGGTGTAGCATAAGCAAGTTGATATGACACTATGCGAGAGTTCAGCTCTAACGCAGTTCGCGCCTTGTTCGGCGAGTTCACCCAGGATGTTGTCGAACGGGTTAGGCTTCAAAACGCTCACATCATAGATAAGTTCACTTCGGCTAAGAACTCGCATTACGAAAATATGGCCAAACATCTGAGCTCATTGAATGAGTTGATGGCCAAATGTGTGAACGGGGGGAAAACCCCACCATGGACTACATCTCCTCCTGCGCCGAGCAGTCAGGAGGCTGGTCCTAGCAATGGTCCTCTACAAGGGATTACTGCCCCTATGATACCTAGAGGGGGAATAAGTCATGGAGGCAATGGCCCACACTTAGGGCCAAATATAGTACAACATGAAGTAGTGTTGCCCCAAGGTTCACAAGGGCAAGGTCACAACCATGTCCCATTTGTGAGAGGACCACAGCCACCACCTGTAGCGATGTCATTTAACGGCAATGATATGTTAAGAGAACAAATGACCGAGATTCTTCATAATCAATTCAGTTTATGGGTGACGTCGATTCGGCCAAGATATCAAAAACTGTATTCAGATTGGATTGATGTAGCGTATTCGTGGCCTAAGAACTATAAAATACCATAGTTTTCTCTGTTTACAGGGTCTGGAGTGTTGGACAATTATGACTCATAGCATCACTATTTGTACAGAACATGGTGTTGTTGTACAAATTAACTATGTGACAAAGGAAATTGCTCTTTTATCATTTATAATTGGATTACCAAGATACATAAATGATAAAAGTCCATATGATTAGTTCCGGATTAATAAGATATGAGACATTATTAATCCACTAAGGTTTAATCACTAAAATATCTCTAGTCGTAGTATTATCGAGATTGGACATCGATAATGCAGAATAGACTAGTATTGCACTTATGCGCATTGTGGGAGCATAACGGCATAGTTCTCATATATTTAAGTATTGGATACTTATGCAAGTGTAATAGGAGGTTTTGTTTACCGATGGTACGGAAACAGCTTCGCTCTGGATAGACCCCTCGGAATCCCATTGGTAGTATTACTATGTGTCTATGGGAGTCCGAATCAGGCTAGGTGTATTTGGTCTTAACCTGAGACTTGCATCGCTAATACTTGCGACAATCAATATACTTTGATTTTGGTCGTCCGGGGCTTTAATAAGTTCTGTGTACGCCTCTTCTGGGTATATTGAGAATCGTAGTGTATTGGGTGTGATGTCAAGATGGAAGTATCACTCCAGTCATATGGAGATGATGATCACGTAGGATACGAAACTAGTACTCTTATGTACTGCAGTCATCGGGATAATATGACTAGGTCATGTTTATCCGATTATAGAGACTAGTTACCAGAGATCTGATATATGCTTCGTACAGGGCAGACACAATTCCAGCCCCAAACCTAGCATGTGACATCCGATACTGGATCGTAATATGCGATACTACGTATACTACGCCTGATACAGATTATATATTTCATTAAGAATATTTCTGGAGAATTGGGTAGGCACGGTGTTTTGCTATAAGCCAACCATGTCTTGTAAATCGGTAAAAATGTAGTACTAGGTACGTACGTGTTCGGATAGTCCGACGACCGGATTTACTAACAACATATCCAGGGATCTCATGGGTCGCTTCCCGAAGATTCACCGATGACGTATGACTCGGACATAATTAATATGGGATTAATTATAAGAGAGAAAATTAATCTAGGATTAATTACGGAGAAATTTTATTTGGGATAAAATATTATTTAAATAGAGAGCGATTAATTTGGAATTAATCGATAAAATAATATATTCGATATATTAAACGAAATTAGATTTCGACGCGGAATTAAAATTAGATTTTAATTCAGGCAAACGAATTAATTTAGAATTAATTCGCTAGCGACGTGAATAGTAATTTTACTAGGCATAATTATTTAATTAAATTTGATTTAATTACGTCACAACGAAAAATTCGTTAATTTGGAATTAGCGAACCCGAGCTCGGGATGTGTTGCGGACCCACTCAGATTTTGAATCAAGTGGGGCCCACACAAGTCACATCACCTAGTCCATCTCATCTACTTTTGGTTGATGGAAGTGGTTGGGTTGTTGGAAACTTGTGAAACACACAAGTGTGATGGATTGAAAGACATTTTACCATTTTCTTATTTTTTGGTATATGACTTTCAATTTGGTAATTTGTTTACACAACCCACAATATTTCAGTCTCTATCTCTTTTCTCACCATGGCCGAATGGCCTTCTCTTTTTCTCTCAAGTTGGGCGTGAACCTAGGGTTCATTCTCTTTGATTTTTGATTAAAAAAATCATGAATGCTAGCACATCCAATGAGTCTTACAAACGTGATAGGGAAACCAATCCTTGAGCTTGGAATCAACACTCAAAGCTTGGAGGTTGAAGATCAACATAAGGAGGGCTTGGCCGAAACTCAAGGAGCGGAATTTTTGTGTTCAACACATCCAAAATCCGATCAAAGTGAGTATTTTCCGCATTCTTACTTTGTTGTATTCACACATTTCATTGCTTAATTTGATCTTGGTTTGACCTAGAAAACCCAACATGGAGAAGTTTCTACAATAGAACACATAGGGCGATTTACCCTTCAGTGTGGGGAGATGAATGATTTTCATAAGTTAAGATTATTTCACGGCTCGTTGTCAGGAGTAGCTTTTTCCTGGTATGTCAGTCTGCCGCCTAATTCGGTGGAAAATTATCACAAAATGGAACAGTTGTTCCATGCACAATTCTATAAGGCCGAATCTGAAGTGGTCTTGGCCGATTTGGCAAATTTGAGGCAGCTTCCAGGAGAATGGGCCGAAACGTTCTTACAAAGGTTCAAAGCGGCTCGAGGCCGATGCTACGTGCCTTTACCATAAAGGAAGTTTGTGAGAATCGCTCAAAGCTGTCTCAGTTTCGATCTAAAAAAAATTCAAGATCGAGAATTATGTGACCTCCCCCAACTCACCACTAGTGTGGTGCGATATGAACGGTTATTGAGGGAGGAAGAACAAATGAAGAATTCTAGCAAGGGAACCTATTACAAGAATCCTAGTTATGAAATAGGCAAAGTGGATGTCGAATCGGCTGACTTATGTTTGGCCGAGCTAGTTAAAGGGAAGCCATACGTCTACAAGACGTGGGCTGAACCCCAGGCCAAAGTAGAGAATGACAAAAAGAGTAGGAATTTCTCTTTTGACATCTCGAAAGTCGACGCCATATTTTATCAATTATATAAAGATAAGCAAATTAGGTTGAGTGACCGCCACAAATTGCCAAGCCCCGAACAAATCGGTGACAAAAAGTACTATAAGTGGCATAATACATGGTCTCATTCAACTAACAATTGCCTTGTTTTTCGGAATGTTTTACAGGACGTCATAGAATCTGGACGAATAACGTTCGAGAAAAAGATGGCAGTGGATGACAACCCCTTTCCAAAGCCATTGGAATTGTATATGATCAACTCTGACCTCACCAAAATGAATTTGCCAAAGTTCAAGCTGGTTCTAGATGAAGATCATGACGGTCATCGTCCAAGTGCTCTTGAAAGGATCGAAGCTTCCCAAGAAAGAAGGGTTCCGTAAAATTTATGTGCACGTTGCAAAAACAGTATAGAGTGGATGAAAGAGATGGAAGATACATGTGAGAGGCCAGTAAAAAAGGAACCAGTAGCATGGCAGCCAAGAACCTTCGCACCAAGGTTTTATGGAGAACATTCGAACTTCGTCCAAAATATAAGGACGTTTAGGCCGAAAATTCATCGGCCCAACGTATGGCATTCGTACCATCGGCCATATTCATACCATCGGCCAGGGAAGAACTATCCTCATGTAGATGAAATGACAAGGACACAATTGAGACGACACCAAAGAAATTATGGATGTATGATGCGCCAGCAAGGTGAAGTGAAAGTTACCACTGACCATAGTCTTCCAATCAATACTCATGCGAGGAAAAATCCGAATGCGAGGGTCAATGATGGTGGTGGTAGAGAAGAGATCGATACAGGATGTAAAGAGCGTACCAAATTCGACCGACCAAAACGGGATGAGACAAATGACGAAGAGCCCCCCATTGTTATTCAGTTTAGCAGCATGCCTCCGGTTTTGGCTAATCTGAAAGGTTCAAAGGGGAAATAATGAGACCTCTGGGAGGAGTGAAGATGTTTACGATGGCGACGAGATAGAATTCGCAACACTCGCGATAACTGACAGAGAGACCTCGGACGAGGAACTGACCGATATAGAGAAAGAAATAGATATCAGAATCGAAGCACGAAGAAGGGGGACAACACAAAATTGGCTTCTCAGAGAATTGTACGAAGTCGAAAATCCTGCGGTGGGAACATTAGAAGATGACTTGGGGCGATCTCTATACCTCGTGTTGTACGGAAAGCCCATAATAAAACGGGTCGTGACCATAGCATAAAAACAGAGGATGTTAACCAGTAATGCCTCCCGTGACAGGCCAATCACGTTGTCAGCTTCCGGATGGGGGGAGGAGGAGGAGCCACCTCAAGTAAATACAAGTGGTGATCAAACAATGGAAATAGGAATGTCAGAGAAGGTAACGTTTCCAAAACCACCACGACAAATGACAAAGCATCTACGACCGCTTTATCTAAAAGCAAAGGCAAACGGAATACTCATCACTAAGGTGTTAATCGACAATGGAGCGGCCATCAACGCCATCCCAGTTAGGATGCTGGGACGATTAGCAAAGTCGGAGGACGATCTCATCCCTACGGAAGTGGTGCTTACAAGTTTCAATGAAGGGGCAACGACAGCCAAAGGAGTTGTCCCACTAGACTTACAGGTGGGAAGCACTACTAGGACAGTAGTATTTTTTTGTTATAGACGGACCAACCACGTATAACATGCTCTTGGGACGAGATTGGATCCACGGCAGCCGATGCATTCCTTCATCCTTTCATCAATGTCTGGTTTTTTGGAATCAGAAAGATGAAGTAGAAGTAGTACACGCCGATAATAGGCCCTTCACAGCAGAGATAAATTCGGCCGAATATTTCATGTATGAAGGAAATTACGGGCCAGCTAGAGTACTGAATGAAGCAGGGGATTCGGCCATAGTGGCCAAAAACGACGAGCCATACACCGCGGATCTGCTAAATGACTTGTTCGCACAAACGAGGCCAACTATAGTGGCCTTCGGAGGGCCAACGCATGGCCATGAAACCAACAATTCAAATGGAGAAGAGCGAACAGAGTAAAGAACAAGCCGCGCTGGCGGCCACTAGGGCCAGCTTAATGGCCTATGTAACGGAGCAGGAAGTTGAAGTCGAGGCTCAGGCCGCGATTTCGGCCTTGAGAGAAAAATTATTAACACATCAGACGGAAGACGGAATAAGAGAGGCATGACGAACGACCAAAGGAGGAAGAAGAATACGCTCTGAATGGGCGACATAAGGCAAACATTACAAGGGTGCAAGACGTTATGGACGAGGTAAACCTGAGAAGTGAGGACGACAGACGCATCACTTACATCAGCAAGGAGCTAGAGGCCTATGGAATTTCTTGGGCTTTTTAGTCCACCAGCGGGGAAAGAAAAAGAGCGGGAAACGAAAAGGGCGACGTTTGACATGATTTGACGTTGGAATGACGAGAAAAACGACACATTAATTGGCACCATGATGACCTTTCGATAAGACGTGTTGGGAAGATCGCACATTCATTGAGGAAATGATGGATTCACATAGGGGAATGTAAAGGACGGTCGTCGATACACGCAAATGATAATTAGATGCAGGGCGAGGATCAGTAAGCCGAAGCCAAGTTAATAATAAGGCCGATCATCCTAGCCCTACCCAAGTTAAGAAATTCGCCTCAATTCCATTGCTCAAATCAATCAAGGCGAATTTGGGGGACAATTGTTAGTGAAGAAAATCACCCTAGGACGAACTAGTCAATGAGGGGCGAAAAGAAAGGACGTGCCAAAAGACGAACAGTAATTAGGATGACCAAAGAAAAGCAGACGAAGAACGACAAAGGGAAATGCGATCAAGACGAATATCGTGCGAGTGCGAACAAACACGTTGCATTAACCCCCACGATATAGCAACTCTCCACATTATGGCAGTTATCACACACGACTCAGCAAGTTAGTGCATGATTCAGCAGTTACGTGCCAACGTGAAACGTGGGAAAGGAAGCTAAACCACCCAAACAGTTGACAAGGCTCTTCATTATAAAAGACCCAAGTGTTGGAAGAACAAAAAAAAATGAACTCTTAATGAGCATTTTATTTTAGTTTCGTAGCTTTGTAATCAATAGACTGTAATTTGTGTGCTTATGCCCCTTGGAGGCTTATTCACTGAATCAAACACCCATTGCTGGGACTCTGTCTCGGAAGGTTTGGACCTTACACGCTTATTGA